>CAUYUJ010000577.1:0-22500 GCA_963575745.1 Prorocentrum cordatum
GAGGAGGCAAGCTAGGTGCGCTCGCGTCATATCTGACGTCCTACCCCTCCCTCCCATCCCTTACCATGGCGCTGATTTTCTCTATCCGCGGACGCGTGTCGTAGCGGACCTGTGGCTCCGCGCGCGCGTGCGTAGTGGGTGGTGGTGCACGTGCGTGCGTGCGTGCGTGCGTGTGTGCGTGGTTGTGGTGGTGGTGGTGGTGGTGGTGGTGGTGGTGGTGGTGGTGGTGGTGGTGGTGGTGGTGGTGGTGGTGGTGGTGGTGGTGGTGGTAGTGGTGGTGGTGCTGATGGTGGTGGTGGTGTTGAGTACTGGTGCTGGTGCTGGTGGGTGGTGGTGGTGGTGGTGGGGTGGTGGTGATGGTGGTGGTGGTGGTGCTGGTGGTGGTGGTGGTGGTGGTGCTGGTGGTGGTGGTGTTGGACTTGTGTGGTGCTGGTGCTGGTGCTGGTGGTGGTGGTGGTGGTGGTGGTGGTGGTGGTGGTGCGGCGCGGTGGTGGCGGGCGGATGGGCGCGCGAGAAAAAGGCCCGCGCTGGGGCGAGAACGCCATCCTGAACGACGGAGGCCAAACACCGATCCGAAAATGAGGCCCACGCTGCAGCGGGAGCACGATTCGGAACGATTCGGGAGCAGAAATGAGGCCGGCGCCTCAACGAGAGCAGCATTTTGGAAAAAAATGACGCCGGCGCCTCAGCGAGAGTCGTTTCCCGGGATTTCCCGGGCATCCTATCCAAACAGTACGCGGAGGGTGCGCGGCCATCACCCGGACGCCATCAGGGGAAAGATTCGGGAGCAGAAATGAGGCCGGCGCCTCAACGAGAGCAGCATTTTGGGAAAAAATGACGCCGGCGCGAGAGCAGCATTTTGGGAAAAAATGACGCCGGCGCCTCAGCGAGAGCCGTTTCCCGGGATTTCCCGGGCATCCTGTGTGTAAAAAAGCAGTGCGCGGAGGGTGCGCGGCCATCACCCGGACGCCATCAGGGGAAGAGGGGGAGTATTTTCATGTTGAGTAATTGTAGACCCAGACCCCCGACGTAATGAATTTTTCATTACGTCGACCCCAGAGTTCTCGACCCCTTCCCCAGGACCGGTTTGTGATCCTGGGTCGTTTTTTGACGCTCCCGAGGCCCGGTGAGGGCCCCCAGAGGCCGAAAATGGCGAAAAACCTCATGTCATGATTTTGTTCATTACTCGGGGGGGTCTGGGGAGGGAGGGAGCCTCGATCCGGCAAGGGCGCTGGCTCGCTCTCCCCAGAGCGCTCCGCGCCAGACGGCACCAGAGAGAGCGCCCGGCGGGCGCCGCCCTGGCAGCGGCCCGTCGACGCCCCCGCGCCCACGGGAGTGTCGGCGGGGGGGGGCCCGCGCGGTGCAGAGGCCACACACCGCGTGGTGATCCGAGGACTCTCTCCCCTTCTCCTCATCCTCATCCACGTCAAATACTCCTCATCATCATAATCATTTGGCGGCGAGCGAGGGGGGAAGTGAGAAGAAGAAGGCCTTCTCAGAAGGCGGCGGGACTTCTCGGCGGGGGGGGGGCCCGCGCGGTGCAGAGGCCACACACCGCGTGGTGATCCGAGGACTTGGCATAGTTCGGGCGCGTGTAGTTTTCCCTCGCCGAGGAGCATCTTGGATCATTTTTCGCAGAATAAGCGCACGAGGTCAAGCCGGTATACACGGGGAGTGGGCGTTCGAGCGGTGGCAAGAGGAGGGCGAGCCGAGACGGCGGTCGCCGGTGAAGCGGGCGCGCTCGCGGCAGGCGCAGGGCCTCTTGCCTCGGATCGGCAGGGCCGGCCTGTTCCCCAGAGCGTCCCGTTCGGGAGCCTCGAGACGGGGGTCAGTGCAAACGGGGGTCAGCCAGGGCGCCGGATCCTGCAGGATCCTGCGAAGGCCCCCTCTGGCTGACCCGGGTTAGGGAGCCGCTCGTGGCCGCGAGGCGGCCGTGCGTATTGGCTGACCCGGGTTTGCGAGGACCTGCGTTGCAGTTTTTTTTTTCTTGCATTGCAGTTTTTGGTTTCCTGCTGACCCGGGTCTGGATTGACCCGGGTCAGAGGATCCCCGACCCGTCCCAGTCGAGCCCACTGCGCCAGATCGCAGCGTGTGGTGATCAGGCGAGGCATCGATAGGAGCCCGGTATGTCCTCGAATTCCCACCTCCAGAGTGCACCCGCGTGCGCGAGCGTCTGGTAGTCGACGAGAAGGCGCCGATTCAGTGCTGATCCGCGTCGACGTCGCGTCGACTGGCGTCAGTTATCGTCGATGTAGCATCGGGTAGCGTCGATTCGCGGCAGTCGACGCCGCTTCGCAATAGCCAGCGGGAGGAGGAGGAGGAGGAGGAGGAGGACGAGGAGGAGGAGGGAGGAGGAGGAGGGAGAGGGGGAGGAGGAGGGGGAGGAGGAGGAGGGAGGGAGAAGGACGAGGAGGAGGGAGAGCAGGAGGAGGAGGAAGAGGAGGAGGAGGAGGAGGAGGAGGAGGAGGGAGGGCAAGATGGCACGGAGGCTCCCCTGAGCTGGCACCGAAGGGGGGCGGGCTGAGCCAGCAGCACCTTGGCTTTCGGGGGGGGGGGGCGGGGGATGAGCCCTCGTCGCCACGGCGCGGCCGCAGCTCGGAAAGCTGGTGCGTCTGCTCCGGAGGAGCGGGAGATGGCGGGCCAATTTTTTCCACCACCACCACCACCACCACCAGGAAGGAGAGGATGAGGAGGAGGAGCAAGAGGAGGCGGAGGAGGCGGAGGAGGAGGAGGAGGAGGGAGGAGGGAGGAGGAGGAGGAGGGGGGGCGGGGAGGAGGTGGAGGAGATCTGCTGCCCCTTTTGACTCTGGGCGCCAGGGGAAGCGGCCTCGAATGGAAAAAGACACGTGGCCTCGGAGACTCCCACTGCAGCGCTGGTCTCATTTTTGCGTGGTCTCGGTCCTTCCTCTTCATCCTCCTCCTCCTCCCTCCTCGTCCCTCCTCGTCCCTCCTCCTCCTCCTCCTCCTCCTCCTCCTCCTCCTCCTCCTCCTCCCTCTCCCTCCTCCTCCTCCTCCTCCTCCTCCCTCCTCCCTCCCTCCTCCCTCCTCCCTCTCCTCCTCCTCCTCCCTCCTCATCCTCCTCCCTCCTCCTCCACCTCCTCCCCCTCCTCCTCCGAAGTCCTGCTCCTCCGAAGTCGTGCTCCCGCTGCCGCGCCGATCTCATCGGCGCTCCCCGGTGCCGTGTGCGCCTGGCGCCGGCGCGGAGCCGCCCGAGGGCCCGCCGCCCCAGGGGGGAGCCAGGCCCGGGGCCGCTGGCGGTGCCAGCCGGGGGCCTCCAGGGCGGCGGGCTCAGAAGAGCAAGGGCTCCCTCGAGGGCGCGAAGTTATTCGCGCTTCGCGCTTCGCGGTCCTCGTTCCTCCTCCCCCTCCTCCTCGTCCTCCTTTTCTCCCTTTGGGGGGGCGGCGCGAGGGCGCGAAGTTATTCGCGCTTCGCGCAGCGCGAAGCGCGAAGTTGGGAGCCCTTGGCTCAGAAGAGCAAAACGGGCGGAGAGCGGCCTTAGGATTCGGAAGACGCCCAGGGCGAGCGTGGAGTCGGGCGTGTGCCTCGACGGGAGGAAGCTTGACAGAGTAGTCAACAACTAGTATGGGGACGGTGTGCCTAGTGTTGATTTGCCATGTCTGAAATTTGTGTTGGCTACTTGCCATCTTCGCCCGGAAAGGTCGCGTCAGCGCCGTCGTTCTCAGTGTGGTGTGCGGCGCTTGCGGCCCGCACAATCTGCGGCGGAAGCAAACACGAGCCAATTGCCACGTGTGTACCTTCGACGTCAAGCAAACATATTCGTACTGTTCTCGCGTCGCCACCAGAGGGACGACGCGCGCGTTGAGAAGTTTTATCGAATGTATTCTCCCTGGCGGGCGCTTTCTGTCCGTGCCGCTCGGGAAACGATATACTACAAGATGCTTGTACGATTTGTTCGTGTCGGGGGCCCACCCGTCCGAGCAGAAGGCGCAGTACCCGTACGTCCTCGTGCGTCCCACACGTCGCCCAGCTCGTAAGCTCTGAGTCTGGCCCCAGTGCGAGAGGTACGCAAGAGACCACATCCTTCGCGGGCGATGTTTCTCCCCCAATCCCCGAGTTTCGCCCGAAAAGTCTGGCCGCTCAGAAGAATGGGAAAACCCTGGGATACACCCCAAGGGGGCTATTCGGACGCACCCCTATCGAGAATGGACACCCCCCCATCGTATATCCCAGGGTTAGGCCCAAAATTTCTGGTCCATTCGGAAACCCCACGAAGCCTGGGATAGGGGTCGACATATCCCCTGTTAATCCTGGTTCTCACCATACCTGAAAACACACGTGATGTCTTCGCCCGAGCCCCGGCGATCCGCACTCACGGGCCAACGAAGGCCCATCGCCACCTTCCAAGGAGAGCAAGGCAGAGGAGGAGCTCGCGGGAATGTCCATGACAGGGGCGGCGCCGGAGGCGCCGCAAGGGGTGGGGCGGACAGCGCCGGTCCAAGACATCCCCACGGAGCTCCGGAAGTTTACGTCTGTGCACTTTGCTGTATCTCCAGGCGCAGGAGGGGGCCGCGCCGCTGGTTGTGAATTGCGCTGGGTACTGATCCGCCTGCTGTCTCTCATTGCTCATTGTGCCCGCCCTTCTTTGCTTCTGCGAGGACCCTATCGCCATGCGGGAGCAGCTCCGACGGTGCCGCCCCGTCTGCACCACACTCGCCTCTTGCACCTTTCAGGGGTAACGTCGGGAGGGGATAGGCTCAGGGGGGCATGGATCGACCCCAAATCGCCCATTGATCGCCGATTGGGACCTTAAAGCCGGATCCGCCAAGGAGGGTGCGGTTTCCCTATCGGGGGCCTATCGCCGATCTATCGGCGATGTATCGCCGAATGCAGGTCGATGTTTCGCCCCCTGAGCGGGTCCCTCCCTGACGTTCCCCCTCAACCTTGTTCGTTGTTGCGTTGCTTGGCCGTTGCTGGATGCTGGAGGTAGCTCCATGCTTCTCGGAACACGACAGTCATCTCCCCGTCCCAGATGATACCCGCCTTGCTGTACCCCATCTTCCCCCCTCTTCCCTCGCTGCCTTGCTGATGCTCCTCCTCGCCGCACTTGATGCTCGAGGTGAATCCCGAGACCGATCGACTGCGGACTCAGAACAATCAGTATGTGATACTATGTTTGCCACCGTGGACTCCACACCTGGAGGTGTATCATGTATAGAGTGCAGCCTCTGCGGTGGATTCATAATCGAAGACGCCCACGGCGAACCACCGCGCTCCGTGCCCTTTGAACACACCAATGTTGCGTCCAAATTTGACCAAGCTACTGGACCATGTGTTCCCAAGCAGTTGTGGAAACCATTGGGGGAACAGAAGGAGGATGAAGAGAGAGGAACAGGAGAGGGAGTATCATGAAGACGAGGAGAAGGCCGCTTTGGGGCATCTTGGGCCTTTCAGGGGCCTCCTGGGGGCTTCCTTGGGCCCAGTCGGGCTCTCGGAAAGATCCAGAATTTTTCGTTGATGGTCCCGAGGCCCGGCAAGTAACGCTTGGGCGCAGAGAATTGCCAGAGCCACTCCTCCTAACCATCCTGTAATCAGTGCTGGGTCCTCGTTTGGAAGAGGCCCCTCACGCGCTCCGTGGCCCCGAAGGGATTTCCACCGGAAATCCCTTGGCATCGCTCGGACGTGTGCGTTTTTTCCTCGGCGAGGACCATCGAGGAGCATCCTTGATCATTTGGCGAAAAAAACACTCACGAAGCCGAAAAAAACACAGGGAATGGACGTCCGAGCGATGGCCAGAGCGATTTCCACCGGAAATCCCGGTGGCGCAGTCCGCACGCGGTGCCGCACCCATGTCGGGACCCCCCCCCCGTCACACGATGCGTGGCCTCTGTTGGGAGCGCTCCATCGATGGTCCCAGTGGCCGTGGCGCACTTCGCATGCGTCCCCGCCCTGGCATCGCTTGGACGTGTGCATTTTTCCCTCGGCGAGGACCATCGAGGAGCATCCTTGATCCTTTGGCGAAAAAGCCACGCACGAAACCGAAAAAAACACAGGGAATGGACGTCCGAGCGATGCCCAGCCCCGCTTCCAATGTCGTCACACGCCACGCGGTTTTTGGGGCCGCATCGGGAGCTTCATGGAAGGTTCCCGTGGCGCAGCTCGCGTGAGATCCCGCACCCACGTCGGCACACCCCTCACGCGCTGCGTGGCCTCATTGGGAGCTCACTCGAAGGTCCCCGTGGTGCAGTTCGCATGCGTCCCTTGCTACCGATTTCGGTGCACCCCTCACACGTTCAATGACTCCATAGGAAGCTCCGCCGAAGGTCCTAGCGGATCAGCTCGCACGTGGTCCCGCACCCATTTCGGCGCACCCCTCGCGCGCTTCGTGGCCCCATAGGGAACTCCACCGGACGTACAGTGGCGCAGTTCGCATGCGGCCCCTCGCCCATCACACCCCTCGCACGTTTCTTTCGTGGCCCCAATGGGGAGCTACGCCAAAGGTCCTAGTTGCGTAGTTCGCATGCGCCCCCGCCATGCATTTCGCCCCTCGCCTTCTATTTTTCGTGGCCCCATAAGGCGCTCCACCAGATGTCCCAGTGTCGCAGTGCGCATGCGTCCCCATCACCTAGTCTGGTACACCCCTCACACGTTTCTAGGCCCCAAAGCGAGCTACACCGACGATCCCAATGTGGCAGTTAACATGCGTCCCCGCCACCCATTTCCGCACACCGCTCACATGTTTCGTGCCCTCGCCATCGGGAGGTCCACTGGAGATCCCAGTGGGGCAGTTCGCATGCGTCCCCGCCACCCATGTCCGCACACCTCTCACACGCTTCGTGGCCCCAAAGGGGCATCCACCGAAGGTCCTAGTGGCGCTGCCCGTATGCGTCCCCGATGCCCATTTCGGCACACCCCTCGCACGTTTCGTGGCCACATCCTGAGCTCCACCGAAGGTCCTAGAAGCACAGCCCGCATGCGTCTCCTCCACCCAGTACAGCGCTTCGTCGCCCCATGGGGAGCTCCACCTAAGTACCCAGTGGCCGCTGCCGCACGCGCCCTCTCCGCCTATCTCGGCACACCCCTCACAAAAGGCCCAGTGGCGGTGCTCGCATGCGGTCCCCGCGCACATGTCATCTCATTTCGGCGCGCCGCTCACATATTTCCCAACCAACCTGTGTTGTTGGGTCCTCGTTTTGAAGAGACGGTGGCCCGCGTCTCCTCTCCTCTTCTCCTCCTCTCCTCCTCCTCCTCCTCCTCCTCCTCCTCCTCCTCCTCCTCCTCCTCCTCCCACCATCATCATCGTCATCACCCATTTCGGCACCCCCCTCACACGTTTCGTGGCCCCATAGGGAGCTCCACCGAAGGTCCCAGAGGGTGTGCCCGCATGCGTCCCGCACACCCATTTCGGCACACCCCTCACACGTTTCGTGGCCCCATAGGGAGCTCCACCGAAGGCCCCATGGCTGCCGTCCGCATGCGTCCCGCACACCCATTTCGGCACACCCCTCACACGTTTCGTGGCCCCATAGGGAGCTCCACCGAAGTCCCAGTGCTGTGCCCGCATGCGTCCCGCACACCCATTTCGGCACACCCCTCACACGTTTCGTGGCCCCATAGGGAGCTCCACCGAAGGTCCCAGAGGGTGTGCCGCATGCGTCCCGCACACCCATTCGGCACACCCTCACACGTTTCGTGGCCCCCATAGCCCCACCGAGTCCAGTGGGTTAGCCCGCATGCGTCCCGCATCGATTTCGCACACCCCTCACACGCTTCGTGGCCCCATAGGGAGCTCCACCGAAGGTCCCAGTGGGTGTGCCCGCATGCGTCCCGCACACCTATTTCGATACACCCTTCACACGTTCCGTGGCCCCATAGGGAGCTCCACAGAAGGTCCCAGTGGGTGTGCCCGCATGCGTCACGCACACCCATTTCGGCACACCCCTCACACGTTTCGGGGCCCCATAAAAGGGGGCTCCACCGAAGGTCCCAGTGGGTGTGCCCGCATGCGTCCCGCACACCCATTTCGGCACACCCCTCACACGTTCCGTGGCCCCGTAGGGAGCCCCACCGAAGGTCCCAGTGGGTGTGCCCGCATGCGTCCCGCACACCCATTTCGGCACACCCCTCACACGTTTCGTGGCCCCATAGGGAGCCCCACCGAAGGTCCCAGTGGGTGTGCCCGCATGCGTCCCGCACACCCATTTCGGCACACCCCTCACACGCTTCGTGGCCCCATAGGGAGCTCCGCCCAAGGTCCCCGTGGCACAGTCCGCACGCGTCTCCACCACCCAGTACACCTCCGTCGGAGGCCGTCGGGGTTCCGCGCCTCCCTCGCCCGTCGTCGCTTTGCCCAGCGGCAAGAGCCTTGCCCGCTATCAGCCAGCCAGCTAGTTCTCTTTTCTGCGCGCAGCGGACGACCCGCGCGCGTCGCTGGGACCCCTCCGGGGCGACCTGCGCGCGTCGCTGGGACTCCGCGCTGCGCTGCGCCCGCAGCTTTGGACTTTGAGTGCGCGGGCAAGAGGGAGTAAATTAGCCTGACGAGGGACCCAACCATATACAGGTGTGAGTACCGCAATAGTGATTCACTTTTTCGGTGGCGATCCCTATGAGGCAACGAACCGTGCTAGGGGTGTGCCGACATGAGTGGCGTGGTACACAACGCGAACGAAAACGATTGATCTGAGTACGTAGGGAGACTGAGCGCGGGTGAATCTGCGCGCGTGCGTCTGACTGTGAATGAATCTGCGTGCGAACGAGTCTACGTGCATGAATGCGAATATGACAAAGCGTGGCGCAATTGTGTATGAATGTCAATAGTTTGACAATGTCTGCCTCTGAGTACTCGTGACGCTGGGCGTGGCCGCCGCAAGGAGCTTCCCCGGGACTCCCCGACGGCATCGCCCGCGCGCCGCGACGCCAATGTCGGCGCGCCCACCGGCGAGGATCGCGCCCGCTTCCTCCCCTTCCTTTACTCCCTCTTTGCCCGCGCACTCAAAAGTCCAAGGTTGCGGGCGCAGCGCAGCGCGGAGTCCCCGCGACGCGCGCAGGTCGCCCCGGAGGGGTCCCAGCGACGCGCGCGGGTCGTCCACTGCGCGGAGCAAAAGAGCTAGCTGGCTGGCTGATAGCGGGCAAGGCTCTTGCCGCTGGGCAGAGAGACGACGGGACGCATGCGGGCACACCCACTGGGACCTTCGGTGGAGCTCCCTATGGGGCCACGGAACGTGTGAGGGGTGTGCCGAAATGGGTGTGCGGGACGCATGCGGGCACAGCCACTGGGGCCTTCGGTGGGGCTCCCTATGGGGCCACGAAACGTGTGAGGGGTGTGCCGAAATGGTGTGCGGGACGCATGCGGGCACACCCACTGGGACCTTCGGTGGAGCTCCCTATGGGGCCACGAAACGTGTGAGGGGTGTGCCGAATGGGTGTGCGGGAACGCATGCGGGCACACCCACTGGGACCTTCGGTGGAGCTCCCTATGGGGCAACGAAACGTGTGAGGGGTGTGCCGAAATGGGTGTGCGGGACGCATGCGGGCACACCCACTGGGACCTTCGGTGGAGCTCCCTATGGGGCCACGAAACGTGTGAGGGGTGTGCCAAATGGTGGTGCGGGACGCATGCGGGCACACCCACTGGAACTCCCTATGGGGCAACGAAATGTGTGACCGAATGGACGCATGCGGGCACACCCACTGGGACCTTCGGCCTCCCTATGGGGCCACGAAACGTGTGAGGGGTGTGCCGAAATGGGGTGCGGGACGCATGCGGGCACACCCACTGGGACCTTCGGTGGAGCTCCCTATGGGGCCACGAAACGTGTGAGGGGTGTGCCGAAATGGGTGTGCGGGACGCATGCGGGCACACCCACTGGGACCTTCGGTGGAGCTCCCTATGGGGCCACGAAACGTGTGAGGGGTGTGCCGAAATGGGTGTGCGGGACGCATGCGGGCACACCCACTGGGACCTTCGGTGGAGCTCCCTATGGGGCCACGAAACGTGTGAGGGGTGTGCCGAAATGGGTGTGCGGGACGCATGCGGGCACACCCACGGGGAGGGGGGCAGCGGGAAGGAAGGAACGCGGGGCGACGTCTCTTCAAAACGAGGACCCAACACCACAGGATGGTTGGGAAAAAAGGGGAGGAAGCGGGCGCGATCCTCGCGGTGGCGTCGCGGCGCGCGGGCGATGCCGTCGGGGAGTCCCGGGGAAGCTCCTTGCGGCGGCCACGCCCAGCGCCACGAGTACTCAGAGGCAATCATTCACAAACTGTTAACATTCATATACAAGTGCACCACGAATTGGCATACTCGCATTCATGCGCGTAGAGTCGCTCGCACGCATATTCATTCACAGTCAGACGCACCCGCGCTCATATTCACCCGCGCTCAGTCTCCCTACGTACTCAGATCAATCGTTTTCGTTCGCGTTGTGTACCACGCCATTCATTTTGGCACAGCACTAGCACGGTTCGTTGCCCCATAGGGATCACCACCGAAAAAGGGAATCATAATTGCGGTACTCACACCTGCATATGGTTGGGTTCCTCGCCCGGCTAATTGTCCCCACCCATCCTGTAGTGTTGGGTACCCATGTTGAAGAGACAGCGCTCTACGTCCGTCCTCCTTCTCCTCGACCGCATTCCTCCTCCCATCCCTGCCCCTGCCCTCCCCAGCCGTCAGATTTCGCTAAACCTCACACGCTCGTGGCACGATAGGGAGCTCCACCGAAGGTCTCAGTGGCACAATTCGCATGCGGTCCCGCGCCCATTTCGGCACGCCCGTCACACGTTGCGCGGCCTCTTTGGAAGCTCCACCGAAGGTCCCAGTGGCGCAGTTCGCATGCGGTCCCCCCACCCAAGTCGGTACACCCCTCACACGCTTCGTGGCCCCATAGGGAGCTCCACCGCAGGCACCATCGGCGCAGTTCGCATGCGGTCCCAGACCCATTTCGGCAAACCCATCGCACGCCTCGTGGCCCCAAAGAGAGCTCCACCGAAGGTCCCAGTGGCGCAGTTCGCATGCGGTCCCGCACCCATTTCGGCAACCCCATCATTCGTTTCGTGGCTCTATGGGGAGCTCCATGCCAGGAGGCTCCACCGAATGTCCTAGGGGCGCAGTTCGCATGCGGTCCCGCACCCATTTCGGTACACCAATCACATGCTTCGTGGCCCCATAGGGATCTCCCCCGCAGGTTCTAGTGGCGCAGTTCGGATGCGGTTCAGCATTTCTTTCGGTACACCACTCATGCGTTCCATGGTCCCATAGGGAGTTTCACCGAAGGTCCCAGTGGCGCAGTTCGCACGCGTCCTTGCTACCCATTTGGGTGCACCCCTCACACGTTCAATGACCCCATCGGAGGTTCCACCGAAGGTCCTAGTGGCGCAATTCGCATGCGGTCCCGCGCCCATTTCTGCGCACCCCTCGCACGTTTTGTTGCCGCATCATGACCTCCATCGAAGGTCCCGGTGGCGCAGTTCGCATGCGGTCCTGCCACCCATTTCGGCACAACCTTCAGACGTTTCGTGGTCTCATAGGGGGCTCCACCGAAGCTCCAAGTTGCGCAGCTCGCATGCAGTCCCGCTTCCCATTTCGGACACGCCTCACACTTTTCGTGGCCCCATAAGGAGCTCCACCAATGGTCCCAGTGGCGCAGTTCGCATGCGGTCCTTGTCACCCACGAAACGTGGCCCCAAAGGGAGCTCCACCGAAGGTCCCAGTGGCGCACTTCGCATGCAGTCCCGCATTCATTTCGGCACACCCCTCATACTTTTCGTGGCCCAATAGGGAGCCCCACCGCAGGTCCCAGCGGCTCAATTCGCTCCTCGCACGTTTCGTGGCCCGATAGCTCCACCGAATATTCCAGTGGGGCTGTCCGGTCTCGCACCCATTTCGGGACAACGCTCATACGTTTCGCAGTCCCCTAGTAGTCCCCATAGAGAGTTCCACCGAAAGTCCCAGTGGCGCAGTGCGCATGCGTCCCTGCCGCCCACGTTGCGTGGCCTCATTGGGAGCTCCACCGAAGGTCCCAGTCGGGCAGTTGAGATGCGTCTCCGCTTCCCATGTTGGCACACGCCTCACACGTTTCGTGGCCCCATAGGGAGCTCCATCGAAGGTCCCAGTCGCGCAGTTCGCATGCGGTCCCGCCACTCATTTCGGCACACCCGTCACACGTTTCGTCGCCTCATACGAAGCTCTACCGAAGGTCCCAGCGGCGCAGCCCGCATACGCCCCGCCTCCGCCCATTTCGGTACACCCCTCGCACGCTTCGTGGCCGCATAGTGGGCTCCACCGAAGGCCCTAGTGGCAGTGCTCGCATGCGGTCCCCGCACCCATTACGGCACACCACTCGCACGTTTCGTGGCTCCACAGGGAGCTCCAAAGACGATGCTCAGAACTGCGTTGGTTACAACTGCATATGGTTGGGTCCTTGGCCGGGCTATTCTTAAACATATATGTCAAGTTCTTTATTGCCGCAAGCCAGAATTTGGCGACGGTGCCGCGCGAAAAGGCCCTGGATGCAAGACTCTGAAGTTGGTCACTTCTTTGGGGGGGGACGGCGGCGCCTTTGGTGAACCACCAAGTGCCCTCGGTGCAGCATCGAGTTTTGGCAATCGCCCGCCAGCGAACACCCCTGCTCCGCACTGTTTAATTTGATGGCGTCGTCGTCAACAGCCGCCCCACGTAACAGATCGAGCTGCATGTACAGGAACGTAGCAGCACGGGACCAGCATTAGGAGCGGCGGGCCCCTCTGAGCTGCCCCCCCCCCCCGCGGGCGGAGGCGGGCGCTCGTGTCTTACGCCGCCGCCGGCGCGGTCGTCCTGGCGCCCCCCCCCCGCGGCTCCCTTCCGCCGCCGCTTCTGCGTCGGCGTCGGGGCGTGGAGCGACGGCAGGAGGCCAGCTTGGGTGGCCCAGTGGGAGGAGTGGCAAGGAAGACAGCGAGGACAACGAGGAGGAGGAGGAGGAGGAGGAGGAGGAGGAGAAGGAGGAAGGGGAAGGGGGAGGGAAAGGGAAAGGGGAGGAGGAGGAGGAGGAGGAGGAGGAGGAGAAGGAGGAAGGGGAAGGGGGAGGGAAAGGAAAGGAGGAGGAGGAGGAGAGAGGAGGAGGAGGGAGGAGGAGGAGGAGGAGGAGGAGGAGGGAGGAGGAGGAGGAGGAGGAGTAGGAGAAGGATTAGGAGTCAAGCTAGTGAGAGTCAAGCATGGCATGCCCATTTCCAGCCGCCCTCCCACAACATAAGGAACAGTGCCGGCGCAGCCTGAGACCGAAGTCAGATCGGCAACCGGTTTGCCACAGTTGATGCAGCCGCAATGGTGGTTACCGATGGGAAGTTCCTGGCGCGTCTCAAAGACTGCGCTGGCATTTCAGCACGAGCCGAGGAGGCCCCAGGAAACCTCAGATGGCCCCAGGAGGCCTCAGGAGGCCGTAGGAGGTTGCAGGAAACCCTAGCGAACCCCAGGAACCCCCAGGAGGCTTCAGGTGGGCCCAGGAAGCCCCAGGAGGTTCCAGGAGGCTCCAGGAAGCCTTCGGAGGTGTCAGGAAGCCCCAGGGACTCACAGGAACCCCCAGGATGCCTCAGGACGCCCCAGGAGGATCCACGAGGCCCTGGGGAAGCCCCGGGAAGCCCCAGGATGTTCCAGGAGACCCTGGGCGGCCCCACGGGGCCCCAGGCGCTCGACGACTTGGCGAGCGAAAAATGTGCGCCGCACCTTAGCAGGAGCGCAACTGTCAGAAAACATACGCACGGCGCCGAAGCGGGAACGACATTTGCCCTGTCGCGCGATGCGCACCGCGCCCCATTCTTGCCACGCCCTGTGCAAAATCGACGACAAGAAAGTCTTCGCTGAGAGGAAACATGTCGACTTTGTATTATTTGTTGATAGGTAGGATGGCCGCTCCCACTTGAGTTTGCCCCAGACGTCCGCGCGCGGTGTGCGCCGCGCCCCGCTCCTGCTACGAATTTCGCATCGTCGATGACAAGACAGGCCTTGTTGAGAGGAACAACGAAGACTTCGTATGGATTTTCGCCAGTCAGGATGGGGGGGTCCGGATTGACGTCCACGCGCGATGTGCGCTGCGTCCCGTTCTTGCCACGCATGTCGCATCATCGAAGACAAGACAGGCCACGCTGAGACGAAAACAGTGAGTTTTTTTTTTTTTTTTTTTTTTTTTTTTTTTTTTTTTTTTTTTTTTTTTTTTTTTTTTTTTTTTTTTTTTTTTTTTTTTTTAAAAAAAAAAAAAAAAAAAAAAAAAAAAAAAAAAAAAGTTGTGATGGGAGGGCCCGGATTGAAGGCCGAGCGCGGTGCGCGCCTCGTCTTATTCCCCACATCCAAAGTGGGGTTCTTGTTTTCTCATCACACGCCGCGCAGGATCTCACACACACCCTTTCCTTTCTTTTTTTTTTTTTTTTTTTTCTCTCTCTCTCTCTCTCTCACTCACCATCATCGCCATCATCATCACCATCAACCACCATCATCGTCATCACGCGCACACACTCATCATCATCATTGCCATCATCATCACCATCAACCACCATCACCGTCATCATTAGTCATCATCATCCTCATCATCGTCACCATCATCACCAGTCGATCACCCACTCACTCACTCAATTACTCACACATCCGCAATAGGCTTCGGAGGCAGTGGTCCTCCGACGGTAGGACCGCCCCCACTCCCAACATCATCGTCACCATCTCCATCATAATCTCTCGATCACCCACTCAGTGTCCATCGGCATCATCATCCTCAACATCATCATCATCATCACTCATTCATCACACACTCATCATCATCAGCATCATCGTCATCATCCTCATCATCATCATCATTCGATCACTCATGATTTCGTCATCAGGCGGGAGCCTCTGAGTGAATTGCGAGGAGGTCTCAGGCTGGAGCCCCCCCCTATGGGGCCCGCAAATCACGTCACTAATCCGAGCGGGTCATCGGAACCCTGTAACCGTCGTCAATTTTGGGCTTCTGAGGCTTGAATATGCAGGAAGTATCAGGCGGGAGCCTCGTCTGTGAGTGAATGGCGAGGAAGTCTCAGACGGGAGCCCCCTCCCTATGAGGCCCGCCGATCACGTTATTAATCCGAGCGGGTCATCGGAACCTTGTAACTGTCGTCACTTTTGGGCTCTTCAGGCCTGAATACGGAGGAAGTATCAGGCTGGAGCCCCGTCTCTGAGTGAATTGCGAGGAAGTCTCAGGCTGGAGCCCCGTCCTTATGGGGCCCGCCGATCATGTTACTAATCCGAGCGGGTCATCGGAACCCTGTACCTGTCGTCACTTTGGGGCTCTTGAGGCTTGAATATGAAGGAAGTCTCGAGCGGGAACCTCGTCTGTGAGTGAATTGAGAGGAAGTCTCATGTGGGAGCCCCCTCCCTATGGGGCCCGCAGATCATGTTATTAATCCGGGCGGGTCATCGGAACCCTGTACCTGTCGTCACTTTTGGGCCATCGAGGTGGAGGGCCCGAGGTGGAGGGTCCTGGGCAACTGGGGTAAGCCCGCCTGGAAGAGGTATGAACGTCACGGGCGGGCTACAGGAGGCGCGCGGCCATGCTGGAAGGGCCGAGTCCTCGCCGCGAAAGAGGTTTGGGCGGGCGCTCAGGGCTGGGCTGGGGCACTCCGCGAAGCAGGCGTAAAGGTGGGCCGGGCCGTGGAGTTGCACGCTGACCCCGAGCGCGGGAAAAGGGGGCGCGGGAGGAGCATGACACCAGGAGGAAGGAGGTGCAGGACGGCCTGCTGGAGGAGGCTCGCACGTGCGCTTGCCTGCTGTGGTGGCTGGGCTTTGAGTGCCGTGCGTTCTGCCCATGGATGTTGCGTAGCGGAGGTGCACGGACGTTCGAGGCGCCAGCAGGTCGCCCCGACGGACCTCAGTGTGAAATCGAGGGCACGGCCATGGCCAACTTCGCGGGCCGCCTGTTCGTGACCATCGCCAACGCTGGGGCGTTGCCGACAGCGGAGCACCCAGCTCCCGGCGGCCCGTGCCCCGAGGCGTGCGACCTGGACCGGTGGCGCAACACATTGCATGCGGCGAAAGGACGTCTTGGTGGAACCTGTGGACCAGTGCGGGTGCGGCCTCGGCCCGCAAGACGGGGGCGACGACGCCCAGCGCTACCGCTAAAGAACTTGGTTTGTCACTTGCGTCCGCCATCTGCAGGGGGTGGCCCGCAGGTGTTCACAGCAGCGCGCGCACGTCGAGCTCCAGGGGGTCGACGCGGCAACCAAGAACACGCGTGCGGCGGACGCGGGGCGGTGCCCGAAGCAGCTGCTGCGCGCCATCGCCCAGGCTATGCTTCGAGAGGCTCTCGAGCCCGGGGCCATCCTGGCCACGGTGGGGGCGGGGGGCCCCGCCGACAATTTTTTCGGCCTGTTCCTCGTCTCCGGCTGCGGTAGGCCCTTCTTTACGACTCCGAGGTCGACGCCGGAAGGGTCCCTACCCATTAACTCGACGATTTCACGAGCTTGGACGTCTGCGGAGCACATTCGGGAGGAAGAGGCTGAGCAGAGCGAGGGGGGGAGCCGTGGCCGACAGCGCTCGGAAGGGCTGCGGGCAGCCCCCCCCTCTTCGGCGAGACGCCCGACGGCGACCAACTTGGGGAAGGTTTACGCGAGCGAGTCGGAGGGGCCCTTCCCGGAGATGGCGGCGAAGCTTCTAAGTTCTGGGCGGTGGTGCAGGCAGAGCCGTCCTGCAGCGACGAGGCGATCGGGCGCGTGATCATGAGGGGCTCGGGCCTGCTGGGCGCGCGCGGAGGCTGGCAGGGGGCCCCCGCAGAGCTGCGGAAGGCTTGGAAGCAGGAGCATGGCGACCACCTTGAGGTCGCCCACGACGGGTACCTGGAGGGCAAGGTGGAACCTGGGCTCCTGGCCTACTTGAGACGGGTCGCTGTGCACGGGGTTGAGGTCAGGCACAAGGGCGAGACCACGCGGGTCAGGGCCAAACCGCGCCAGTCGGCGGCGCAGCGCCAGGAGGGGGCGAGGCGCAATATCTGGGGCGACATCGTCGAGGGCCGGGCGTGGGCAGCCCCTTCCAGCCAGCCTGGCTTGGGGCCTTGGAGTCACCGCAGTGTCGCGTGCCAAGGATGCGGCCAGGTCGCGCGCTGGCGGACGAGGGCAGGCTCCTCCTTGACATGCGGGGCGCCAGCGAGGGATGCGACAGGCTGAGTCATCCCCCAGCCAAGTTGCCGACGCTCAGAGAGATCGCCAGGGCGATCCTGTGGTGGAGGTGCAGGTGCCCGAAGGTCTGCATCTACTTGGCGAAGCACGACTTCAGGCGGCGTTCAAGTTGCTGTGGGTAGAATTGCCAGGTCTCCTCATCATGGCGGTGGGCCTTCACCTCGCCGGCGCTGAGCCAGCGACGGTCCTCTACCCCCGGATGGTGTTCGGGTGGGCGGGCGCGCCGGGTGAGTGGGCGGTGCGGGGGCGCGGGGTGCAGGACGCACGCAGGGCCCATTGCCCGCCCTCGGCGGAGCTCCACAACGAGGCCGCCCACTCATCGGAGGTGCCGGTTGACGACGGAGTCTTGGCGGAGCCAGCCCTGGGCGCGCGGCCGCGGCTGTCGGCCTGGGCGTTCGACGCCATGTCGAGGGCGCTGCTGGGCGACGGCTCGATCAACCTCGAGAAGTTGGCTGAGGAGGGAGAGTTCAGCACGGAGAAGCTCATCTGGGGATTGCTCTTCCAGCTGGAAGACGCCAAGGGGCAGGTAGTCGACCGCGCCACGCCCCCCGAAACCCAATATCCAGAATATGAGTTACTTAT
Organism: Prorocentrum cordatum; assembly: GCA_963575745.1. NCBI lineage: Eukaryota > Dinophyceae > Prorocentrales > Prorocentraceae > Prorocentrum > Prorocentrum cordatum. The sequence goes on from CAUYUJ010000577.1 coordinate 17,713, forward strand.
GTCAGGAGGCGGAGCTCGAGCGGGGGCAGCGCGTGGTTCGGCTGAAGACGGCGCAGCGGCTCAGGGGCTTGGGCGCCCACTTCGCGGCCGCGAACCAGGCGCTGGGCACGGAACTGGGGGCCTTGGACGCGCTGACGTGCCGGCCGGGCGGGCCAGCCGCGAGGGCGACCCCGAAGGGTGATGCGGAGGAGCAGGAGGTAGCATGGCAGGAGTTGTGGGACTGGTTCGATCTGTTGCGCGTCATGGCGGCCAGGCCATAGACGTGGGGCGCCACTTTCCTCGCCTCCTTCGCGGGCGTGCTGGGGCCGAGGGAGCGGCTGTCCATGCCGGGCGCCGGAGCAGGTGGCGCGGGCGGGCGGCGATTCGACGCTGGAGGTGGCCAGCCAGATCGACTGGGCGGCGAAGCTCTATGCGAGGCAGGAGCTCGGAGGCAACATGGGCGCGCTGAGGGGGGCCGCGGGGATGCCCGAGGAGTGGGTGGGCATCGCGCTCGGGGAGTTGTTCTGCGCGGTCGGCTTCGCCGTGGCCCGCGGCCTGGAGTGGCGCGGGCAGCTGATCATCTACGTCGGCGACGACCAGACGGCCCAGAGGTGGTTTGAGAGCCGCCGCCCGAAGAACAGGATGGCCCGGCACCTGGTGAGGCTCCTCAACTATGTGCGGGCCAAGTGCCACTGCCGCATTCTGGCGGCGCCGTGCATCAGGGCGCACAGTAGCGAGATGGCGGGCATGATCACTGGGGCGGACGGGGCCGACGTCCAGAGGCGCGTCGAGGAGGGGGGCTTCCAGCCCATCGATTTGGCGGGGATCTGGGCGGAGGTGCTCTCGCAAAGTTATGAGCGGCGCGTGCGCGCGGTTGCCTTGGTGGGCGCGGCTGACTGGCAGGTCGCGATGCAGCTCATGGCACGCCGGTCACCAGGAGAGGTCCCTCGGCCCATGCCTGTTGCGGACGGCCTGGCGCGCGGTGGAGGTGAGGGGCACGACGGCGCCCTGCGCCGGGGCAGCGAGCGTGCTGGGGGCGCGCGGCGAGGCGGAGCAACTTACGGGCTGGCCAAGCTTCTGCGGCAGCACCGCCGCAGACCGACGAGGGTCAGCGCCCGCTTGCAGGACTTTGCCCAGGCGCTGAAGGGGAGGGCGGCGCTGCGGGCCCTCGTCGATGTCCCCCCGGGCACATCCGTTTCCGAGGTGCTGAATTTCTTCCGCCGGGCGGGCTGGGGCGCGGTCGAGGGCGGGCGCGTGCGCGGCGAGTTCGGGGGCCCAGTGGGCCGGCGGGTCCTGGCAACCAAGCTGGGGGCGCCGGTGCCCACTGGCTGGTTGGGGGGCCAGGAGGCGCAGTCCCCCCCGCCGCTGCCGATGGCCAGCGGGCTCCTCAACGCGCGCCGCATCGACGGGGGGGAGTGTGGAAGCCGGAGGAAGGGCGGTTGGTGGTGGATCCGCGGGCCGCAATGTCGCCGCGCCACCAACCTCGGGTCGTCGGCCACTGGCGTCCGAGCGGGCGGACGGGCAGGCTCCCGGCGCGCAGCAGTTCGGACCCGTCGCCGACCCCGAGAGCGCAGGAGAACGGAGCGCTGGGCACCCGCCTGATCTACGACGCGAAGAGGCCGCCGCTGGGGGCCCCGGCGTTGCAGGGCCAGGAGGCGTGGCAGCTGCGAGAAGGTACCGGCGAGGATTGATGTCACCTGCGCGCGCAGGTGGGCCAGGAGGAGGTGCTGCGCGGCATGCTCCGCGCTTGTCCGCCGAGGCCCATAGGGAGCTCCACCGAAGGCCCCAGTGGCAGGGTTCGCATGGCGGCCCCACGCCATTCTGGCGCACCCCTCACGCGGTTCGTAGCCCCATAGGGAGCTCCACCGAAGGCCCCAGTGGCAGGGTTCGCATGGCGGCCCCGCGCCAATTTGGTGCACCCCTCACACGGTTCGTGGCCCCATGAGGAATTCCCCTTGCTTCGTCCCACCTCCCCTGCGGTTTTCACACTTGCGTATGGTTGGGTCCTTCGCCTGGATAATCTTGTTGGGTTGAGATGGGAGGGCCCGGATTGACGGCCGCGCGCGATGTGCGCCGAGTCCCATCCCTGCTACGCATGTCGCATCGTCGGCGACAAGGCAAGACAGGCCATGTTGAGAGAAACGCGGCGACTTTGCATCGATGTTTTACAGTTAGGATGGGGAAGCCCCGATGGGTCTGCTATCCGCTGGCCAGAGGGATATCCGAATAATGATTACAGATGGGAGTCGGATTCAGAGTAGCATTCGTAATACGAGTGGTAGTAATATGGGTAGTCGTAGTAGTAGTAGTGGTAGTAATCGTAGCAGTAGTGGTACTAGTAGTACTGGTAGTACTACTAGTACGAGTAGTACTACTAGTAGTAGTAGTAGTAGTAGTAGTAGTAGTAGTGGTAGTAGTAGTAGTAGTAGTAGTAGTAGTCGCAGTAGTCGTAGTAGTCGTAGTAGTAGTAGTAGTAGTAGTAGTAGTAGTAGTCGTAGTAGTCGTAGTAGTCGTAGTAGTCGTAGTAGTCGTAGTAGTCGTAGTAGTCGTAGTAGTCGTAGTAGTCGAAGTAGTCGTAGTAGTCGTAGTAGTCGTAGTAGTCGTAGTAGTCGTAGTAGTAGTAGTCGTAGTAGTAGTAGTAGTAGTAAGTAGTAGTAGTAGTAGTAGTAGGAGTAGTAAGTATAGTAGTAGTAGTAGTAGTAAGTAGTAGTAGTAGTAGTAGTGTAGTACTTGTAGCAGTAGTAGTAAGTAGTAGTAGTAGTAGTATAGTAGTAGTCGTAGCAACAGTAGTAGTATAGTACTAGTAGTACTAGTAGTACTAGTCGTAGTAATAGTATTAGTAGTAGTAGTAGTAGTAGTAGTAGTATTAGTACGTAGTAAGCAGTAAGCAGTAAGTAGCAAATAACAGTAGTAGTAGTAGTAGTAAATGGTAAAATGGTCAGTAATAGGTGGTAGTAGTAGTAGTAGTAGAGTAGTAGTAGTAGTAGTACTAGTACGTAGTACTAGTAACGAGTAGCAGTAGTAGTAGATAGATAGTAGTAGTAGTAGTAGTAGTAGTAATAGTAAGAAGTAGTAGTAAGCAGTAATAGTAGTATGTTATGAGTAGTAGTAGCAGTATCGTAAGCAGCAGCAGTAGTAGTCGAAGTAGTAGTAGCATAGTAAAACTAAGTAGTTCCGGTAGTTAGCAGTAGTAGTTAAGTAGTAGTATAGTCGTAGAGTAGTAAGTAGTAGTACTAGTAGTAGTAGTAGTAGTAGTAGTAGTAGTAGTAGTAGTAGCAGTAGCAGTAGTAGCAATAGTAGCAGTAGTAGCATTAGTAGCAGTAGTAGCAGTAGCAGCAGCAGCAGCAGCAGCAGCAGCAGCAGTAGTAGTAGTAGTAGTAGTAGTAGTAGTGGTAGTAGTAGTAGTTGTAGTAGTATCAGTAGTAATAGTCGTAGTAGTCGTGGTGGTGGTGGTGGTAGTAGTATCAGTAGTTGTAGTAGTCGTAGCCGTAGTCGTAGCAGAAGTAGTAGTAGTAGTAGTAGTAGTAGTAGTAGTAGTAGTTTTAGTGGAAGCGGTAGTAGTAGTAGTAGTAGTAGTAGTAGTAGTAGTAGTAGTAGCGGTAGTAGTCGTAGTAGCGGTAGTAGTCGTAGTAGTAGTAGTAGTAGTAAGTGTAGTAGTCTAAGTAGTATAGTATCGTAGTAGTAATAGTACTAGTAAGTAGTAGCACTAGTTTTTTTTTTGTTTTAGTAGTAGTAGTAGTAGTAGTAGTAGTAGTAGTAGTAGTAGTAGTAGTAGTAGTAGTAGTAGTAGTAGTATAGTAGTATAGTAGTAGTAGTAGTAGTAGTAGTAGTAGTAGTAGTAGTAGTAGTAGTAGTGGTAGTAGTGGTAGTAGCAGTAGCAGTAGAAGTAGAAGTAGTAGTAGTAGTAGCAGTAGCAGTGGTAGTAGTAGTAGTAGTAATAGTAATCGTCGTCGTAGTAGTAGTCGTCGTAGTAGCAGTGGTAAATGTAGTAGTAGTTGTTGGTGTAGTCTTTGTCGTAGTAATAGTAGTAGTAAGTAGTAAGTAGTGGTGCTGGTAGTATTACTTATAGTAGTAGTAGTAGCAGCAGTATCAGTGGTAGCAGTAATGGTAGGAGCCAGTAGTAGTATGAAGTAGTAGTAAGTAGTATTAAGTAATAGTAGTAGTAGTAGTAGTAGTAGTAGGAGCAGTAGTAGTAGTCTTAGTAGTAGTAGTAGTAGTAGTAGCGGTAGTCGTCGTCGTAGTAGTCGTCGTAGTCGTAGTCGTAGTCGCAGTGGTAGTAGTAGTAGTAGCAGTAGTAGTAGTAGTAGTAGTAGTAGTAGTAGTAGGAAGTAGTAGCAGTAGTAGTAGTAGCAGCAGTAGTAGCAGTAGTAGTAGGAGTAGTAGTAGGAGTAGTAGCAGTAGTAGTAGCAGTAGTTGTAGTAGTAGTAGCAGTCGTAGTAGTAGTAGTCGTAGTACTACTAGTAGTAGTAGTAGTAGTAGTAGTAGTAGTAGTAGTAGTAGTAGTAGTGGTAGTGGTAGTGGTAGTGGTAGTGGTAGTGGTAGTGGTAGTGGTAGTGGTAGTGGTAGTGGTAGTTGTAGTGGTAGTGGTAGTGGTAGTGGTAGTGGTAGTGGTAGTGGTAGTGGTAGTGGTAGTGGTAGTAGTAGTAGTAGTAGTAGTAGTAGTAGTAGTAGTAGTAGTAGTAGTAGTAGTAGTAGTAGTAGTAGCTAGTAGTAGTAGTAGTAGTAGTAGTAGCAGCAGAAGGAGTAGTAGTCGTAGTAGTAGTAGTAGTAGTAGTAGTAGTAGTAGTAGTAGTAGTAGTAGTAGTAGTC
>CAUYUJ010000577.1:25000-45000 GCA_963575745.1 Prorocentrum cordatum
TTAGTAGTAGTAGTAGCAGTAGTACTAGTAGCAGTATTAGTAAGTAGTAGTAGTAGTGGGGGTAGTGGTAGTAGTAGTGGTCGTAGTCGTAGTCGTAGTCGTAGTAGTAGTAGTAGCAGTAGTAGTAGTAGTCGTAGGAGTAGTCGTAGTAGTAGTAGTAGTAGTAGTAGTCGTAGTAGTAGTAGTAGTAGTGGTAGTAGTAGCAGTCGTAGGAGTAGTAGTAGTAGTAGTAGTAGTAGTAGTCGTAGTCGTAGTCGTAGTCGTACTAGTAGGCGCAGTAGTAGTAGTAGTAGTAGTAGTAGTAGTAGTAGTAGCAGTTGTTGTAGTAGTAGTAGTAGTAGTAGTAGTTTTAGTAGTAGTTTTAGTAGTAGTAGTAGTAGTAGTAGTAGTAGTAGTGGTAGTAGTAGTAGTCGTAGTAGTAATAGTAGTAGTTGTAGTAATAGTAGTAGTAGGAGGAGGAGGAGGACGACGAGGACGAGAGGGAGGGGGAGGAGGAGGGCGAGACAGGGAAGAGGTTGGGGATGAGGAGGAGGAAGAGGAGGAGGAGTAGGAGAAGGAGGGGGATCAGGATAAGGAGGACGAGGCGCAGCAGCAGCATCAGCAGCAGGACAGCACGTCGGAGCACAGCCCAATGCCTACAACGCAGCGCAAGAGAAGAGGGAGAAGAGGAGAAGCAGGAATACGGTGATGATGAGGAAGAGGTCAGAACCGAAGACGAAGATTGGAAAAGCGGGGAGGAGGAGGGGAAGAGGTCAGGTCAATACCATTAAATAATTCGGTGAAGCCCAGGAAGTTCCAGTGAACTGCAATGCATCCGGCACCCTGGACGCGATTTTCTGGCACCGGGCGCCCCCCTTCTCATCCTCCTTTTCGCCCAATCGGATCCCGATCGGATCCCAATAGGATCCCAATAGGATCTGGACAGGATCCCAGCATGACTCCAATCGGATTCCAGGAGGTTTCTGACTGGATTCTCATATAATTCCAATTTGCTAACTCTACCCCAATCAGAAACCTACCAATCGGATTCACACGCACACACGCACGCACGCATGCACGTACGCACACACATACACACACAGTTTTCGCGGCTGCTAGGCAGAGTGGCTGCGCTGGCGGTGAGGCGTTGGAAGCCACACACACACACGAATCATCGGGCCCCAATGGAGTCCCAATACAAACCCGACAGGATGCCAATCGGATACCCATAGTATGCCAATAGAAGCAATGGCATTCCAGTTGGATCCCAACAGGATCCTAGTAGGATCCGAATGGGATTCCATTAGGGTTCCAATAATAATCCCATTAGGTCCCACAGCATCACACTAGGATCCCAATAGGATCCCAATCGGATTTTAATGTGACTCCAATATGTTATGATTTTGCTCCCAGCAGGTCCCCAGTAGGATTCCAAGAGGATCCAATCAGATTCCACTCGGGCCCCACTCCATCTAAGGCTCCAGTGGCCATGTTCGCACGTGGCCACCCAAGCCAGTTCGGCACACCCCTCACACGTTTCCCTGCCCCATAGGGGGCTCCACCTAAGTCCACAGTGGCAATGTTCGCATGCGGGCGTCACGTTCGCCTCGGCACACGCCTCGCACGTTCCGTGGCCCCACAGGGAGCTCCACTTGAGGCTCCAGTGGCGACGTTCGCACGGCGGCCTTGCTCCCTTCGGCACACCCCTCACACGGTTCGGGTGCTGCTCGAAGTGCCCCTGGCCCAAAGAGCCCCCAGGTTTTCCATGGAGGCCCCCACGGCCTCCAGAGCACCCCTCACGAGGCATGGAGCGCCCCAGAGGCTCCGAGATGGAAAGGAGAGCTGGAGGCACCTTGGGCCAGGGGCACCTTCAGCAACCCCCGAACGTTTTGTGGCCGCGCAGGGGCCTCCTCCTCCTCCTCCTCCTCCTCCTCCTCCTCCTCCTCCTCCTCCTCCTCCTCCTCCCCCTCCCCCTCCTCCTCCTCCTCCTCCTCGTCATCCTCCCCCTCCCCCTCCCCCTCCCCCTCCTGAGGCCGCAGTCTCAGCGCCCGCATGGCGGCCTCGCTCTATTTCGGCACACCCCTCTCACGCTTCGCGTCGAAGAATAGAAAGAGTTCTCCTGGTGAAGGACCCAATCCATATGCAGTTGTGAGTAGCGCGTTGTGCGTGCCGCTTGCGCCGGAGCTTCCTGTAGGGCCAAGAACCGCGTGAGGGACGTGCCGTAGTCGCCGTAGTGGGTGGGGGAGACGCATGCGGGCGGTGCCACTGGGGCATTCGGTGGGGCTCCTTCTGGGCCACGAGACGCTGCACTGGGCGTGACGGACGCAGGCGGGCGGTACCCTTCGCTGGAACCCCCGATGAGGCCACGAAACGCTGTGCTGGTTGGGGGAGACGCACGCGGGCTGTGGCACTGGGGTCTTTCTGTGGAGCTCCCTACGTGGCCACGAAACGCTGTACTTGGTAGTGGCCGACGCATGCGTGCCAGTGGGGGCTCCGGTGGGGCCCCCTTATGGGGCCACGCAGCGCTGCACTGGGAGGGGAGAACGCATGCGGGCGGTGCCACTGGGGCCTTCGGTAGAGCTCTCTATGGGCCCACGAAACGCTGTACCCGGTGGGGGGTCGCATGCGGGCGGACCACTGGAGCTCCCTACGGGGCCACGAAACGCTTTACCGGGTGGGGGGGCGTATGCGGGCGGTGCCACTGGGGCTTGGTGGAGCTTCCAATCAATGGGGCCACGAAGTTGAGTACTGGGTGGTGGACGACGTACGCCGCCGGTGCAAATGGGGTCTTTCTGTGGAGCTCCCTGCCGGGCCACGAAATGATGTACTGGATGGTGGCTGACGCATTCGGGCGGTCCCATTGGGACCATCGGTGGGGCTCCCTATGGGGCCACGAAGCGCTATACTGGGTGGTAGCTGACGCATGCGGACGGTCCCACTGGGACCTTCGGTGGAGCCCCCTATGGGGCCACGACGCGCTGCGCTGGGTGGTGGCTGACGCATGCGGGCGATGCCAGTAGGGCCCTCAGTCGAGCTCCCTATGTTTGGGCGAAACGCAGGGAGCAAAGGCTGTGCTGGGTGGTGGTTAAGGCTGTGGGCGGCCCCAGTGGGACCTTCGGTGGAGCCCCCGATGGGACCACGAAGCGCTGTACGAAGTGGGTGAAGCGCAGGGAGCAAGGGCTGTGCTGGGTGGTGGCTGACGCATGCGGGCGGTCCCAGTGGGACCTTCGGTGGAGCCCCCGATGGGGACACGAAGCGCTGTACTGGGTGGGTGAAACGCAGGGAGGAAAGGCTGTGCTGCTGGGTGTGGTTGACGCATGCGGGCGGTGCCAGTGGGACTTTCGGTGGGGCCCCCTAGGGGGCCACGAAACGTTGTACTGGGTGGGTGAAACGCAGGGAGCAAGGGCTGTGCTGGGTGGTGGCTGACGCATGCGGGCGGTCCCACTGGGACCTTCGGTGGAGCTCCCGATGGGGCCACGAAGCGCTGTAGTGGGTGGGTGAAGCGCAGGGAGCAAGGGCTGTGCTGGGTGGTGGCTGACGCATGCGGGCGGTGCCAGTGGGACCTTCGGTGGGGCCCCCTAGGGGCCACGAAATGCTGTACGGGGTGGGTGAAGCGCAGGGAGCAACGGGGTGTGCTGGGTGGTGGCTGACGCATGCGGGCGGTGCCAGTGGGACCTTCGGTGGGGCCCCCGATGGGGCCACGAAGCGCTGTAGTGGGTGGGTGAAGCGCAGGGAGCAAGGGCTGTGCTGGGTGGTGGCTGACGCATGCGGGCGGTGCCAGTGGGACCTTCGGTGGGGCCCCCTATGGGGCCACGACGCGCTGTAGTGGGTGGGTGAAGCGCAGGGAGCAAGGGCTGTGCTGGGTGGTGGCTGACGCATGCGGGCGGTCCCATTGGGACCATCGGTGGGGCTCCCTATGGGGCCACGAAGCGCTGTACTGGGTGGTAGCTGACGCATGCGGACGGTCCCACTGGGACCTTCGGTGGAGCCCCCTATGGGGCCACGACGCGCTGCGCTGGGTGGTGGCTGACGCATGCGGGCGATGCCAGTAGGGCCCTCAGTCGAGCTCCCTATGTTTGGGCGAAACGCAGGAAGCAAAGGCTGTGCTGGGTGGTGGTTAAGGCTGTGGGCGGCCCCAGTGGGACCTTCGGTGGAGCTCCCCATGGGGCCACGAAGCGCTGTACGAAGTGGGTGAAGCGCAGGGGGGCAAGGGCTGTGCTGGGTGGTGGCTGACGCATGCGGGCGGTGCCAGTGGGACCTTCGGTGGAGCCCCCGATGGGGACACGAAGCGCTGTACTGGGTGGGTGAAACGCAGGGAGGAAAGGCTGTGCTGCTGGGTGTGGTTGACGCATGCGGGCGGTGCCAGTGGGACTTTCGGTGGGGCCCCCTAGGGGGCCACGAAACGTTGTACTGGGTGGGTGAAACGCAGGGAGCAAGGGCTGTGCTGGGTGGTGGCTGACGCATGCGGGCGGTCCCACTGGGACCTTCGGTGGAGCTCCCGATGGGGCCACGAAGCGCTGTAGTGGGTGGGTGAAGCGCAGGGAGCAAGGGCTGTGCTGGGTGGTGGCTGACTCATGCGGGCGGTCCCACTGGGACCTTCGGTGGGGCCCCCTAGGGGGCCACGAAATGCTGTACGGGGTGGGTGAAGCGCAGGGAGCAACGGGCTGTGCTGAGTGGTGGCTGACGCATGCGGGCGGTGCCAGTGGGACCTTCGGTGGGGCCCCCTATGGGGCCACGACGCGCTGTAGTGGGTGGGTGAAGCGCAGGGAGCAAGGGCTGTGCTGGGTGGTGGCTGACGCATGCGGGCGGTGCCAGTGGGACCTTCGGTGGGGCCCCCGATGGGGCCACGAAGCGCTGTAGTGGGTGGGTGAAGCGCAGGGAAGCGCTGTACTGGGTGGTAGCTGACGCATGCGGACGGTCCCACTGGGACCTTCGGTGGGGCCCCCTATGGGGCCACGACGCGTTGCGCTGGGTGGTGGCTGACGCATGCGGGCGATGCCAGTAGGGCCCTGAGTCGAGCTCCCTATGTTTGGGCGAAACGCAGGGAGCAAAGGCTGTGCTGGGTGGTGGTTAAGGCTGTGGGCGGCCCCAGTGGGACCTTCGGTGGGGCCCCCGATGGGACCACGAAACGCTGTAGTGGGTGGGTGCAGCGCAGGGGGCAAGGGCTGTGCTGGGTGGTGGCTGACGCATGCGGGCGGTGCCAGTGGGACCTTCGGTGGGGCCCCCTCATGGGGCCACGAAGCGCTGTACTGGGTGGGTGAAGCGCAGGGAGGAGGGAGGAGGGGGAGGAGGGAAGCGGAGAAGGGGAGGAGGAGGAGAGGAGGAGGAGGAGGAGCAGGAGAAGGAGGGACGCGGGGACCGCCTCTTCAAAACGAGGACCCAACACCACAGGATGGTTGGGAACAACTGCGTACACATAATCTGTTGGCGCTCCGCGCGGGTTTCTTGCATCAACGCTGGGACCCCCGTGGCGGCGCCTCCAGCGCCGCCCCTGGCGCGCTCCGCGCGTCAGGGAGGGGGGTCCAGCGCAGATCCAAGACATCTGCGCGGATCGCCAGAAGGTTATGCTTATGCATTGTTTTTTTGTATTTGCGAACGGCGGCCTCGCCCTATTTCGGCACACCCCTCACGCGCTTCGTGGCCCCTATACGGTGGGGAACCATGTCAAGGAGCGTCCTGCTCGCCGCCAGGGTGCCCTAGGTGTCCTGGGTTTGAGTAGTTTTGCGATTGACAGTGTGGCGTTCTCGCACCAAAGATCGATGGACGTCCTGGGGTCTCAGGGATGGGTTTCTTGTGGAAGGTTTCTTGTGGTCGGGCCACTACTGTACGGAGATCCACCGACGGCGATACCCACACCGACTGTACTCAGAACTGCACATGGCTGGGCCCCTCGCCAGGCTAATTCTTTGAGTGCCGCGCCCGCGCGCGGGAATTTTGAATTGCCACCTTCTTGGTTCCAGTGCTAAGATAACGTGAGTCAATTGCCACCTTGTTGTTCATTGCCACCTTTTTGCGTGCGCCGATCGTGCTCACGTCGACTCCATGCCGATGCGCCGTCGCGTTGCGCCTGGCTTGTGACTGACTGACTTTTTGTTCTGGTGCTGAGATAACCGGCGGTGCGGTCCTGGGGCGGTATTAGGGCGCGCGGTCCCCATGCAAAGGATATTTGAATAGGGCATCCGAATAGGATAACCTAATAGGCGCAGGTCTTGGAGGAGAATTCCTGAGGATTCCTTGGGATTGCCGAACGTTTCTTTAGGAGTCCGTGGGGTTCGTGCGGGGTTCTTTCGGAATCATTCGGCTTCTGAACATTGCCCAAGCAGTGCTTGCGCTTAGTAGTTCCCAAGCATCCTGTGGTTTTGGGTCCCCGTTTTGAAGGATGTCCGTTTTGCGCGCGATTGGGTGCGCTATGGGGCGCGTTGGGGACGACCAAAAGCTTCCGTGAGCTGCCTTCTGTTGGTCGGGAGGTGTCGGGTGGCGAAGCACTTCGATGGAAGCTTGCTCGTGCGATGTGAGGACATCCTGGATCCTCAATCCGACGACCCTAGCCAGGGTCCATTCCCAGATCCCCTCGCGTCGTGGCAAAAATCACGACGCCAGTTGTTTCGCCATTTGCGGCATCCAGGGGGCCCTGACCAGGCCCAGGGGCCGTCAAATAACGTTGGGCGTGTGGGCTCCTTTTCGATCGATCCGATTGGGTATCAAAGTTGTTCAGTCTGGTCCGACTCGATTCCGTTGTTCCGACGAACCGACGCGGCCCGGTCCATGCATGGCGTTGTTGTCCGAGCATTTTCTTTGGGTGGAGGGCAAAGGGTGAAATCTGAAATGCCGTATCGATGGATGTTCGAGGCTTGGATTTGCAAAAGGTGAATCACAAGACGGATCGATGTTCGAGGTGCAAATGCCCATATGGATTTCACCCTGAGCTCTCCACCTTAAGAAAATGCCCAGGTTGTGCACCCTGCCACGGCCGCGCCGTTTCGGTTTCCAGGCAGTGCCGATGCGGCACGAGCCGGCGCATCTTCCAGTCCGAGCCGATGCCGACCGATCATGCCCCTAGCTCGGAGGCCTAGAGGTTGACACCAACACCAATATCGGCGGTGTGCCCACCGAGGGCAGAGGATCCTGGTTCTGGTGGCGGTGGTAATGTTCGTGCCACCTAGATGGCCGAACTGTTCGTACCGACGCCAGAATCCAGGATCACCTTCACTTGGTGGAGGCAGCCCCATGTTTTGGTGCTGGTGCCCATTTGCAGGTCTCCAACCGGGCCCCTCGACAGAGGAACGTTGTTCCAGACTGCAGCACTGGAGTGACGCATTGGAGAAGATGAATGGCGAGCGATGGGCACGAAGAGTCTTATACTTGGACCCTGACGGGCGACGAGCTCGGGGACGGCCACTGTCGAGATGGATCGTCCAACTTATGCTGAGCCCTTAGGGCACGCTGCTGCGCCCGCGGCACGTACTCAGCATCCTATGCCTCCTATCTAACCTAGCCCCTGGCTGGGCCTTCGTAGCGAACGGAGTGGGCCGAGAGCACACCACTTGCTTGGGGGGTCGCGGGTGGTGTCGCCTGTCTGACCCCCCGCGCAGCTTCGGCATCTCCCGCGCGCGTGGTTGTGCTGCGTGTGCGTCGCTCCCCCCCCCCCCACAGGGGGCGACGAGCTCGCCCAGCACTCTTACGCGCAGCGTGTGTGTGTGTGGGTGTGTGTGTGTGTCTCTGTGTGTGTGTCTGTGTGTACGTGTGCATTGTGTGCGTGGGTGTGGGTGTACGTGTGCATTGTGCGTGTGGTTGTGCGTGTGCGTGTGCGTGTGCGTGTGCGTGTGCGTGTGCGTGTGCGTGTGCGTGTGCGTGTGCGTGTGCGTGTGTGCTCGTGCGTGTGCGTGTGTGCGCGTACGCTCGTGCGTGTGCGTGTGTGCGCGTGCGCGTGCGCGTGCGCGTGCGCGTGCGCGTGCGCGTGTGCGTGCGCGTGCGCGTGCGCGTGCGCGTGCGCGTGCGCGTGCGCGTGCGCGTGCGCGTGCGCGTGCGCGTGCACGTGTGCGTGTGCGTGTGCGTGTGTGTATGTGTGTGGGTGTTTGTGTGTGTGTTTGTGTGTGTGTTCGTGGGCCTTCAGCTCAGCGCAGTTCAGTACAGCCTGTGCCGGCGCTGGCCCCCCCCGTCGCTGGTCCACACCGCCGCGGACAGCTCTGAGTGGCCCGTCTTCCTCTCTCCCCGTCGCGCTGGGGCTCCTCCGCCTCCTCCCGTGCATTGCGGCGCCAATTTGCGTACAAGGTGTCCCCTGGTGCCATTCCGCCGGAGCAGTCAACTTCTGCCCAGCCGCCGACGCAAAACAGTGTCTTCGTGGGCGGGCTGTTTCTGTTGCTATCTTGCTTGGGCAAAGGTGTACTTCGAGCAGTGACGAAGCGTCCTGGCTCTGGTCCAAGAACATTGTTTCCATGATTTAAACATGTTGGGAGTTTGAAAACATGTCGTGATAGACATGTAGGGATGCCGGGGCGGTCGGCCCCGGGTCGAGTATTACAAGATGCTTGTACTGGATGTTCGGTTCGGATGCGCACAGTATTAGCATCGCCACCCACCCTACCACCCCAACCCAACCCGAAGGCCTCCATCTGCCCTCCATTTCCAGTAGGGGAGGGGGGAGGGGAACATTCAAAAGACAGATGGAACCCGTATCCCCCCTCTTTCAGTCAGCCAGCATAGAAAAAGCGGTAACGTTCCCAAGGGTGTATTTGCATCTTTGCTCCTTCGACCCATTTCTGGCGACTTTCCTTGGCCAGCCTCGTTCGAAGAACGATCGCGTAGGCCTCCAAGGCCCCTGCACTCTTACTGCGCATCTTTATGATGCGGGTTGACTGTACAAGACGCTTGTATTGGATGTTCGGTTCGGAGGCGCACGGTACCAGTTGGCCCTCAGGCGTCCCCCACAACAAGCCGCCGTCGTGTCGGTCCTGCCCCTCCTGACTTGCCTATAGTCCCACCAAAGGATGTTCCAAGACCCTTTTCTGTGGTCTGCCCGAAACCTTCTCGGAGCATTTCTGGCCGAGACTACTCTGCTGCAGCACAGCGGATGCATGTTCGAAGCACCCTGTTTTTGCTCTTGGAACCTTTCTGAGGGTCTCGAAAGACTTCGTGCTATAGGCCTACAGGACTGCCGGGACGGTCGGTCCCTGCTCCATTCGGGGGAGCGTAAGACCCGGGTTTGCCAGGACTCGGGTTCGCCATCGTTTTTTGACGACCGCGCCTCGGATTTTGACGAGGAGGAGTTTCGTGGGATGTCTGCAGCGGGAGGCCTCGTCAAAATGCAGGCTCGGCCTCGTCATTTTTTTGACGACCTCGTCGGGGATTTCCGAGTCCCCCGTACCCGGGTCTTACGTCTCCCCGATATAGGCCTACAGGACTGCCGGGACGGTCGGTCCCTGCTCCATCCTGCCCTCGGCTCCTCGAGCGCCCCGCGCCCCGCGGCCGCTCAGGAGGAGGGAGGAGGGAGGAGGGAGGAGGGAGGAGGGAGGAGGGAGGAGGGAGGAGGAGGGAGGAGGGATGAGGGAGGGAGGGAGGAGGGAGGAGGGAGGAGGGAGGAGGGAGGAGGGATGGAAGGGAGAGGGAGGAAGGGAGGAGGGAGGATAGTGGAGAGGATGGAGGGATGCGAAGGGACGGAGGAGGGAGGAGGGAGGAGGATGAGGGAGGAGGGAGGGGAGGAGGAGGGGGGAGCGGCCCCCGCGCCCTACGCGGCCGATCGCAGGCCGCCCTCGTGGCCAGGGCGCGCTGTGCGGGGCCGTAGGCTTGGCCGCCGCCCCGCGCGCCCCGCCCCTCCGAGTCCGCCGCCCGAGGCCCGGTGGTTCCGGGCGCGCCCCTTCGGCGGCGAGTCCCCTCCCTCCTCCTTTTCCTCCCCCTCCTCCTCCTCCTCCTCCTCCTCCTCTCCTGTTCCTCCTTCTCCTCCTCCTCCTTTTCCTCCCCCTCCTCCTCCTCCTTTTCCTCCCTCCTCCTCCTCCTCCTCCTCCTCCTCCTCCTCCTTTTCCCCTCCCCCTCCCCTCCTCCTTTTCTCCCTCTCCTCCTCCTCCTCCTCCTCCTCAAAATCCTCCTCCTCCTCCTCCCTCCTCTTCCTCCTCCACTTTTCCTCCCCCTACCCCCTCCTCCTCCCTCCTGGCCGACCTCCTCCTCCTCCTCCTCCTCCTCCTTTTCCTCCCCCTCCTCCTCCTCCTGAGGTCCGCTCTCGTCCCGGGAGACGACCCGAGGCCCCGAGGCCCGATGGCTCTGGGGGGGGGAAGTTCGAGGCTCGAGGACTTCGAGGGGTCGAGGTTTGCGGACGCTGTCGTTCAGAGCGTGAATTACCTACCCCGCTTTCGCTTCCAGGCAAAACCAAGCCATACCACGCGCCTCCTCGTCAAGCGGCCTGATCAGTACAGGCTGCAATTTGGCATCGTTTGGTATCTCTTGGAAGCGAGGGTGGTCAAAAGCGAGGGAGGTTTGTTTTCCCCCTAGTCGTTGGTTCTCGGCGGTTTTCAGGCCTCGGGATGCTTGCCAGCAGCTGCGCCTCGGCGATGGGCTTCCTGGGCGTGCCCGAGTCATGACCCAAAAGCCGGATTCGGCGGTCCGCAGCCATTTTGGCTCAAGCCGTTCGGGCTCAGAGAAGTTGAAGATTTTGCCTGGTCGTTGCATCCAGTGCGCGATGGGTGGACCGACGCTCTCCGCCGTGAGCGTGGAGGTGAAGGACCTCGTGGAGGTCAAGACTGCGTTAATCTCGGTGTTCGACAAGACTGGACTTGAGGAGCTGGGCAAGTTCCTCGCCTCGAGGCGCGTCCACGTGCTCTCCACCGGCGGCACGGCGGCGAAGCTCCGGGAGTTCGGCTGCACCGTGCAGGACGTGGCGGACTACACCGGCTCCCCAGAGATCCTCGACGGCCGCGTCAAGACGCTGCACCCTAAGGTGCACGGCGGCCTGCTGGCTGCGCGCGGTAACGAGGAGCACGAGAAGCAGATGAAGGAGCACGACATCCGTGGTATCGACCTGGTCGTGGTCAACCTGTACCCGTTCAACCAGGCCGTCGCCAAGAACCCGGACGATTTTGCTACCTGCATCGAGAACGTAGACATTGGCGGGCCGGCGATGATTCGGGCGTCTGCGAAGAACAATGCTTCGGTGACGATCGTGACGAGCCCGTCGCAGTACCGAGGGGTCATCGAGGAGGTGACAGCGAAGGGCGGCTGCACCAGCTACGGCTTCCGCAAGAACCAGGCCGCCGCGGCCTACGCCCTCACGTCGGCCTACGACTCTGCGGTGTCGCAGTGGTTCGCCGGGCAGGTCACCTCCCCCCCGGCGATGCAGACCGTGGCTTTCCAGGTGGAGCGGCCGCTGAAGTACGGATGCAATCCCCACCAGCTGCCCGCTGGACTCTGCTCGGTCATGGGCGGCAAGCTGCCCTTCGAGGTGGTGGCCGGGACGCCCGGGTACATCAATTTGCTGGATGCGGTGAACGCCTGGCAGCTGGTGCACGAGTTGGCTCAGGCCACCAATCTGCCCGCCGCGGCGTCGTTCAAGCACGTCAGCCCTGCCGGCGCGGCCATCGGCGTGCCTCTCAGCGACGAGGAGAAGATCGTCTACGAGGTCAAGGACAAGGAGCTCACGCCTACGGCGACCGCGTACGTGCGCGCGCGGAATGCCGACCCGCTGTGCTCCTTTGGGGATTTCGTTGCCATCTCTCACAAGGTCGACGTTGCCACGGCCAATATCCTGAAGATCGAGGTGAGCGACGGCATCATCGCGCCCGACTTCGAGGACGCGGCTCTGGAGATCCTGAAGGCCAAGAAGGGTGGCAAGTTCATCGTGCTGAAGGCGGACGCAGGCTACGCTCCGCCGGCGCAGGAGTACCGCATGTGCGGCGGCGTGGGCTTTGTCCAGAAGAGGAACGACGCCCTCTTCGATGCATCGCGCCTGGAGAAGGTAGTGACCAAGAAGAAGGAACTCCCGGAGCAGGGGAAGCTGGACCTCATCCTCGCCTCGATCGCCATCAAGTACACGCAGTCCAACTCCGTCGGGTACTCCAAGGACGGCATGATGATCGGCGTGGGGGCGGGCCAGCAGAGCCGGGTGGACTGCGTGAAGCTGGCGGGCAGGAAGGTGGCGACCTGGAGGCTGCGGTTCCACAGGAAGGTGATGGGCCTGTCCTTCAGGGAGGGCGTGAAGCGCCAGGACAGGGTGAACGCCCGCGTGAGGTACATCGAGGGCGACATGCAGGAGGCGGAGCTGGCGGAGTGGCAGAAGAACTTCAGCACTCCTCCCGAGCCGCTGTCGGCAGCCGAGAAGGACGAGTTCCTCGCCAGCCTCGACGGCGTTGCGATCTCGTCCGACGCGTTCTTCCCCTTCCGCGACTCCATCGATCATGCCAGCAAGCTCGGAGTCAGGTTTGTGGCGCAGCCGGGGGGCTCGGTGCAGGATGACGAGGTGACGTCCACCTGCGACACGTATGGAATGGTCATGGCTTTCACGGACCTCAGGCTTTTCCACCACTGAGCGTGCGCGAGGTTGACTCGATTATCCGGGCAGCCTCGGAGCAGCCGCCAGACATCCCAAGACTCTTGAAGGCACGCTCGCGCGCGCGCCGTAGCCAAGCGGACTACGTAGGCGAGTGAGTGCGGCAATCAGTCGGCCCCTCACATCTTCACTTTTCGCCTCGCTGCCATAGGGGTAGCTGCCTGTGTTTTTTGCTGGCACTGTTCGACAGTGCACTTGTTTGTTGGAAGTTCTGATCATGTCTCGTACATCGGCGTGGCTTCAGGCCGCTGCGAGCGTAAGACCAGATCTGACCGTCTTGACCTGCTTCCGATGTTTGGTTCGGCTGATGTGAACTCGTTGCGCGATGTGTTACGATTCGTCATGGTGCCGGAATTGGATGCAGTTGAGCCTCCACGCCGCGCTTGGCAACATGTGGGCTGGCAACGGAGTTGGAGACTTCGGATGCAGCCCCATGCTTCTCTCTTGAGCATGCGCCTGCGTGTGCGTAGCTTGAGGCGAACCATTCTGAGGCGTCGTAGGCGTCTCATCGATGAAGAAATGTTTGACCAGCCACGAAGACATGTCTAGGGGGCCACATGCGAACCCTACCCCTACCCCCCACGACTTCTGAGGGGGAGGGTGGGGTTCACTTCGCTCGGGAGCTCCCGCGCGGAGTGAACCCCACCCTCCCCCTCGGAAGTCGTGGGGGGCAGGGGCAGGGCTCGCCTGGGGCCCCCTAATGCCGCGCGGCCTGAACTTTTGGGGGGAGGGCGCCTCGGCCGCCAGAGGGCACACTCCGCCTCGGGCGCAGGGCGCACACCGCCGGTTATTGGCCGCGGTGTTGGCGTCGCCCACTCGGGGCGCCTGCAGCAGGGCCTGCCGTGGGCTTTTGCACGGGTGCCTCGCCTTGTCTGCCTGCTTGCGCGCGCAACGACGCATGTACAGGCAGCGCGCACATGTTGCAGCGCCCCACTGACTCTTCCTGGTGTTGTGCTCTGGGCTGTGGGCAAGTATCGGGGGAACGTGAGACTCGAGTAAGCCGGAACTTGGGCTTGCCGACGTTTTTTGACCTGCGCGTCCTGGAGTTTGGCGGTCCAGTGTTCGTGGGATGTCTGCAGCGGGAACTCGCGTCAGTTTGTATATTGTGTCTCGTCATTTTTTGCGATGGCCCCGTCAGGCCAACCCGAGTTCCCCGTACCCGAGTCTTACGTCTCCCCGAAAGTAGGCGTCTCCGGCTCGTGACTGGAGCGCCCCGCTCCCCGCACGCCCGTCGCCGGAGGCAGTCGGACGGAACAAGACAAACAGGTGCGGCGGCGAGCGAGGGGGGGGAGTGAGGAGGAGTAGCTTGGCATCGCTCGGACGTGTGCATTTTTCCTTGGGCGAGGACCATCGAGGAGCATCCTTGATGATCTGGCGAAGAAGCCACGCACGAAACCGAGAAATTATCCTGGCGAGGGACCCAACCATGTGCAGTTGTGAGTGACGCAGTTGTGGGTATCGACCTTGGTGAACCTCTCTGGGGTCACGACGCGTGTGACGGGTGTGCCAAAATTGGCACGGGTACGCCATGCGGACGCTGCCACCAGAGCCGTCGGTGGAGCACCCTATGGGGCCGCGGAACGTGCAAGGGGTGCGCCGAAATGGGGGGTGGAACTGCATGCGGACCCTGCCACTGGGGCCTTCGGCGGAGCACCCTATCGGGCCACGAAACTTGTGAGGGGTGTGCCGAAATGGAGGGGTGGAACCGCATGCGAACGCAGCACTGTGGCTTTCTATGGAGCTCGCTATGGGGCCACGAAACGTGTGAGGGGTGCGCCGAAATAGAGGTGGAACCGCATGCGGGCGCTGCCGCTGGGGCCTTCGGTGGAGCACCCGATGGGGCCACAAAACGTTCGAGAGGGGTGCGCCGAAATTGAGGTGGAACTGCATGCGGACCCTGCCTCTGGGGCCTTCGGCGGAGCACCCTATAGGGCCACGAAACGTGTGAGGGGTGCGCCGAAATGGAGGTGGAACTGCATGCGGACCCTGCCACTGGGGCCTTCGGCGGAGCACCCTATAGGGCCGCGGAACGTTCGAGAGGGGTGCGCCAAAATTGAGGTGGAACTGCATGCGGACCCTGCCACTGGGGCCTTCGGCGGAGCACCCTATAGGGCCACGAAACGTGTGAGAGGTGCGCCGAAATGGAGGTGGAACTGCATGCGGACCCTGCCACTGGGGCCTTCGGCGGAGCACCCTATAGGGCCACGAAACGTGTGAGGGGTGCGCCGAAATGGAGGTGGAACTGCATGCGGACCCTGCCACTGGGGCCTTTGGTGGAGCACCCTAGGGGGCCACGAAACGTGTGAGGAGTGCGCCGAAATGGGGGTGGAACTGCATGCGGACCCTGCCACTGGGGCCTTCGGCGGAGCACCCTATGGGTCCACGAGACGTGTGAGAGGTCCGCCGAAATGGAGGTGGAACTGCATGCGGTCCCTGCCACCGGGGCCTGGGTGGAGCACCCGATGGGGGCCACGAAACGTGTGAGGGGTGCGCCGAAATGGAGGTGGAACTGCATGCGGACCCTGCCACTGGGGCCTGGGTGGAGCACCCTATGGGGGCCACCAACTATGGGGCCACCACGACACGTGTGAGAGGTGCGCCTAAATGGAGGTGGAACTGCATGTGGACCGGCCCTGGGGCCTTTCGCCGGAGCACCCTAAGGGGCCACGGAAAACGTTGTGA
Organism: Prorocentrum cordatum; assembly: GCA_963575745.1. Lineage (NCBI taxonomy): Eukaryota > Dinophyceae > Prorocentrales > Prorocentraceae > Prorocentrum > Prorocentrum cordatum. The sequence goes on from CAUYUJ010000577.1 coordinate 40,194, forward strand.
GGGGTGCGCCGAAATGGAGGTGGAACTGCATGCGGACCCTGCCCTGGTGCCTTCGGCGAGCACCCTGTGGGGCCACGAAACGTGTGAGAGGCGCACCGAAGTGGAAGTGGAACTGCATGCGGACCCTGCCACTGGGGCCTCGGTGGAGCCACCCTATGGGGCCGCGAAACGTGTGAGGGTTTCGAAATGGCGGTGGAAATGCATGCGGACCCTGCCACAGGGGCCTTCGGTGAAATCACCAATAGGGCCACGAAACGTGTGAGGGTGCGCCGAAATGGTTGGTGGAACTGCATGCGGACCCTGCCACAGGGGGCCTTCGGTGAAACACCATATAGGGCCACGAAACACGTGAGGGGTGCGCCGAAATGGATGTGGAACTGCATGCGGACCCTGCCGCAGGGGGCCGTCGGCGGAGCACCCTATAGGGCAACGAAACGTGTGAGAAGTGCGCCGAAATGGAGGTGGAACTGCATGCAGACCCTGCTACTGGGGCCTTCGGCGGAGCACCCTATGGGGCCACGAAACGTGTGAGAGGTGCGCCGAAATGGAGGTGGAACTGCATGCGGACCCTACCACTGGGGCCTTCGGCGGAGCACCCTGTGGGGCCACGAAACGTCCGAGGGGTGCGTCGAAATGGGGGTAGAACTGCATGCGGACCCTGCAACTGGGGCCTTCGGCGGAGCACCCTATAGGGCCACGAAACGTGTGAGGGGTGCGCCGAAATGGAGGTGGAACTGTATGCGGACCCTGCCACTGGGGCCTTCGGTGGAGCACCCCATGGGCCACGAAACGTGTGAGAGGTGCGCCGAAATGGAGGTGGAACTACATGCGGACCCTGCCACTGGGGCCTGGGTGGAGCACCCTATGGGGGCCACGAAACGTGTGAGGAGTGCGCCGAAATGGAGGTGGAACTGCATGCGGACCCTGCCACTGGGGCCTTCGGCGGAGCACCCTATGGGGCCACGAAACGCTGTACTAGGTGGGTGAAACGCAGGGAGGAGGGAGAAGGGGGAGGAGGGAGGGGGCAGCGGGAGGAAGGTGGGAACGCGGGGCGCTGTCTCTTCAAAACGAGGACCCAACACCACAGGATGGTTGGGACAAAAACACAGGGAATGGACGTCCGAGCGATGGCCAGGACGGCGTGCGGCAGCGACGGCGCGGGAGCGTGCCCGTGCCGCCGCGGCGGCGGCCCCAGCGCTCGAGCAGCAAGCGGTGGCGAAGCGTCCCCGCTCGCCCGGAGGCCTACCAATCGGGGGTGGAGAGACCTCCTACCCTGACACGTCGATTGAGGAGTTGGCCGTTTTCGGTTCGCGAGAGGGCGTCGCGGCCGTCATTTTCGCAGGTCCAGGTCCGTCGGTTTCGGTCCCAGGCCGTTTTCACTAAGGGGAGGTCTGCTAAAGGGAGGGTTGTCCACCGCCGAACCCGAGAATGTTCTGAGAACCTCTTGTGGTTCGCACGAAGCGTTCTGAGCACAGTTCTGGCCGAGGCTGTCTTCTTTTAGCACATTTCAGGGGCGGCAAAGAGGGGGGTGATGACTAGGAGGGGTGGACATCATGGCGTGGGCCATGATATCCCCCCAGGTTTCATGGCGCCTCTTCTTATTTCATTACGTCCTTGGCCCCCCCGCAGGGCCGCGCACATGCCGCCGGTCATGGTCTGCACCCCCCCCTCTTGGGCACCCCCCTCTTGGCCGATCCCGAACACTGTTGTTGTTCTTCGAACGCTTTTGGGCTCCGAGAGCGTGGTGGGCCCGCAGGAAATGCTGGGGCGGTCGGCCCCTGCCCGAGGAGCACGGGCGCTCCGGGTCGAGCGCCGAAGAGCTGCGACGGACGTCGAGCGGCCTGCGCGCGGGGCTCGAGCGGCGGGGGCGGCCAAGAGGGGGCGGAGGGCCCATCGGAGGCCAGCCACGACCGGGGGAGCTGTGGTCCCTGCCTCGGGCCGGGCGAGAGGGGGGGATTGGGAAAGGGGGGGTACGACATCTGCTGCATGCAGCTGGTTTCGGCCTCACCGATAGGGCGACGATATCTATACATATCCACTGCTCCCGGCCAGGCCAATCCTGGGCCCAAGAGCTGTGTATACGCCCTCCTGGCTTGGCCAGGGAGGCATATACACCGCTCCTGGGCCCAGGATGGGCCTGGCCGGGAGCAGTGGATATGCATAGATATCGTCGCCAAACTGCACAACATGGAACCGTCAGGTCAAGTGTCGGCCAAGCAACGTTATGGAGGGTTGAGAAGGGGGGCCTTGCTCCACATGAGAAACCAAGAGTATGCCCCAGCTGTTCACACCCCAGCCCATAGAAAGTTAGAAGACATCGAGCAACTGCCCCCACCTGAGCGGTGGATCGGCCAGGCCAACTGGCGAGCGGATCGGGAAGCGAAAGGAGCCCTTGACCTCCATCCCAGACCCGCGCCCGCCGACTGGCAGCAGTTAGATAGCTCGATCGAGAGTCTTGAGACGGTGGCCCGCCTTGTGGCGAATGTGTTGCCGTGTTTTCCTAGGGTGCACCACCAACGCCCGCCCCGACGTGAGCGCCAGCGCAAGGTCATTGACTGCGCCACGAGCTGGCACGACTGGGAGTCATGGCTGTGGGGCCACAGGTGTGCCAAGTGTTTAAGTTTTTATGGGGGACACCTCCAAGATAGGCCAGAGGTGGGTTGCAAGGGTCTCTCGAGGAGCCTCACCAAGTTGCTCTCTGAGGCCCCCGCCCACGGCCACAAGTTAGCTAGTACGCAGGTAGGCGACGAGAAGCTGCCCCTAGTGTTTTGTATGCTTTGTGGTAGCTACTCGCAAGAACAAGTGCGTAATCTGGCTGGGAAGTGTGATCCGAGGGAACACAGTGCAGGTGCCAGTGTGCTGAGTAGGCTCAAGAGAGGCCTTCACCCTCAGCGTAATGTTGCAGTTTCATGTGCGGCTCCTGAACGGCCAGCGTCAGGAGCGGCCGTGCGAGCCTTTGCCACCGCTTCGCGGGTTCATCTCATTCCTCCGTGCTCGTCTCATTTGGCTTGTCTGGCCCCTCTGAGGGCCAGGATTGCTGAGAGAGAAACGGGGGTGCGGGTGGACGTTGGGAGCGTCGGGCGGGGAGGGCAGCAGGAAGCTCCGAGAGTGCAGCGTCCTGCACCAGGAGATGAAGTTTTTGATGTGTTGGTTGAGGCTGAGGAAGCCGAAGCCCGAGTTTTGTTGGAGGACGGGGTGCCAGGTGCAATGACAGTGGCTCCCGTGCGTGGCACCTCCGCTGTGTCTGACCCCCGTCAGAGGATGAGGGGTGGGTCCGACTTGCCGCGGTGCGAGGAGGACGAGGCCCCTCTGATTCCGAACCGCCCTGAGGGCTCGGAGTCGGGGTCGGACTAATGCCTGGGGGACTGGCGAGTGGCCAAGGGACATCCTCCCTCCTTGGGAAATGAGTCCGTGGTCGCTTGCTGGTCCCTTCTCTGGCGTTAGGTTCTGAAGAGCTGCCCAGGCAGCCGCTTACAAACAGGTCAGGCCGCCGTGGCCAAAAAAAAAAAAACGAGGGGCCCATTCCTCGTCCTCGATACATGGGCGCCTCCCGGCGCCGGGAGGCGCCGGGAAAATCAGCTACATGAGCTGATTCTCAAACCCCCCCTTTGCTATCCCCCCCTTTCGCCCGATTCGATGACCTCCCCGGGGGAGCCATCGATTTCGACACCCCTCTCAAGAGATCGTCGATGCGATGGGTTCCCCCAGGGGTGCAAGGACCACGGCTTCCCCGGTCATGGCTGATCGGAATCGGGGGGGGGGGATCTCATGATGGCGGGGGCCGTGAGATCTCCCCCGATGTCATGGCCCCTCTTCTCATTTCAATGCGTCCCCAGCCCCCCCCCGGGGCCGCGCACGGGCCGCCGGCCATGTTTTCTGCCACCTCACTTGGACGCCCCTTCCTGGACGCACCCGATCAAGAGACGGGGGTCAATGCAAACGGGGGTCAGCCAGAGCGCTGGACCTAGCATGATGTTGCAGGGCCAGGGACGCACTGACCTGGGCTTGCGTGCAGGACCAACAGCAGTCCCTGCTCATTTTGAGCAGGACTCGCCGTCCGTTTGCGGTCGGATATAGCCAGGACATGGGCCGAGGGTCGGGACGATCGAAGTGAGCACGGAAAAAATGGGCACAAAGATCAGCAGCAGCCTTTGCCCATTTTGAACAGGACCCGTTGTCGATGTCGCCGCGGACGTTGTCCACTTGAGACAGAAGGCCGGCTGCTCAACGGCGGCCGCTGACGGTTTTGGACAATATTTGTTGTTGGGCATTGTACCCATTTCTCCGTACGGTAGGTTTCCGCCGTGTCGACCGGCGGCGACCCCGCCGGCGGCGTTCAACGTGGAACGCCGCGGGCGACCCAGAGTCGTTCGATGTGGAACGATTTGGACGTTTCGGAAACGGCCGATCGTTCAAGGTTGAACGATCCCCGCGGTGTCAGTGACCAGCGCTGAAGTCGGCACGACACGAACCTGACATACGTACCCATTTCGGACGTCCAAAGTGATCGGGCCCCGAAGCCCAAACTATTATCCAGACTCGCCACACCAGGTCTGCCGTAGCAGGTGTTTTTTCGGGTGGCGGCGACTCGGGTGAGTGGCGTGGGGCGGGCGAGGCGTCCCCAGGCACACATCACCAAATTGGGTCCCCCGAAGCACAGTCTTGCCAATACCCGACGCAGAGTGGGAGGGGGCCTTGAATTCTGCGCGCAGGGCGGGCTCCCGAGGAGGGCGCCCTGCCAGCCTCAGGGCGGGCCCCTGAGAAGGGCACCCTGCATCTGAGAGAGGGCCCCCTGCTGCGAAGGATG
>CAUYUJ010000577.1:50000-85000 GCA_963575745.1 Prorocentrum cordatum
TCTCTCTTCTTGCTCATCCGCCCTCTCTTGCCGCTACTGCTCCTCCTGCAGCTGGTCTTCCTGCGCTGGAAAGCCTTCCGTAACCTCAGGAGAGTCTCCGAAACGTGTGTGGAGATCTTTAGGCACACCGGTAACAATCCAACATGTAGACACAACGAATCCTCTTGCTTCCTCGCGCCTCCCAGGGGTAGACCAAGACAATGTTTTGGCAATATCGTGGGTCGGTTTCGCTTTCTTTGTGCTTTCATGTTGTGCTCATCCCAGGGCCCGCCATCGGCCAGACACGACTTCGGCTTCGCGCCAGAGTGCTCCGTGTGCGGCAGTCGGTCGGACGCCTCCAGTGTGAAGCGCAGCAGGGCGAGCACGAACAGAAGGAGAAGGAGGAGAAGGAGGAGGAGGAGGAGGAGGAGGCACGGAGGAGGTGGAGGAGGGGGAGAAGAGGAAGGAGGAGGAGGAGGAGGAGGAGGGAGGGGAGAGAGGAGGGGGAGAAGAGGGGGAGGAGGAGGAGGAGGAGGAGCAGGGAGGTGGCCCAGGGGAGGAGGCCGAGGCTGGTGAGCCCTGCCTCAGGCTGCCCAGCTCCTCCTCGGCCCTGCGTGCCTGCTCCTCCGCTGGGCGCGCGCGCTCCTCCTCCTCCGCCTCCCCAGGCGGCCCCCCTCCTCCCCCTCTCCTCCTCCTCCTCCTCCTCCTCCTCCTCCTCCTCCTCCTCCTCCTCTTTCCTCCTCCTCCTCCTCTCCCCCTCCTCCCCTTCTCTCCTCCGCATCCTCCTCCTCCTCCTCCTACTCCCCTCCTCCTCCCTCCTCCTCCTCCTCCTCCTCCTCCTCCTCCCCCTCCTCCTCCTCCTCCTCCCCCTCCTCCCCACCCTGCGCCCGCGGCGGGCGCCGGCCGCGGGAGGCTGGAAGCGCATCTCCGGCAGCGTCGCCGCCACTTTCAAGCCCCACCACCCGTTTCACAGGCAGGCCCGGAGCATCGGATCTGGGGGGAGAGGACGATTGCGCGGGCGAAGAACGGTATAACATGAACTGTTCCGTCACCGGGGGCGCTGCCCCAGAGCGGAAGTTTACCTCCGGACGTGCCACCCTACGGGTATACATTTTCCAGCCGCCCCGGGACAGGCGCCCGCGTCAGCAAAACAGTTCATGTTATACCGTTGTTCGCCTGTTAAACTATCGCGGGCGATAACTCGCCCCCAATCCCCGAGCTCCCCCCCCACACAAAAACCCAGGCCGCCCAGAAAGGAAAGCTATCCCTCGAGGTGGCACGCCTCCAGGGCTGTTCGGGCGCAGTCCTTTCGAGGACGGGCGCGCCCCCTTCATCGGGTGTCCCCGAGTGGGGCTCCGTGTGTTGTTCCCAACCATCCTGTGGTGTTGGGTCCTCGTTTTGAAGAGACGGTGCCCCGCGTCTCTCCTCCTCTCCTCCTCCTCCCCCTCCTCCTCCTCCTCCTCCTCTCATCATCAGCATCATCATCATCGTCATCGTCACCGTCATCATCAGCATCATCATCATCGTTCTTATCACCATCGTCGTCATCATCATCGCCGTCTCCATCATGGCCACACGTTTCGTGGACCCATAGTGAGCTCCACCGAAGGCCCCAGTGGCAAGGTCCGCATGCGGTTCCACCTCCATTTCGGCGCACCCCTCACACGTTCCGTGGCCCCATAGGGAGCTCCACCGAAGGCCCAAGTGTCAGGGTCCGCATGCGGTTCCACCTCCATTTCGGCGCACCCCTCACACGTTTCGTGGCCCCATAGGGAGCTCCACCGAAGGCCCCAGTGTCAGGGTCCGCATGCGGTTCCACCTCCATTTCGGCGCACCCCTCACACGTTTCGTGGCCCCATAGGGAGCTCCACCGAAGGCCCAAGTGTCAGGGTCCGCATGCGGTTCCACCTCCATTTCGGCGCACCCCTCACACGTTTCGTGGCCCCATAGGGAGCTCCACCGAAGGCCCCAGTGTCAGGGTCCGCATGCGGTTCCACCTCCATTTCGGCGCACCCCTCACACGTTTCGTGGCCCCATAGGGAGCTCCACCGAAGGCCCCAGTGTCAGGGTCCGCATGCGGTTCCACCTCCATTTCGGCGCACCCCTCACACGTTCGTGGCCCCATAGGGAGCTCCACCGAAGGCCCAGTGTCAGGGTCCGCAGCGGTTCCACCTCCATTTCGGCGCACCCCTCACACGTTTCGTGGCCCCATAGGGAGCTCCACCTGAGGCCCCAGTGGCAGGGTCCGCATGCAGTTCCACCTCCATTTCGGCGCACCCCTCACACGTTTCGTGGCCCCATAGGGAGCTCCGCCTAAGGCCTAAGTGGCAGGGTCCGCATGCAGTTCCACTTCCATTTCGGCGCACCCCTCACACGTTTCGTGGCGTCATAGGGAGCCCCGCCTAAGGCCCAAGTGGCACGGTCCGCATGCAGTTCCACCTCCATTTCGGCACACCCCTTACACATTTCGTGGCCCCATAGAGAGCTCCGCCTAAGGCCCAAGTGGCAGGGCCCGCATGCAGTTCCACCTCCATTTCGGCGCACCCCTCACACGTTTCGCGGCCCCATAGGGAGCTCCACCGAGGGCGCCAATGGCAGGGTCCGCATGCAGTTCCACCTACATTTCGGCGCACCCCTCACACGTTTCGCGGCCCCACAGGGTGCTCCACCGAAGGCCCCAGTGGCAGGGTCCGCATGCAGTTCCACCTCCATTTGGCGCACCTCTCACACGCTTCGTGGCCCCATCGGGTGTTCCACCAACGACGATACTTACAACGGCGGCATTCGGAATTGCGTATGGTTGGGCCCTTCGCCAGGATAATTTTTTTGCCGAGTCAAAGACTCCACGAGGTCGGGGATTGGTGTCGCCATACCTCTTGGTTTAAGTCGGGCATGTCCCTCTACAGGAGGAGCATTCAAAAATAACCAAAAAATAGTCAGGGGACGATTTGTCCTACTATGTTCGACTATTTGTCTGACCACTCTTAATGTTTCTTCAGAATCCGCCTGTAGGAGGACATGCCCGACCGAACTCTTGGCAGACGAGGCGGCGGAGGGCGACGCGACCCAGCCCCGCAGGGCCCCTCAGGATGCCCTCCCCCCCAGCAGCTTTTCCCCCTCCCCCTCCTCGTCCTCCCCCTCCTCCCCCTCCTCGTCCTCCCCCTCCTCGTCCTCCCCCTCCTCGTCCTCCCCCTCCCCCTCCTCGTCCTCCCCCTCCCCCTCCCCCTCCTCGTCCTCCCCGCCCCCCTCGTCCTCCCGCGCGCGGCCTGTGCGCACGGGGAGAGAGCGAGAGGAAAGGATGAGGAGCGTGCGGGTGCGTGACGACCACGGCGGGGTCGTCGGCAATTGTTGCTCAGGAGGGAAAAAAACACACAGACACAATTAATCGTCGATCCCCCAGAAAATATAGGAAAATATTGGAAGTGGTGGGGAAGACAGGAACCCACAAAATATTGGAAAATATGGAGAATCTTTTTATTTGTGTGTATTTATTTGTGTGTCCTGGGGCCCCTTCAGTTGCGGAGGCCTGGGCGGTGGCCGCCGCGGTGGAACGATCCTTCAAAGTGACTGCTTGGGCCCAGATCCGTCAATAAGCTCGCGGGCAAACGATTCTCAGTTTTTCATCTGGTTTATTCGAGGTTCTTCGGGGGCCGGTTGGCGGCGCGGCCCCGGGAACGTTGGTGCGCATCGCTGGATGCCCTCCCTCTCTGCTCGTTTTGCTGCTGCCGATCTTCATGTTGCCAAGAAGAAGCGCTGCGCAAACAGAATTCGTCGATGGTCCCCGCGCACTTCCTTGATCTGCGCTGGACCCCCCATTCCTGGCGCGCCAGGGGCAGCGCCGGGGGCCCTCCCAGGGGGTCCAGCACACACTCAAACTCGCACGGACCGTCAAAAGTCGATGTGCATGCAGTTTGTTATTCCTCCACTTCGGGCGAAGAGAACTATGCACATGCACCGATCCTGGCAAGGCCCATCCTTGACCCAGGATCGGTGCATATGCCTTCCTGGCCAAGGTAGGAGGGCGCATGCACCGATCCTGGGCTCAGGATGGGCCTGGCCAGAATCGGTGCATGTGCATAGTTCTTTTTCCTCTACCACTGTGCGAACCAATTGCAATACAGGCCCCCCTTTCAGCAATACAGGCCCCCCTTTCAGATAATCCAGAAGCCCTTATAATGAGGACGATCGAGGTCGTTTCAAAGCAGTCCCCGGGGACTGCTTGGAAGAATGGCAACGTTCAAAGCAGTCCCCTGGGACTGCTTTGAACGATGCGGATTTGTGGCCAGAAGAGTGCAGGGAGGAACAGGAGGAGGAGGAGGAGGAGGAGGAGGAGGAGGAGAAGGTGGAGAGGGCTGTTGCAAGGTGCGCCGATCGCTCCTGTCCGTCGCCACGCTGTGCCCAGGGGGGGAAGAGGTGGAGGAGAAGGAGGAGGGGGAGGGGTTCGAGGAAGGATCGGCGAGTTTTTGTTCATCAGTTTCGGCCTCTGGAGGCCCAACGGGACAACAAAGCCGCAGTTGCGGCGATCCAGAGTAATTCTTTCAAAATCGGAGAGTTCCCTTTGCCCCTCTGCCTTCAGGGGTGTTTGCATATATATATATATATATATATATGTATGTATGTATGTATGTATGTATGTATGTATATATGTATGTATGTATGGTATGTATGTAATGTAGTATGTATGTATGTATGTATGTATGTATATGTATGTATGTATGTGTGTATGTATGTATGTATGTATGTATGTATATATATATATATATATATATATATATATATATTGCTATTGGTAAATATGTCTGTATGTGTCGCCGCCGTCGTCGCCGCCCTTCCAGGGCGCCCCCCCGCTTCGAGTAGCGGTCACGGGGGGGGGGTATCCTGGAGTGGCGCGTTCTGTCTCCCTCCCTGGGTTCTGGGCCCCCCCCCCGCCGCGGGAAGCGGTCGCGGGGGGGGGAGGGGGGGGGCGCTCTGGTGGGGCGCGTTCTGACCACCCCCCCTGGACCCTGCCCCCCCCCGCCGCGAGGAAGCGGTCACGGGGGGGGCGCCCTGGAAAGGTGAGCTCTCGACCCCTTCCCCGGTCCTCCTCACTGTATTCTCCCTTCCGCTCTCCTCCTCCAGTGCCGTTCGGCTCAAGCAGTGCCGTTCGGCTCAAACCAGCGCCGACGTCGGCGGTGGCGCGGGCTCGCGCCCGTGCAGGATGGACAGAGAGTTGCACATACTGGCAAATATGTGCGAAACGGCGGCTCTGGAGGAAGCAGAGAAAAAGTTGGGCCGCAGTTGCGGAGCCTCCATGGGGCAAAGGCGGCGATGGGGCAGCTCGTGGACGGCGGGGCGACCGCAGTGGCGGATGGGGCGGCGGGGATGGCCGCAGTGGTGGATGGCTAGGCGGAGATTGGCGCAGTGGCGCATGGCAAAGGGATGGATGGGGAAACGGCGACGGAGTTGACCGCAGTCGCGGGTGGGAGTGCGGCGGCGGAGGTTGGCAAAGCGGAGAGGAGGGTGGCGGCGGAACTCATGGCGGCAGTGGAAGTTGGGAGGGCCGCGCCAGCGGTGGAGGAGAGGGCGCAGGCCAACGCGAGCAGGACCGCTGGAGCGGATGGGAAGACGGCCGCTGGGGCGGTTGGGAAGACGGCCGCTGGAGCGGATGGGAAGGCGGCCGCGAAAACCAATGGCAAGGCGCAGTTGCGCACGTCCAAGGAGAGGGCGCCCCCACAGGGCGAGCGGCAGACGACGCGAAGGGCGAGGGGAAAAACGCAGTGGCGCATGTCCCAGGGCGAGGAGGTGCCGCAGTTGCGGACGCAAGCCGCCCTGGGGTGTACACGTTGGAGCATTTCCAAACCTACGTGGCGCGCTGGCATGGCAACTATAAGCAGCACGGCGCGGCCTTGAAGTACTACCGCGAAGAGTACGAAAACCCAGCTGACCCCTTCAACAGCCGATCTCCCGTTGTTGACCCCGCAGTTGTGGAGCAGATTTCGCGCATTATCAAGCGCAAAGGGCGCGGAGGGGCGCAGGGCAACGGGGACTGGGAGTGGGGCCGCGCAGAACTGGTCTCGTGGTCTTGGCTGCAGCTGGTTGCGCAGATGGATGCGGCCACCATGGAACTCGTCGCGCGCGGCCCTGACAACGACCGCAGTCGCGGATTGGCCGGGTGCGAGTTTCGCCCGTGCCCGGGCAGTTACGACCACAAGAGGCACGCCAAAGGGGTGGACAGAGGAGAAGCGCAGGCAGTCCGCTTGCCCGTGTGGGATTTCGTTCTCGTCCGCGACGATGGCTCAGGCATTCGCGTTCACCCGGAATGGTCCAGTCCGAAGTTCAGCCTGTATGAGGTTGGGCCTCGCTGGGGGCCCGTGCAGCCCCCGGGGGCGTGCCTCGGCAAGAGCGCGGGACGTGGCACGTACTCATACTACAAGAGATTGCACGCCAAGCCAATATCGGGGCGGTTCGACGCAACCAAAGGGGCTGGGCTACAACCGAGGTGGGAGAGGGCTTGAAACCGCAGTTGCGGAAACCGATCTCTTGACACCGCGATCCTCTCGCTCGCTTCGCGCGTCGTCGTCCGCAGTTGCGGCGGCCCCGCTCGCATTCCGCATGCGTCCGCCCGCAGTTGCGGCGCCCGCGCGAGTGAACTCCGCGGCGGTTCGTCCGCGCTTCACTTCCTTTGAGTCAGTCAGCAATTATCTGGGCTTGCCCGCAGTTGCCGCAGGCGGAAACGCAGTGGCGGCGCGCGGCTTCTCGCGCGAAGAGTCACAAGAAAAACTCCACGGCCCATCTTGTCTTACTCTTGCCGTCGCCCAATTAATTATCTCTTCTGGATTCCCCGTCGTCAATGTCAGGCCCTTTGGTCCTACGCTGTCGTCTTCTATCTCTCCTCGATTCTCCTTCGTCGCCCCCCATCTCCCTCCTCCTCCCAAGTCCTGTCCTACCGCGCTTGCGTTCTTGAGGCCGCCCTCGGTGTCCTCGTTCCCTCCGTCGCCCTCCTCGCTGCCCTCTTCGTAATTGCCAATCCTGGCCTTCGCACCCGTCGCCCTCTTCCTCATTCGCCGCAGCCGCGTCCGAGCATCCGTTGGGGGCGCGCTTCTCGCGGCGGCGCGCCGCAGTTGGAGGCCGCCCATGACGAGATGCTGGCGGCGCTGAGGGGCCGCCTGGAAGCGCGCCTTGCAAGGAGGGAGAACCGCAGTAGCGAATCCCCCCAGCGAGCGCCACGCAGCCTTCGGGGAGGAGGAAGCCGCAGTAGCGGATCCCCCGAGCGAGCGCCGCGCGAGGCGACTGCCGGCGTCGAGTTGCAGCAGGGATTGGCGGCGGCCGCCGCCGACAGGCGAAAGTTCCTCCGCGGCGCAGCCGCGCGAGCGGTCTCGGAGCGCCCCGAGGCGCAGGGAGGCGCAGTTGCGCCGCGCGCACGGAGCTCCCAGAGCGCAGTTGCGCGCGCGGGACCCGACGCCGCCAGTTGCCAAAGCTTCCACCAGGACCGCAGTTGCGCAAATACTTCTCAGTCCGTATGACGCAGCAGCTCCGACCGCAGTAGCGGGAGCACCTCTCTCTTCGTCTTCGCCTGCGCCCGAAGACGAGGCCGCTTCTAAGGAGACGGCCGCCTCGGCCACTGCCCCCGAGGACCGAGCCCCTGCGGCCGCGTTGAAGGCTCGGTTCCCGCAGAAGAGGAGGCCCCGTCCTGCGGCGTCTCCTACATCGCCTCCCCTGCAGCTCCCCTCGGAACCGCAGTCGCGGAGTAGCGCGGAGTTTTCGTCGGAACCGCAGTTGCGGGGCCCCGAGGAGCCACCGCGCAAGAGGCAGCGGACCCAGGGCATCAGGTACACGGGGGCGGCGCCCACGTGGAACCAGGGGCTCGCCAGGGCAGTGGGCGGCCTCAAGGTGCCGCCCGCCCTCGCCATGACTGTGAACGTGCTGGCCATCGCTGCCGCGGCCACCAAGCAAGACGTCTTCGCCGCTGTTGATGCTCACAAATCGGGGATCTTCATCGTCGCGCGGGACGTCGAGGTGCTTCGGCCTCGGGAGGAACCGCAGTCAGCGGACCCCGCGCCCCCTCATGGGACTTTCCACGGCGCCATCGTGGACGCCATCACGGTGAAGAACAACGGGCCCAACAGCAGCGGCGAGCCTTACTGGGTGATGGCGGAGCTCTTCGACAAGACTGGCCTCGTTGCGTGGCGCCCGCACTTTGTCAGCGAGGCCGCAGTTGCGGCAAGCGTCGCGGGGGCCACCCACGCCCTCACGATCGTGCGGCTTCGCCTGAAGGGCTCCGAGAGGAATCCTGCCGCGGTGCTCGGTTTCGCCGCAATGACCAGGCACGCGGTTCCCCATCCTCTTCAACCGAAGATCACGCAAGCAGAACAAACATGTTGGGAGGGGCCTTTCGCGAGGGAAGCCGTCGAAACCATCCATGCCCAAGATGTTCGTTTCCTGCCGGCCTCTTCGACGCCCCGCCAGAGCAGTTCCCAGACTTCTGCCACAGTTGCGGTGCGAGCTACAAGTGCCCGATCAGAGTTCCGTTCCGCGCATGACCCGCCCTGTTCGGAGGCATCAAATCTGGCACGCGCGCCATGCACCCCAACTACATGGCCCCCATTTGCCCGAGCGACGCGCGCATGGCGGACTACAAGGCCGACAGCGCAGGGAAGCGCACGGATCATGGGCCTCTCTGGCTCCCCGAGTGGATGCTTCGCACTACCGGGTCTCTCATCGCACGGCGCCGGGCCTTACCGATGCGCACGCCGCAGCGGCGAGAGGCCCGTGACCGCAGTAGCGGAATGCGGCGACGCCTCGGCCTCCAAGCGCTGCCCCCCATCGGCAAGGTCGTTCAGAAGATGCTCTACCCCCAAGACTTTTCAGGACCACTGGCGGGTCGGCGCCCACCAGAACATCATCTTCCTAGGGCGCGGGCGAAGCGGCCAGAAAGGGAAGCACTACCAGGACAACGCGCGGAGGTAAGCGGACCCGCAGTTGCGGGCGTTCCTTTCTTGCGCCGTGCTTCTTTTTGCACGCGCATGCCCGTGGCAGACTCGGCGCGCATGGCCGCAGTTGCGGAGCGATGTGCTGGGAGGGCCCGCAGTTACGGTGTCAGAGGCTTGCTGGCTGCTTCAGTGCATGTGTCGGTGTGGGAAAGACCGCAGTTGCGGTTGGCGTTGTCGGAGGGCCCGCAGTTGCGGTGCGACGGCGCGCAGGGAGGAAAGATGCGTGCTCTTCCTCGGGCGCAGGGTGCCCATAAGAGCAAGAGGCGCGCGCAGGGAGGGGGGCGGCGGTGGTAGGGTAGTTATGTTCTGGTAGTGGTCGTGGTACTGGTGGTGGTAGTGGCAGTGGTAGTGGCATGGTAGTGGTAGGAGTGTTAGTGGTATGTGCTGGTAGTGGTCGTGGTGCTGGTGGTGGTAGTGGTAGTGGCAGTTGTAGGTGTAGTCCTAGTAGTACTAGTAGTAGTAGTCGTAGTAGAAGTAGAAGAACTAGTAGTAGTAGTCCTAGTACTTCTGGCCCATTGCTCTTGCTGAGGTCTGAGGTGACTCGCTTGGTCTGCGAAGTGGTCGGAGGTGAGTCGTTCGGGCCCCTCAGACTGAGGGGCCCGGACGACTCACCTCCGACCGAGCAACGACGACGAAGACGACGACGACGACGAAGACGACGACGAACCAGACCAGACCAGACCAGACCCAGACCCAGACCAGACCCTGACCAGACCAGACTTTGAAACATGCCGCATAATTTTTTGGGCTCAGGAAGTTTTTGGGGCCCTCGCCCTCAGCCAGTGCCACGGGCGACGCACTTGAGGCCGTTTTCCGCAGTTGCGGAAGTGTCGGCCGCGGGCGCGGCTCGGTGCAATGAATGGCAGCCTCGGGAAAGGCGAGCAAAACGGAAAGGTGGGAGCCGCAGTGGCGGACGGATCGCGGGGGATTTTTCAGAAGGCCACCGCGATTAGGGCGAAATTCAGGGACGGGAGCAAGAAGGCGCGCATTCCCGTGGTCTTGCTGGCCCCGCACCTGAACAACCGGGGCGGCCACTGCCCTCAGCAGGAAAGGGTTCGGGAGCTCGCTGTGGAAATTATCGCGTCTGGATTTTCGCAAGCGGAAGCCGACCGCGAGGGCGCATGCGTCCAGATGTTTCCGACTCGAGAGCGGATGGAGAAAAAAACGAAAGATTCTGCTTTCGAGACGTACACCGAGTACAATCACAAGAAAGCGACCGGGCACCTCGCTGCGTGTTTCGACCGCAGTAGCGGGGCAGACATAGCGCATGGCACATTGTCGCATTCCCACTTGTGCTTCGTGTTGCGGGCAGTCGTCGCAGGGGCCCGGTGGCCCATCCCCGCGGGCATGGAGTTGACGGAGGAAGAGCGCGCCAGGCTGCAGCGCGTGTTTGATGAGGATGGCAACATCAATATGGCCGCAGTGGCGGAATACGACGCTGTGGCCAAGAAGCTCACGCAGGAGGGTATGCTCATGGAAGTGCTCAGCTGGAGAATCATGGTCGAGGAGCCCACTGGCGCTTCCCTCATCAGCCAGTCGCTCAATAAGGGGGCGGACTTTGCGATGCGAACGACTGAGGTTACAGCGCTCAGCGTCCTGTGCAAGGCTGTTGACGCAGCGCTCGACGCCGCAGTCGCGGACCAGGTGGCCTGTGAAAGCGCGGGGACGTCAGTGATGCTCGAACTCGATCGTGTCGTTCAGGACCCCGACTTCATTGACTTGTTTTCGTTTGTCGTTGGGCTCGGGAGCGCGAAAGCGCAGTTCATCCACCTACTGCTCCAGTTCTGCGAGGTGTACGCGAACTCGAAGAGAAGGGCCCTTCGGCTCGGTGCCTTTGGGATCGCTGCCGCGCTTCCCGACCACGTTCCGTGGGTCAAAATTGCGATTCTCATTCGATGCTACCGGAACGCGCCTCCGAAGAAGCGCGGGGTGACCACCGCCGCGTGGTGCCCTGATCCAGAAGCAGCCTGGACGAAGAGTGAGGCGCTGGAATTCTTGCAGGACATGAACGCCGTTCTCCGCATGTACTATCACACGCTGAGTCCCGCCCTCCAGGACATGGGAAAGGACGAGGCTTTGGAGTTCAAGGCGAACGTCGGCATACTGACCGCGGACAGCTACGCGCAGTACCTGAAGGACACCTCGGCGAAGGCGCGAAGTGTCATCGAATGTCTACGCGCGCTCGTCCGCGCCTGCAGGGGTGCGACGGAGCTGCTGCAGCCGAAGGCCCACGCGGAAAAGCTCGCGAAGGCTGTGGAAGAGCCGCCTGTCGGAAACGAAAAGCCCGCTTGGTTTGATTTCAACGCGTTGCCGCGCGCGGACGCCGACACGCCCGCAGTTGCGGGAAAGGCAACGGCCTCCAGGGAGGACGAGTTGAAGCCGAGGGTCATTCCCTCTGATCCCAATACGCACCTACCCACGAACCAACGGGACTGCAGGGGCGCTACGGCCACGAGCCTCGGATCCTTCCCATTGCCAATCAACGAATGGAAGTGTTCAGCGGCAGCCCAGGAGTTAGGACAGGAGCCCGCTCTTGCAGGCGCAGTCTTGTTGTGTCTTTGGGCGCGCCACAAGTCCGCAGCTGCGGAAGCGAAGGTGGACGTGCTCCAAGACGCCGACACGGGCAAGCGCACCGCCCAGGCAAACGCCGCACACGAGGCGCACTCCATCGAGTTGTGGCCATGCGCCCCAAAGGCGCCCAAGCTGCTGTCCACGAGCGCGCGCCCCGAGAGGGTGCCGGTGCAGGTCTGGGTCACAGGAGGACCAGATGCGCCTTCAATCAAGACCTTCTACCTGCTGCCAGAGTTCAAGCCCCCTGCGGACAAGACGCCCGCCGAGGTGGCAGACCACGATGTGCGATTGAGAACGTGGAACTGGGATGCTCAAGAGACAATGCACCTCTTCTGGGCCGTCAACAGAGTCACGCAGCAAGAGCTCCACCAGAGGAACGAGCGCATTGGAAGCGCAGTTGCGCGTATCAACATGGAGCTCCAGGATAAAGAGCTGGCCGTGTGTGTTCCAGGACCAAGCGGGCTAGCGGTCGCCGCGAAGCTGCCAGTGCTGGCGAATACGACGGACATCAGGCCAGGAGAAGAATTCCTTTGGGAGGCGAGGCCCAAAGCCGCACAGAAGAAGAAGGCGCTCGAGGAGACGTGGAGGACGGATGCAAACAAAAGGGCAAAGGGCAAGGCTTCGGGGCAACCGCCGTCGAAGAAGACGAGGAGTGGCTTCGACGATAAAGGCAAGATGTCGCTCTAAGAAACCGCAGTGGCGGTTGCTCTACGAATTCGTTCCTTGATTCGGTGGTTTTCCGAAACCGCAGTGGCGGGCGTTCAGGCGCCGCTCGCTGCTGAATCATATCGCTTGCGACCGCAGTGGCGGAGTGCTGCAGTAGTGGCTTGTTTGGTTAAGGAGGCCGTTAAGTGTCGCCGCAGTCGCGGATTGCTGACGTCCACGTACTGAGGTACGACCGAAGCTCTGAGTCCCATGCGGAAAAAGCGTTTGCCCTCACTGCTGTCGCGCCTCTTCCGGGGAGCACGTGAGCGCCCTCCTCGCGCCATCTGGGCGCCTCCCTCCGCCCCGTTCCGCTCCCCACCCCCCTTGCGCGGGAACAGCAGCAGCTCATCGGGCCACGCGGCCGCCCGAAACACCCCCCTGGGTGCAAACGTTCAAAGCAGTCCCCCGGGACTGCTTTGACGTTCTCGCAAAGGAGGGCCTCGGGGGGGCGCGCGCAGACGGAAGGGCGGCGCATGCGCGGATGGGGGCGTGACAATCGATGTAGGGTCTCCCCGCAGATTCAGTCCAGGCGCCGTCTGGCTCAAAGCGCACCCCTCTCGGACGCGACCTCGCTGCCCGCGCGGCCCTGGTTTCCCGCAGTTGCGGTAGGGTCATCCGCAGTAAGCGGACGGGGTTCTTCGAGCGAATGGAGCCCTCGCGATGGCGGATCCAAGACCCCCCTCCCCGAGAAGGACGTCAGAGTGCTTGACGCAGGGCCCCTTGGGCCAATCACGTTCGTGCACGTGAACATGCAGAAGAAATGGTTGCTGAAGGTGTGCGCGAGGGGTAAACCAACGGCAGGAGCGTTGAAGGCTTCCAAGGTCTGGCAGGACCTCAAGGACACACTGGCGAAACAGGAAGGCGCCGCAGTTGCGGACGAGGAGAGCGACGATGAGAGAGATGGTGAAGATGACCCAATGATGGCCTTGGTCAGTGCTTCGGGCGCCACGAAGAGGCAGGCCGCGACTGCGACGCCCACCAAGAAGCAGAGGACGGGAGAGCGTAGCTCCCACCATGCCTCGAAGACTGGCCTGCCAAGAGGCGAGGCTGCGGACAGACGCGCGTCCGCTGTGCACTGCGTGCAGATGCCCGCCAGGAGCCAGTTGAAGTTTCCAGACGACAAGGACGTTCGCCACGTGCGGGTGGCCAGCTTCAAGCGGCGGGCGCTGTGGCTCGACGCTAAAGACCTTGAGTGGTTGATTTTGACGATCATGGACGACGTGAGCCTCGGCGGGGTGCCCGACATCACGGACGGCGATAAGGACGAAGCCGCAGTCGCGGACGGCGATAAGGACGAAGCCGCAGTCGCGGACGAGCCCCCCGTGGCGCAGGGAAGCGGGGCTGGTTACACCGTCGCATGGAACTTCAAAGGCGCTTGGGTGGCCACCATCACGCGCGAGTGCGCCAACCGCGGCAAGACGATCGAGATGGAGGTGAAGAAACTGACCAAGAAGAAATGGGAGACAGCGAGGGATGCAAAGGCGTACGACTACGACTGGGTCAGAATCACGGACGAGCAAAGGAAGCAGGCGGCCCTGGACTACCTCGACGTCGTCGTCCCGTCTCTCCTGCTCTGAGCTCGAAACCGAACTGGCCGCAGTTGCGGCGACGCCGCAGTTGCGGGGCTGAGCGGGGGCGCGGGCACTGAGGCAATGAGCGCCGCAGTTGCGGGGTTGAGGAGGCTCTCCGATGGCCAGAAGTCGCTTGTCTTTTTGAGGGGTTGGTGTGTTTCACGAGAACACGCCCCCGCGTGCTTACGGGGTGCACGCAGACGCAGAGCTTCGTAGAGATGCATAGAAACCTTGTGCGCGAGATGATTGGGGCTTCCGCGCGAGCGGTGTTCAACAAATGTATGTGTCTTCCCCTGCGCCTTTCCTTTGCCCCCTTCCTTCCTTCCCCCTCCTCGTTATTACCCTTGCCATTTCTTCTCCTTTCCCACCCGCTCCCGCCCTTCACTGTCATGCCCGCGGCCGCGTGCCAGGCCCGAGCCGCTCGGCGCGCGGACGCCCATGGACGCCCCGGTGGGCCAAACATGGTGCGGCCACGAGGACGGCGAGCACTTCGAGGTGGAGTGGCTCTGCTACGACAGCGGGGCGCCACCGGGGAAGACATAAGTACGGCACCACGGGGGTCGCGAACATACTGAGCCGCAGTTGCGGCGCTCATTGCCCCAAAAAGATAAAGGCGCACGCTTGTGCGGATTTTCCGTACAAGGCGAAGTGGTCGTTGTCGCAGTGCCTCGACGTAGAGCCGCCGAGTTTTCACCTGCGGCCAACTACGTGGCGGCCAGACGCAGCTGGACCGCCCGCAGTTGCGGCTCTCGCAGCGGCAGCAGCAATTCCAGCACCAGCACTTTCTCCAGAAGCACCCGCTGCAGCAGCGCCAGCGCGTGCCCCCGCAGCGGCAGCAGCAGCTCAAGACCCTGCGACAGCGCCCGCAGTGCCACCACTTCCCCCTCCAGCAACAGCGCTCCCTCCAGCAGCTTCTGCACCCGCCGCAGTTGCGGCTCCCGCAGCACCAGGGGCAGCTGCATCGGACACCGCCGCCCCCGCAGGGCCATCAGCTCCTGGCGATCCTGCGCCGAAGTCAACCGCACCCGCAGCAGAAGCACCTCCTCCACTGGCAGAACCCGCAGTTGCGGGTGGAGCTCCTGAAGGGGTGGCAGCTGGCACGCTGGCGCCACTTGCAGCGCGCATGCCACCAGCGCGACCGCTGGAGGAGAGCTGGTCCAAGACGCACGTCGCTTTCTTCCCCTGCCCAGACCCGCGGGCAGCAGCCGCAGTGGGGGCGCCCACTGCCGCGGCCTTGCGCCCGCGGGTCGCGGCGCCACCCCTGGCACCAGAGACAGTAGTGCCCCTGGAAGACGGCCCGGAGATGGAGGCCGCAGCGGCGGCGAGGGTGCCTGACAGAGTTATGGCGCTCATGAGGGAAATCCTGTCGGAGGGTTCCTACATGGGACACGCGGCATTCGCGCTGTTTGCCTTGCGGTTCGAGCGTCGACCGTGCATGTGGGAAGGCGAAAACCGCGAGGACATCCTTGACTTCTATGCGCCCTGGGCCTTGGCCACGTGCACTGAGCCATGCGCCGTCGACGGCGCGGCGTGCGCACTTCACAGGGGATCCCGCAAGACCGCGGAGGCTTGGGCGTGGGGGGGCGCAGGACCTGTGGCCAGTAGCTCCTGAGCACCCTCTCCACGAGGTGCGCCACTGGGTGGCCGCAGTTGCGGTGGGTGCGCCGTGCACGGAGGGGATGGGCCCGTTGAGTGAGTTTTACGGGCCTCTAGGCCAGTGGATCGTTGGTACCATTTGCGATGGAAGCTGCGGCGTGGACCTGATGGCGATGATGTTGCAGAAGCCGCTCAATGCTGAGACGCGCAGGTGGCTGCGGGGAGAACTCTACGAGTTCGGAGTAGCCCGCTGGGACGTGCCATGGTTGCACGACGTGCTCGTGGTCACGCAGGAACTCGACCTCGAGGCTGCGAACGCGCACCGCAGTTGCGGGGGCAGCGGCCCTTCCAGGCCCATCGTCTTGGACGGCGCCGAGGGCGAGGGCAAGCCAACAGAAGCGCTCGGGGGGCCAGGCGCGCCAAGCCCCCTCCTCATGGAAGCGTTGAAATGGCAGACGGGCGTGAAGGGCGACGGGGCGCTGTTGGCCATGGCTGCGCCCATGACAGAGGCGTTGCAGGAGGAACAGATCAGGGCGCGCGCACTGGCCCGCGCGCGCCCGAAGCCCACAGCTGAGCCTGAGAAGCGCAAGGTATGCCCGCACACGCTCCGAGACAGGCAGTTGTTGTGCCAGGAGTTGGAGAAGCACGCCCGCAGTTGCGGTTGGTTGGGCGTTGGTCCTCTGCCACGTAGTTCGCTTGTATCGTTTTGCGGGCGGTTCGCGTGGCCGAAGGGCTGGGGGTTGGCCCGCCAGAGGAAGACGGTTGCGCAGTGGTTCTACAGGGGGCGCCAAAAAGATGCAAGGGCCGCAGTGGGCGCAACTGGCCAGCGCCGCGGCCGCGGCACGCAAGGCGCGCCGACGAAGGCTCCATGGTTGGAGGCCGCTCTATACGAATGGTGGTCCCACATGAGGTATTCGGTGGACTGGAAGGCGGCGGCGAAGCGAACCGCAGTCGCGGAAGGGAAGCCCAAAATGCTCGCCAGGTTCTCCCAATTCTTGCTGCTCACCAAGGCGAAGCAACTCGTCGCGGAGTACTGCGTGGAGGCCATGAAGCGGGGGATCAAACCGAAAGTGCCGCAGTTGCGGGCCCGGTGGTGGACCAAGTGGCGGCGCTCTTACGGACTGAGCATGAGGAAGCCGTATCGCAAATACAAGATCCCCAAGTGGTTGTTCCAATCGCGCTTCGAGACAATCATCCCGAACGCAGCGCGGGCCCGCGCAGCCGCGGAGGAGCTTTTGGGGTGCGACCCGCACATCCTGAACTGGGACCAGTCGCCTTTTCACCGCAACGAGTCTTCCTCAGCCTCGAAGCCGACCTTGGCTGTGAAGGGGGGCGTTGTTCCGCTCGTGGAGGCGCGCGACGACAGCAAGAGTCGGTGGACCGCCAACCTGACGGTGTCCAGCGACGTGGAGGACATCCGCAGTTGCGGACCTCCGCCCGCGGAGCTGATGCTCAAGGGGGGGACTGTCGTCGCTGAGGACTTGGCCGCTCATGCCCGCAGTAGCGGCTTCCCGCAATGGGTGAGCACGGCGACGTCTGAGAAGGGGTCCGACCGCACAGACGACGTCATATCGTTCCTGCGGCGGCGCTTGCGGGCATGGCCCGACGACCCGCAGTTGCGGGGGAAGTGGAGAATCCTCATGGCCGATGACCACGGCCCGCACAAAGCGGACGCTGTGCGGAGACTCGGCTGGCAGCACGGCTACGCGTTGATCATTCATGGCGGAGGGGCGACCGCAATTGCGCAGCCTGTGGACACGGACTTGAACCAGCACGCGAAATGCTGGTACATTGCCCTCGAAACCAAAGCGCTGGTGCAGCAGATGGCGTTAGGGAAGCACGTGCCGCAGTTGCGGCGTGCCGAGTGCGCGGACTTGATGGTCTCTGTGCTCAGCAATCTGCAGTTGCACGTGAACGCTGCGCAGGGTTTTCGGAAAGTCGGCACACGGGCACCTTTTGACAAGTCTGGCGATCTGGAGATGTGCCGAGAGGCGGCGCAGCTCTGGGAAGCAGGGGGCCTCCGAGCGAAAGTGGATGCCGCAGTCGCGGAGGTCAGGGAGGAATGCCGGAAGGGGCGCCTCAAGTGGTCATACAATGACGTGCAGCGGCTCGTACGCCAGTACGAGACGCATAAAGCCTCAGATGCCGTGTTGAACGTGCTCGGAGAGGAAGTGTTTGGCCTGGAGCCAGGCCACGAGGAGAGCGACGAGGAGGGCGAGGAGGCCGAGGGAGAGGAGGGGGGCGATGAGGAGGGCGAGGAGGCCGACTGGGAGGAGGCCATGGCGGAGCATGGCTGGGAGGATGATGGGTCTCGGGAAAAGCAGGCACCTGTGGGTTGCGCGGTGGTGGACGCCCATGCGGCCGAGCAGGTGGAAGCGGCGACGTCTCTGGCAGACGCGCTTCGCGAGGTGGAAGGTATGCTGCGCAATGTGGGCATGGAGAAAATGGCGCAACAATGCCGTGCAGAACAACACAAGCATCATAAGCGGCTGCGAGAGCTGGCGCGGGAGGACGACGACCTCCTACGAGCGTTGACTGCCCAGCGAGACCACGATGCCGCAGTTGCGGCGAAACAGAGGCGCCTGGCAACAGAAGCGAACGACAGGACGAAGGCCCTCCACTACATCAAGAAACAGATTCGGGAGGCCGAAGTTGTTCTGAGGGAGAAGAAGGAGGCCGCAGTTGCGGTGGAGGCGGCCCTGGCTAACAAGTACGCCCTGGCCCAGTGGAACCCAGAGGAGTTTAAGGTCAAGAAAAAACAGGATGGCTGCTTTGGACCGCTTGGCTCGCGGAAAGGTCGTCCTCTCGGATGAACAGAGGGGGGAGTGGGGCTGGTTCAAAACGAACTGGGACGAACAGATGTGCAAGGAGCATACAGAGCAATGGCCGTTGACGTTTGCTGGGTGGCTGCAGCGAGTCGCCAGCGACGCGGCGCCTGGGAATCGCTCGGCGCTGTCGCAGTTCGCGCACTCGGAGACTGCGAGGACCCTGGGCGGGCAAATGGCTCTGGTGATTCCCGCCATAGCCCCTACAAGCCGCAGTTGCGGACCTGGGGGGGAACCATCACGAGTCAACATGAATGCAAAAACCGCAGTTGCGGACTCTCGACAGGTATTGTCGCTGCGCGCCCTGCGGACGGGTGGCCCCAAGTGCGTTTCAATGTGCGTGGTGATGCGACAAAATTGTTTCCTCGCCCTCCTCCTGCCGCTCCCCCGCTCCCCCTGTCTCCTCGTGCCATCCGACTCCAACGTGTCCTTCTCTCCTCCCACCTCCTGCCATCTACTCCCATTCTCCTTTTGGGCGCGTCGGTAGCCACCGAGGCTCGACGCGGCGCCCGCGCAGCCGCCCGCGGCGACCATGTGGCCGCCTGCGCGTCCGGGATTCGCGTCGCAGACGATGCCGCGCGGAGCTCGCTTCGCTAACACTGCGCACATCCACGCGGGGGAAAGCGAAGCCGCAGTTGCGGCAGATGACGAGGAAGCCGCAGTTGCGGAAGATGGCGACGACCAAAGGGCGCAAGATGGCGACAGTACCGTCGCGCCCTCGGCTGCCTCCGCTGACGAGGCGGAACCACAGGGATATTCGGAAGCCGCAGTTGCGGCAAACAGCGAGCCCTACATGTCGAACGTGCTGTCGAAGACGCGGGCCTGGAGGCGGGTGCGTGTCATCGAGACGAGTCGCGTGTATGAGAAGGAGAGATTTGTTTACGAGGCTTTGCAGAAGAAGACGCAGGGCGAAGCGGGGCGCATCGGCTTCTACGTGGCCAACTTCGGACAGAGCGCAGGGAAGCCCGCGCAACGCAGAGACGAGTTCGCGCAGATCCACGCCAATCCTGCCCAAATTATCGCCCTTTGCGAGTGCGACGACGAGTGCTGCAGGGCAATCTCTGGGGAGGGCGACGCATGCGAGAGCACGCCGCAGTTGCGGACGAGAAGTTCATGAATCGACCCCGATACAACTACTTGTGCGTCAAGGGCGGGGAGCCTTCGGGGACCCTCCTCATCGGCCTCAGAGACCGCAGTGGCGGCCAAATTGATCGCGTGGACTTTACGAGGCTTTTCCACAAGAAGGAGAAGTCGAAGCCGAAGAAGAAGAAATCCGCAGTTGCGGAGGTGGCTGCGCCAAAATGGCACAACAAGTACTCGAGGGCGATGGTTGCGCGCATCACCCTGGACGAAGCGTTGCCCCATTTGGGGAAATCCTTCAACGTCATGGCGGAGCACGTCCACCACAATTTGGCCAACCAAGACTGGGGCCCGAAGAAACTCCAGGAATTCTACGAGTGGTTCGCCGAGTACGTCGCGAAGTGGGACGTCAAAGTCTGCATGGGGGACTTCAACATGTGCATGTTCCAGCTCGTGTCCTGGTGCCGCAGTCGCGGAGTCACGGTGGACGTCGCTGCGCGGGCCCCCTGGAAGACAGCAGGCGGCCAGCCCAGGGCAGACAGTATGGCAATTATGTTCATCAGTTGCCCTGGGAGATACGAGCTTCGGCATGGCCTGGGCGCCCTGCACGACGGCCCTGGCGGGTTCTTAACAAACTCCCCTGGCGCCTCTTTCCACGCCTTCGATTGCGCGAATGGCCCTGGGAAGATGCTGCAGACTTACTTGCCGAAGGCTGGGGCCGTCGCAGACAAGCTTCGCGACTTCGTGATGCCATCTAACGCCTCCGAGGCCGCAGTTGCGGATTTCGAACAAAAGATGGCGCGCCGTGCACGGGGCGAGTGGGTGCCCAACCCCTTCCGAGTCAGGCAGGGCAAGCTGGGCGACGCGATCTGGAACGGCTCCGTCGGCAAGGCGCGAAACGGAGCGCACTTCCCCCTGGTGGCTTTCACCCGCAACGCGGGTCGCAGATCACCAGAGAAGCTTGCTGAGAGGAATGAAAAAGGAAAAGAAGCGGAAGCAAGAGAAAGGCGCTTGCAAGGGCGGCCAGAAGGGCAGCAACAACGGAGGCGACTCAGACACCGCAGTTGCGGGAAAGGGCGCTGAGCCGCCGCTGGTATCTCACCACCCGGTTTGGGGGTTTGAGCCTCTAGGTCGTGTTCCGACCCCCTCTTATGCCGCAGTTGCGGCTGGGTCCTCTGGCGCCAGCGGAAGCGGCGCGTGGAGGGCGGAGGGTCCCGCGAGGGAGTGGAGGGCGGGATGGCGCGCTGATGAGTGGTCGAGCTGGGCAGGATGGCGCGCTGATGAGCAGAAGTGGTGGGATGATAATCGCGCCGCAGTTGCGGACAATGCCACGGAGGGTTCGCCTCCTAATCGCATGTGGGCGGGCATGCCCGACCAGACGCAGAACGCGGGCCACGCGGGGCCGTGGAACGACCGCGCTCCCTGGACCTACGAAACGACACGTTGGTAATGGCCGCAGTTGCGGGCAAGTGCAGCAGAAGGTTTGCGGCCGCAGTTGCGGGCAAGTGCAGCAGAAGGTTTGTGGCCGCAGTTGCGGACAGCGCTTCGTCGAGACAAGTTGGCAAATCATCATTGACGTCATCGCCATCTTCCTCATCGATCGCCATCGCCATCATATTCCTGCAGCTGCTGCCCCCCATGACGCCTTGCGAGGTAAGCGTTCAAAGCAGTCCCAGGGGACTGCTTTCAAGACTGCCTTGTAGCGTTCAAAGCAGTCCCAGGGGACTGCTTTGAAACGACCTCTCGTCCTCATTATAAGGGCTTCTGGATTATGTTCCAGTGAACTTGAGCCGCCTGCCTACTCCAACTGCCCTTGGTGGCGATTGGAAGTAAGCAAACATGTGCGTGGCGGGCCGAACTCCTATCCTTGTTCACTGTAGACATCCGTGTTTGCGTACTTCCTCCGATTGAATTGTATGCTGAATTCAGCGCATAACAGGCCTACCAACACAAGTGTCTAGTAGTCTTCGGTCTACCCCGCCACCGTGCCTGATTCGTGACCTCTTGGATGCCTCCTGGAGCCTATGCGGGTCTTCTTTGGAGCCCTTCGGAGACCTCTTCGGGGCCTCGTGGGTGCCAGGCCTCATGGGGGGCGTCTTGATGATTTCTGGTGAAGTCTGGGCTCTTGGGTGCCTGCTCACTGTTTCAACGCCACCCTGGGAGTCAACGGCTCTAAATTGCAGCTCGTGTCCCCACTTGGGCCATTCTTGGGGGCTTATTGGCGCCTTCTGGAGGGCCTCGCTGGCCATTTTTGGGCCCTTCTGGCGCTATGTAATACTGACAACTCGAGCAAGCGGACGCAATGCAAAAGCTTACGGTTGTTCAAATGAGTGTGGGTTCTTGGGCCAGCCCCCACGTCATCCCATTCGTCCCGAGAGGGCTCCAAGTGAAGGCGGGTGTGGAAGGCGAGGTGGAGGAGGAGGGTGAGATCGCGGAGGAGCCGGAGGAGGATGGGGCCGAGGTGGATGGGGAGGGGTAGCTTGGCATCGTTCGGAAGTGTGCATTTGTTCTCGCTGGGGACCATCGAGGCGCATCGTGGACCTTCGGGCCGAACAGAACACGCGCGAAAACGAAACATGCACGAGGAATGGACGTCCGAGCGATGGCAAGGCAGGGGGGGCGGAGGAGGAGGCGGAGGCCAAGGGGGAGGAGAAGACGAAGGGAGGAGGGGAGGAGAGAAGACGGAGGAGGAGGAGGCGGAGGTGGAGGGGTAGGGGGAGGCGGAGGTGGAGGAGGAGGAGAAGGATGAGGAGGGGGAGGCGGAGGAGGACGAGGATGCCGAGATGGAGGGGGAGGAGGCGGAGGAGACGGCGGAGAAGGGGGAGGAGGAGGGGGAGGAGTAGGGGGAGGCGGAGGAGGAGGAGGAGGAGGAGGAGGAGGAGGAGGAGGAGGAGGAGGAGGAGGAGGAGGAGGAGGAGGAGGGAGGAGGAGCAGGAGGAGGAGGCGGAGGCGGCGGCGGCGGCGGCGGCGGCGGCGGCGGCGGCGGCGGCGGCGGCGGGCAGGGGAGTCGGAGCAGGGGGCAGGCAGGCGCAGGGCGGACCTCCTGTGGGGCGGACGCTTTGTCCGCCCCCTCGCGGCCACGGGGGCGGAGAGGCCCCGGTTGGCCAGCGAGACGCGCACTGCGCCGCGGCCTGGCCGTGGCCGGGTGGGCAGTACACCTTAGGCGATGCTTAAGAAAACTTAAGTTTTCGGCCAGCGTCTCGATTATTCTTAACGTTTCAATGTAAATCCTAAGATTTGAATGGAAATGTTGGGCTTTTATTCAAGTTCTGAGACCATGAATTTCTTAACCCATGATTTCTTAAGCATTTCGCAGGGTGTACAACTTCGGATGCAGCTGCTGGGAGGTCAAAAATTCGGACTTTGCGCTGGTCCGAGGTCCGGCTTGCTCCGGTTCAATCCCTCGTAATCCACGGCCTGATCCGGCGTAGCAGCCCCACAAGGGGGCTCAATCCGCCAGAATGTTTCCAACGAAGACCTCTTTGTAGTTGTCTCCTAATGCACAGCGAGCGCATGCGGTCGGACCGAGGCACAACATCGAGGTCGGTTCGGGCAGGGTCCCTTGATGTTCTTCGTGTCTGCTGGGCGCTCTTGTGCATCCCTGGGGGGGTACCCTTGCATGATCTGTGCGTGTTTTGGCCGACGGAGGGTCGCATGTTCTTGGGGCGCTCGTCTGGCATAGGTCCGACTGTACGTGGATTACGGTTAACCCGCATAGAAAGGTTCATTTGCGACGGTTCCGTTTCCCATGCCGAATTTGCGCGCTCCGTCGCCCAATTGGGCGGCACCGGTGCCACGTCTCGAGGGGTGGGCCCTCCCCGACCCGTGGATTTGGCGCCCACGCTCAACTGCCCCTGATGGCGGCGAGCCCAGGGGGTCGGCAGCACGTCATGGGGACCACGCATGTCCTCGTAATTCCGCTTTTAGAGCGCACTGGTGTGGCGCTAGCGTCTGGCAGTTGAGGAGTGCGCGCTGATTCAGCGTCGGTTGGCGACGTTTTGGCGTAGCTTAGCGTCGGCCAGCGTCGATTCGCAAGATCTAGCAAGATGGCATGGGAGGCGCCCGTGAGTTGCCACAGAACGGGGGAAATGTGAGAGGAGCTGGCCGCCTCAGAAGGCGGCGGGACTTCTCAGAAGCCTTCGCGCTTGCCAAGAGGTCTTCTGCACCATCTTCGAAGACTGGTGAAGGAGAAGGCAGAGGAGGAGGAGGAGGAGGAGGAGGAGGGACGAGGAGGAGGAGGAGGAGGAGGAGGAGGAGGAGGGGAGAGAGAGGAGGAGGAGGAGGAGGAGAGGAGGAGGGGAGGAGAACCAGGAGGAGGAGGAGGGAGGAGGAGAAGAGGAGAGGAGGAGAAGGGTCGAGTTAGGAGGAAGGAGGAGGAGGAGGAGGAGGAGGAGGAGGAGGAGGAGGAGGAGGGAAGAGGAGGAAGAGGAGGGTCGGTTGGCGGCGAGCCCAGGGGGAACTGTGAGAGGGGCTGGCCGTCTCAGAAGGCGGCGGGACTTCTCGGAAGCTTCCGCGCCTGCCAAGAAGTCTTTTGCACCGTCTCCGAAGACGCAGCATACGTCTGGAAGGCGCGAGGGCTCCTGAGGGGCCTCGCCGCATGCTGAGAAGGCTTGCCCCCTTCTCACTTCTCCACTGGGCTCGCTGCCGACCGAGCCTCCTCCTCCTCCTCCTCCTCCTCCTCCTCCTCCCTCCTCCTCCTCCTCCTCCAGCCATGTAGGGAGGCGCCCACTCCCCCCTTCCATCCTTCATCATGTCAGCGCTTCTCCTCACACTCCTTCTTCATGCTCCCTTCATGCACTCATACTCCCTCCTCCCTCCTTCTTCCCCCTCCTTCTTCCCCGTCATCTCCGTTCCCCCGTCCTTCCCCTCCTCCGCTGCTTCTTTCCAGGCTCTGCCTTCTCGTCCTCTTCCTCCCCCTCCTCTCCCTCCCACTCGCCCCCCTTCTTCCCTTCTCTGTTCTTCCTCAGGCTGACTCCCATCCCCCGCAGGCATCTGGACTCGCCGGCTTGACCCTGGTCGGTCCCCCTATTCCCCGTGCCCCGCGATGCTGGTGGCCAGGAGGAAGGAGAGGGAGGGCGAGGGTCAGGAAGATTGCGTGGAGTCGAACTTGGAGCCGGTTGGAGCAGACACGGGGAAGAAATGGCCCCCCTCGTCGCAACGGCTGAACGCGGCTCAAAACATTTGTCAGTTTCGACCCAGGTAAGGGTCGGGGGGCAGATTTTGAGAGAACTTGCTTCCCGCCCTCTTTGATCGATTGTCTCACCTCGCATCCAGCGCAGACCCCATCGGTCGCCACCAAGATGGCGACGAGGAAGAGGGGGATGATGCCGATCACGATAGAGAACTTCGACAGGGTATTCGAATACACATGTGAAAAGCAGACCTTTCGGAGTTCCGCGTGGATCTTGGTGGATCAATGTTGGGACCCCCTGGCGGCTCCTCTGGCGCTGCCCCTCCTGGTGCTCTCCGCGCGCCAGGCACGGGGGTCCAGCGCAGATCGAAGAACTTCGCGCGGACCTCTGACAGTTTATGTTCATGCAGTTCTGCTTCCGCTCGAAGAGGGGGATGATGCCGATGATGATAGAGGGCTCGGACGGGTAAAGGAGGACTCAACAAAAGGAGGATGTGCAGCAGGACGGGGAGGAGGAGGGGGAGCACAAGGAGGATGCCGATGAGGAAGAGGAGGTGGATGAGGAGAGTGCGATGCGGAAGGAAATGGAGGAGGACGATGAGAATGAGGAACCCGCAGGAGGAGCAGGCAGGAGGAGACGGAGGACGCTCAGCACGACGAGAAGGAGGCCCAGGAGGAGTAAGAAGGCTTAAGGGGAGGACGGAGGGAGGAGGCTCCGCTGGCGGCTCTGCTGATGCGTCCCCTCGGCCCGCCGTCGTTGGTGCCTCGAGGGTTCCATCTGCAGCAGCAAGAAGGAAGAGGAGGAGGGGGAGGAGGAGGAGGAGGAGGAGGGAGGAGGAGGAGGAGGAGGAGGGAGGAGGGAGGAGGGAGGAGGGAGGGGGAGGAGGGAGGGCGGACGAGAGGGCGAGGGGGAGGCGGGACGCCGTCATGCCAACACTGTGCTTGCAAGCTGGGCCACGTGATCGCTCGGGCCGGTGTTGAAGCGCTGCTCCTGGTGTCGCACGGGGCAGGGCACGTCATAGCCGTCGGCTGGTGTCCTCTGCCTGCTGTCACGTCGATCCACAGGAGGTTTACATCTTCGTTTTGGGGATCCTCGTTGGGGCCACACGACGGATCTGAGTGGCTCCAGTTCGAACGGAGTTCGAGTCAGTTTCGACTCAAGTTCGACGTTAGTTCGACTTGGGTTGACTGACGTGTGACGCAGCACTGACGCACGAGTGGAAGGAGTGGTTCCACGAAGGTCCCCAGAAGGAGCATCGAAGGAGGAGGAAGCGGGATGGACCCGGACTGTCCTGTACGTTCCGGATTTCGAAGTGAATTTCGTGCGGATTTCTTGGGCCAGGAATGAAGACTATTCAACATCCAGGTGAAATTCATTTCGTTTTCCGCTCGCCGTTTCGGGGTATTGCATTGACAGAGATTCACGCACAAATTCGTTGCAGCACGTCTGCAAGGCTGGTACAGTGCGTGCCAATCACGGATAGGCGCGGGGGGGGGGGAGGGACAAGGGCGGCTACAACAATTCCTACGCGCAGCCGGTTTCGGTTTCGCCACCGCGCACTCTCCTGGACACGAGGCCGCCTGCGGCGTGCGCTGATCTGTTACCCCCCTGCGCTGCAGCCTGCACGAAGGTTAAGAACAACCACAGTTCGGGGCAGGGGTGCCCTCCTGTGCTTCGCCGTCGGACTCTCCACCTTGGAACGCTCTCCGTTTTGCTTGTTCCTCCATGGGGCCTTGGGCTCTGTCGACTGCAGCGTGCCGCTCCGCAGCGTTCTTGCCCAGAGCGCTGCGGCGCGACACGTGGTTCGATGCCAAATCTCGGGGGTGGACAGAACCCCCAACAGTGACACGTCGATTAGTGAATTGTCCGTTTTCGGTTCTCGAGAGGGCGCCGTGGCCGTTATTTTCCAGGCTTGCGCCCGCCGGGTTTGGGCCCGAGGTCGTTTTCACTAAACCACGTTTTACTAAGGGGGTTCTGTCCATCCCCGACCAGAGCGCTGCGGCGCGACACGTGGTTCGATGCCAAATCCCCCCTGGGCTTCAACGATCCCGGGCCTGTCCGAGCCTCCCGCCCTGCGGAGCGGAGCGGCACGCTGTCTCTATTGCAGGGCACATCGTGTCGCTGGGACCGCCGGGGCGACACGCTCCTCCTCCTCCTCCTCCTCCGCCTCCTCCTCCTCCTCCTCCTCCTTCTCCTCCTCCTCCTCCTCCTCCTCCTCCTCCTCCTCCTTTCCTCCTCCTCCTCCTCCTCCTCCCCCTCCTCCCCCTCCTCCTCCTCAGGAAGAGTTCCCAACCGCATCCTTCTGCTGTAGGCAGCGGCTCGCTACGCCGTCGTTCAATCTTCACTGGTCCCTATCGGCAGCCGCTCTGGCTCGAGGGGCTCTTGCCTCGCGCTCCCACTCGTGCCCGGATGTCGCAGACAGAGTACCTGGTATCTGTTTCGATTCCGGCGTTGGAGGGATTGCCCGATTTCCCAGGACTCGCGGAGTTGCGAAGCGGGCTTCAGTTTGTCCTCGTGGAGGAGGGGCAGTCATGGAATGTTGGCATCTTGAACGACAAGGTCGCCGAGCAGTGGAATCGCAGGTTTCAGCTAGATTCTGGCATTAGTGCTACGGATGTGGACATATATTTCAAAGGCAGGGCTGAGCCTGTGATGCCGTCTGAGCTTTTGTCAGATTTGCTGCTGCAGACGGGATGCGGCGTAGTGCAGGCCCATGTCGTGCGCAGGCACACGTCCTGGCGCGATCTCATGCGCGCCTGGCCGGAAAAGATCCGCGACTTCGTCGACGAGTGGTCCCGCAGGCCTCTGCAGACCAGCGGCCGGTGCTGGGGGGACACGGCCGACTTCGAGGAGGCCGTCGGGCTGGTGGACAAGTTGGTGCTCCGGGGGCGGCAGCTGAACGAGGCGGACAGGCTGAGCGCGATCAGCGGCCTGGTCAGCCGGGGCCAGGAAGTCAGGAGAGGAAAAAACACACAGACACAATTAATCCTCGATTCCCAGGAAAATATGGGAAAATATGGGAAGTGGGGGGGAAGACAAAAACCCAGAAAATATTGTAAAATATGGGGACTAATTGTATTTGTGTGTATTTATTTGTGTGTCCTAATTTCCCTTCAAGGAAGGCCTGCTGCACGCGGCCCTTCAGGTCATGAGCGCGGGGCACCGAGTCGAAGCCGTGGAGACCTGGGCCAGTCCGAGGGCCCACGATCTCGGCTCCGCGCAGGGTGTGCCGCCACGGGAAGCCGCCCGGGTTCCAGGCAGGTATGCAGAGGATCTAGGCCTCCTAGATGGGGCCGGAGTAGATGGGGTCGAAGGAGCGCGCCGCATCGCCGATGCATCGCCGATGCGGCTGGATGTGGAGCCCGATTTGCTTCACGTCGACGTCGCCGATTCATCGCTGACGTCGACGATGCATCGCTGGTGCATCGCCGATGCATCGCCGATGCATCGCCGATGCATCGTCGATGTATCGTCGATGCGGCGCCATCCTCCGACCCCATCTACTCGGACCCCATCTAGGAGGCCTCTAGAGGATGTCGTGGCTCGTTGGCGGCGCTTGGTGCCAGAGCAGGTGGCGGAGCAGGAGGACATGGTGGGCAAGCTCGTGGGGCTCGTCGAGAAGCTGTCTCGGGAGCCCGCTGGCGAGCGGGCGATCTCGTGGGAATTCGAGAAGCTGGCTCGGATCATTGACGGCCTCCTGCGGACAGGGAGCTCTCGGTCGTCGGTGGGAGATGACCATGACGACGACGAGGGGGGTGAGATCATCAAAGAGCTCAAGAAGTTCCAAGCGGAGGAGGGGGCGACACCCTGGTCGGTTGCCAGGATGATGAAGGTCGAGTTCTGTTGCTGAATCCTGAAGGCGCGAGCTTGCAGGCTTGGGTGGAGTACCCATGCACTGGGGCAGAGGAGGATGAGGAAGAGGAGAAGGAGGAGGAGGAGGACACGCATTGGAGAAGTAGGAGGAGGAGGAGGAGTTGGTTGCTTCCCGTATGCTTATTCGTCCACGCCTCACGCGGTCGCAGGTTCTTGAGTCCGCACTTTGGAATAGGAGGATCATGTATACTGAGTGCTTTGGTACCTGTGGCCGACAGCCCGCGCCAGGATAATTACAAACAGTCAAGGTTTCTGCTGCTGTGTGTCGGCAGAGGGTTAAGCGAATGATGGCCTCAGCATTGGACGATGTGCCATCTTCTCACTTGTGGCAGCCCGCGTAGAAGACCTCGCTCTTCGTAGTATGTCGTGAACGTTGCCCTCCACACGATAACTGCGTGTTGGTTCTGCTGGCTCTCCTCCCCCTGCCATCCCATTGCAGCGCGTGTGCCCAGAACGGTCGCAGTTCCGAGCGTTTCCGTCATCTTTACCGTTGTGTTCGATCTGTTATCCAAGCGGTTCACGCCACCCCGCCGACCCCAATCGGAGTAGTGACGTCCAGGGCGTTCGGCAGGTTATGTTAGAGCTGGGGTGGCTGGGTGCCTGCTTTAGGCCCGCGAGGGTGGAGGAGGAGGGAGAGGAGCGGAGGGGGGAAGGAGGGCGGAGTTCATCCTCGATGTGGCCATCGAAGTTTCGTAGATGGGTCCTTCTCGGTCGTCCGGGGGGGATGTTCGGGGTCAGCGCCGCCCGATCATGGGATGATTCGGTACCGTCCTGCGCGCACGGTCCCCGCCCTGGCCCGCCCAACAGGGGGCCCCTCCGAGCCGCGGGGTGTGCCTGGAGTGCGACGTCGGGGCTGCGCTTGGCATCGGAGGCGTGAGACCCCGCCCGTCCCGCCGCAGGCAGCCTCGGCAGGCGTCGTGGGCTCGGGCCGAGCCGTGCTGTGGCGCTCTCGGGGGCCGTTCTCGCGGCCGCTGCTCGGGGCCGCGGCTCGTGGCCGCTCCGTCCTCCGTGGCCCGTGGGCCCTCCGGCGCGGAGGGCCGTGTGGCTCGGGCGGGCTGCCCGCGCCCCCCCGGTTTCGGGTCGGGCATGCCCCTCTGCAGGGGGAGTGCTCAAAGACAGTCCAGAGATAGTTCACCACCCACCAGACCACCCAAACCCAACCCGAAGGCTCAGATTTACCCTCGATTTCCAGGGGGGGGGGGGTCGGGCAACGTCGAAAAAACACGTGTGGAACCCTTACCCCCCCCAACCCGAAATTCGGGTCTTCGGGTTGGGTTGGGGTGGTCTGGTAGGTAATCAATAGTTTGTGCGGTGTGTTCTACGATGTTTCTACCATGCTTGGCCACGGTATAGTCCAGACATAGTCCAGATAATTATAGTTCTAGGGTGTTTCTGCCACGTCTGGCTAGTGTTGCGCTTGTGTTGGCAACAGGAACTGTGTCGTCCCACGTCCGCATGTAGGGGGGCGCGCCCGACCTAACCCCTGTTGGTTCTTGGTGTCCGCCCTCGTCCACCCTCAGATGGGCTCGCTTCGATCCCTCCGATCCGATCCGATTCGACTGTGACAGGTTTCATTTCCGATCCGATTCGACAGCTGATTCCGATGTTGGTTCCGATGTCGCACCGATGGCCACACTAGC
Organism: Prorocentrum cordatum; assembly: GCA_963575745.1. Taxonomy (NCBI): domain Eukaryota; class Dinophyceae; order Prorocentrales; family Prorocentraceae; genus Prorocentrum; species Prorocentrum cordatum. Next base: position 79,942 of record CAUYUJ010000577.1, read on the forward strand.
CTTCCGATTTCCTCCGAACCGACTTCCCTCGATTTGGCCGCCGATTTTCTACGATCCGATTCGCGTCGATCGCCAATCCGACTTATCGATCCGATTCTGGGCTCTCCTGCCCTCAACCCTCCTTCCTCGTCATTCTCCCGCCCCTTCTCATCTCAGGAGGGGAAACAACACACAGACACAATTAATCGGCGATTCCCAGAAAATATGGGAAGTGTGGGGGAAGACAAAAACCAAGAAACTATGGGAAACTATGGGGGAATCTTTTGATTTGTGTGTATTTATTTGTGTGTCCCAACTCCCCTTCATCATGTTCCTTCCATCTGCCATCGTCTTCCCCATCACTGCGTCATTGCTGCCCCCTTCGTCCCTCCGACCCTCACGCATATCCTCTCTCCCTCGCCCTCCCTCATCCCCCGTCCTGTTTTCCTCCCTTCTTCCTGGTCGTGTATATATGTGTATATATATATATGTATATATATATATATATATATATATATATATATATATCCTCCCGCCCTGTCCCCCTCATCCCCCCCATTCCCCCCCCCTCCTTCCTTTCCCTCCACCCTCATCCCGCTCCTCTATATTCCCTTCCCTTTTGTTCCCTGGCGGGCACTCTTGGGAGGAGGAGCAGGAGGAGGGGGAGGCCGAGGAGGAGGAGGAGGACTGGAGCAGGTGGAGCAGGAGGAAGAAAACAGGAGGGAGGAGGGGGAGAACATCCGCACGAGGAGAAGGCCGGCAGGAGCCGCTCCTCCATCTGTCTGCCCTCTTTTGTCTTCTTTGTCTCCTCCTGCTCCTCCTCCTCTTCCTCCTCCTCCTTCTCCTCCTCCGCCTCCGCATCCTTCTCCTCCTCCTCCTCCGCCTCCTCCTGCCCCTCCCCCCCGCGTCCTCAAGCTTATCCTTCTTCCTCCCGCGCCTCCTCTCCTTGCCCGGGAAGCCCGCAAAGCGCAGCGGCTGGGGAGCGGCCCATCATCGGGCTCCTGCCAGCCTTGATGCCGGTACGGGGCCGCCTCGCCCAGTGGGAAGCCGGCAGACGGTGCGGCCAGCTGGCAGCTGCTGGCACGCCGCAGCAGCCGCCAACAAGGGCGCCCTCGAGGGCGCGAAGTTATTCGCGCTTCGCGGTTCGGCTTCGATTCCTCCTCGTCCTCCTCTTCTCCCTTGGGAGGCGGCGCGAGAGCGCGAAGTTATTCGCACTTCGCGCTTCGCGCAGCGCGAAGCGCGAAGTTGGGAGCCCTTGCGCCAACTCAGCACTGCGGGCCTTCATGGAAGGAGCCTGCTTGGACGAGGCGGCGGCCAGCGGACAGGCGGCCGAGGTGTGGGCCAGCCCCTTTTTCTGGATTGCAAAAAATCGGGGGAGCGTAAGACCCGGGTTTGCCGGGACTCGGGTTCGCCATCGTTTTTTGACGACCGCGGCTCGGATTTTGACGAGGAGGAGTTTTGTGGGATGTCTGCAGCGGGAGGCCTCGTCAAAATGCAGGCTCGGCCTCGTCATTTTTTTGACGACCTCGTCGGGGATTTCCGAGTCCCCCGTACCCGGGTCTTACGTCTCCCCGAAAAAAGCTCTGCGACAAGACCAGCCTCGCGAAGCCGTTGTGTCCAGGCGCAGAGGCCGCATTGCCCACGGGTCGAGTTTTACGCGTGCTGCTTGCCGCACGTGGCGCTCACTGGGGCACCAAGTGCACGCTGACCTTCCCAAGGGCTCCCTCGAGGGCGCGAAGTTATTCGCGCTTCGCGGTCCTCGTTCCTTCTCCCCCTCCTCCTCGTCCTCCTATTCTCCCTTTGGGAGGGCGGCGCGAGAGCGCGAAGTTATTCGCGCTTCGCGCTTCGCGCAGCGCGAAGCGAGAAGTTGGGAGCCCTAGCCTTCCAGGGTGCCGTGCAACAGAGTTGCGGCGGGCTGCAAACACGCCAACAATTCCGCCCGCTGGATGGTGCATGACATATCCTGGAATGGGCGCGCGAGCCAGCTGCGAAAGCATAGCCCAGGCAGCATGTAGACGACACACGTATGCGAACTGAAAGATCGTGCGCCGCGGTCGGGCTCCAGCTCGCGACGGGCACAGGAGCCATCATCATTAGATGCAGAAGGGACACGCGACCCACCCATACCAAGCAGGTGTGCTTTCCCGGCACCCCACCCGGCACACAGAGAAACCGCTGCCGACGCAGCAAAGATCCACGACCCCGAGCTGACCCAGGCCGGCGCCATGAAGGATCTAGAGCGACGCACCACACGCGCACGGCCCGAACGAAACAAAGCAGCAAACGTGGACGAGTATCCCTCAAAACTTCGATTCGGAGGCGCACCGCAACGAGTCTGTACCACGCCAACACCAGAGCCAGACAGCATCGCCACCAGGCGGCGATGGGAATGACACCCCGCGGCATACACCGAGCAGTGGCGGCCGACACGGCGGGCATCGCGCATGACACCGATGCGCGGCCACATTTCTGCTAGTCACACGCGGCCGAAAGGGGCCATGGACCGCCAACGCCATCAGTCAGACAGGTGCGAAAACGGGCGGGGGTGTGGCGCGCCAGTGGAGATCTTCTTGGCCACTTGCAGGGCAGATGGAATGCGGCGGCGGGGCACCTCAGCCGCGTGGCGCTCCGAGGCCGATTCGGTCGGTCGCTGCTGGACTCGCGGCCGCCCTGCAACTCACCCTCGAGTTCGCGGGGTGGGCGGGCCAAGACGCAGACCTGTGGGCCGACCACCACGGGGGCGTCCTGGACAAGAAGCGACAGCGAGCAGGCCGCACCGATGGAAGTCGAGGAGGGGGCCCAAGAGGCGGCTGCCACAAGCCTGAGGCGCCATGCCAGCCGACGCCCTGAGAGGGGGCGAGGGCGCGAGGGCCCCAGCGCGGAGGCGACGTCGCGACGGCTCGGGCCAGTGCGGGAGAGTTTAAGAAGATTGGGCGATGCCAGGGAACGGGCGTTCTAGAGGCCGCAGCTCGCGCAGCCATATGGACCTGCCAGACGTGCCACGCAGCAGGACATGGGTCCCGACCAAGCGCGCACGGTGCCCCGCGGGCGTCGAAGACAGCAAGGGAGAGAAGGACAGCCTTCCACCATAAGGCAATCACGCTTATAGAATGATGATACACAGCGACGGGCCCATGCACGTTTCTTGTTGAACACGCCGGGCTACAAAACGCTCGAACATCGTCGCGCGTTTTGGCTGCGTTCTTCAACTCTCAGTGCCGCACTTTTCGCTCGGGGCGTTTCTTAAGAAGAACCAAGCCCATCACCGCAATCATCGACTCGCAGACGGTCGTCGGCAGCTGGGGGGACTACGCCCACCTGAGACTCAGATAGGAGCGCTGGCCAGGCAGTGCCAAACGACCAGAGAAACGACCCAGATCAGATAAGAAGGCTCGCGGCGTGGGCATCATCAAGAGCAGCCTGCGCGTAGACATCAAGACGATCCCATGCGCGCGGCCGTTTGCGTGGATCAGCAGAGGCAAAGAGCTCGCCGACGAGCGCGCGCAGAGAGGCGACGACTGGCAGCCGACCGCATCGTTCTCCAGGTGCATGCCAGAGCCCGTAGAGAGACCATTCGCGCGGGCGCCGCGACTGCCCGCGCTGCGGGGCCAGAACACTTCCAACTGCCGCGCGGCAGCCGAGAAGTCAGCCATGGCAAGACTTTCGAATGCCGCAAACAGATAGAAGAAGCCGCAGGCCAGCGCGCGCGCCGGAGAGCGGGCGGCAAGTAGACGCGCCCCTGATGCGACGAAGGGCCCGGTAAGTTTGCGATAGCGGATTGGGCGCAGGCGCGCGGGGGAAATTCTGCGCCCACGCGCGCCGACCGCATGGGCCGCGCCATCCAGGCCCCGAACTCGGAGTGCAAGGCACTCGCGCCGCGCTGCAGCATCCACTGGACGCGCAGCGCTGGGTGCACGCGCGGGTCGCGTTTCTGCTGGGCCACCGGTGCCGTGGGATCGCTGGCCGCGATCAGACGCAGCAGGGCGCAAATTTTCAAGGGCCCGCGCAGAAAATGGACCTGCGCGGCAAACCATCGGCCACCGCGCCTCCGCAAAAAGGCACGCCTCCCATGCCGGGGCGAACGCGCTGGCCCAACGGCGCACTCGCAGGCGCCGCGGCCGGGGGGGCATCGCGCGGAAGCAGGGCAGGATCGAAGGGGGGCGAAGTGTCATGCGCAATGCGGACCAGAAGAGGAAAAAATACGCGAAGGCGCATGGGGCGCCCCGAAGCACGAGCCCACCGGGCAGGTTAAGACCGAGAGCGGCTACCTGACCATGGGCATCGAGCTCCAGCTGCGCGAGGTACCAGGTGGCAGCAAGCGCCGAATACTGGAAACAGGACGTCAAGAGCACGGGCCAAAGGGGGCAAAACGCGAAACCACAGATGGCAAGTGCGACGGATCAGCGGACGTTAGCAGAGATGTGGCACGAGCCGCCGCAAATTGAGGGCCCCCCAGGAAACAGGCGAAACGCGCGACCGACCCGGGCGAACGCATCGCGGCAATCTAACCCCAGCTCGCCCGAGGGCTCCCGGAGATGACCGCCGCGACCCCTTCGCGCGGCGAGCGCTCGGCGGGGCGGCGGCGCGACGGGCAACTGCGGCGGCAAAGGCGACGGCGACGTCGCGCGGCCCGCAAAAGAAGGCGCGTCTGCGAAGGCCAGCGTCGGCGGAAGTATGAGGCGCAACAGCCGGGGCGGCACGACGCGCGACTTTGCTGTTCAGGCCAGATAGAGCCAACTGTCGAGGTCTCCGTTCGTCGGGGCCGGCGACCAGGCCGCCCGCAACCTGGCCGCGCAGATCTGCGCGAGGGCGCGGCAGGGAAGCGACTGCAAAGCCAGCGCGCGCCAAGAGATTCGCCCGCCCCAGGCACGCCGCGGATCCCAACGCGGCACCCATGCGCAACAGCTTCGCGCACGCATCATTGCGGATGAGGTTCGGCTGCGAAGTATGTCAGCGCAGCCCAGTAGAAGACCGACGCAACGCGCAGTACATGTTGGAATGCATCATGCGGCATGCGGCCGCCGAGGCAAGGCTGGCGGGGGCTGGCGAGGAGGCGCCTTCCAACTGCGGGCGCCAGTGC
>CAUYUJ010000577.1:90000-111978 GCA_963575745.1 Prorocentrum cordatum
CAGGCGGGGACCGGACCCCATGACCACCGCCTGGGATGTCGATTTTTGGGGGGGGACCTCGGCAGGCGGTGGACGTGGATGCTGCTTTCGGGCCCTGGGGTGGCCACATGCGCCGCACCCCACGGTTGCGCAGAAGAGCGAGGGGGGCGGGCGCGGTCTGGGTCGCGGCTGGGCCGCCAGTGAGTGACCGCTCGGCCCCCTCGTTCTGGATCCATGTCCACCGCCAAACCGAGGCCCCCGAAGACCGAGGCCGCCTCTGGGCCGCCGAGGTCTCGCCCTTCTCGGCCACGGGGCCCCCGGAGCTCCCGACTCCTCCCTGGCGGCCAGCTCTCCGCCCCGGGCAGGCTCCTCGCCCAGGGGCCCCGCGAGGGCCCTCGGACTCCGAAGACTAGGGCGCCCTCGAGGGCGCGAAGTTATTCGCGCTTCGCGCAGCGCGAAGCGCGAAGTTGGGAGCCCTTGGAAGAGGCCGCGAGCAGCCTCCACCTCGATTCCCCGCCAGTGCGCCGGAGGCCTGGGTGGGCCCCCTCCTCGCGCCCTCCTGACCTTCCCGCCCTCCGCCCGCCGCCGGGCCTCCGCGGAGGAGGCCCAGCGGCGGGCCCGGAGGGGGGCCAGGAAGCCGCCGAGAGGGATGGCCCCCTCGGGCCCCGAGCCACTCGGCCCTTCTCGGCCAGCACACCTGTCAGCGGCGCCGCTCGGCCGGCGCGCGTTCGGCGGGCCCGCCCTCTCTGGGCCCCCCCGCGCGCGCCGGCCGCGGCCCCGCCCGAAGACCGTTCGCCAGGGCCATGGCGGGAGAATCCGTGCCATTTCACCGACCCCTGTCCCCGTCCCCATCCCAATCCCGAGCCCCACCATATCACCACCCCAGTCGGGGACATGCCCCTCGAAACCCAAGGGGAGCAGTGCACACACACATTATATATATATATATATACATGTATATGTATATGTATATGTATGTATGTATGTGTGTATATATATATATATGTATGCAAGGCTGCAGTGGCGCTTCGCGCCATGCACCCTGGTCCTTGAAGTTTGGTATGCAGGCGGAATCGCAGGAAGGTCAAGCCAACAATTTAGCGATAACTCCTGGTTGCCTTTTCCGGCATCGCCGCTATAATAATGTTATTCGTTATCCTTCCTCCATGCTTCTTCTTCCTTATTTTCGCCATACCCTGCGCATTCTCCCCATCCTCAGCTCTTTTTTGCGGAGGCTCCTCCTCGGAGAGCGGCCTCACAAATGTTGTTTGAGGCTTTCTTAAGGCCTTCTGGAGGCCTCCTGGGCGTATTCTGGGGGCCTCCGGGGACTTCCTCGGGCCACCCTGCCTCCAACCGCGGTCTCCCTGAACGACCGAATCACGATTCGGAATGCTTCGGAGGGTGCCTTTGGGCCATCTTTGGCCGCCATGGGGCTCTCTGAGGGCCATCTTGGACCCGTGTTGTGCCGTTTTGGGGCTCTCTTGGATTGCCTGGAAGCCCTTTTCGAATGGTTGTGGGGCGATTGTGGAGCCTCCCAGGCGGCTCCGGACGCCCAGAAGACAACCGTCTTGGAGCGTCGGGAAGCCGAAAAGAGGAGAACCCCCAAATTCACCAAAAACCAACAGAAAATCAACGATTCTTGCCTCGGGGCGCCTTCTTGGGAGTACTCTTGGAGGCCTCTTTGAGGCCGTCCTGGAGGCCTCTTGGGCCATCTTGAGGTCACGTCGGTCACTCTTGGAGCGCTCGTGTGCTGTCTTGGGGGTCTCTGGGACGTCTCCCATGACCCCCCTGATCGCCCTAGGTGTGCTGGGAAGGCTTGGCAAAGCGCCCTGCGAGGCCCGGTGGCCGCTTCGAGGCCCGTTCAGAGGGTCCCAAAGCCCCAGATCCCGGGAGTCCGGTTTGAGGGGGGGGGGAGATGGGTTTTCCCCCCGCCCGGGCTTATAAAAATATAGGACGAGGAATACACACATATGTATTCACACATATGTATCCCAATGTGGGGAGTACATCGGCCACTGTGGCTCAGGTAACGCCGGCGGGGATAATAGGGATCGGCGTTGCCTCCACCCAGCGCAGAGGATCCCGATCTCGGTGGTGGTGGTGACGTTCGGGCTTCTCAGTGGCCGAAATGTGATCACAAACGCCGAAACCTAGGATCATCCTTCCCCGATGGGGGCATCCCCCTGCGTTGGTGTTGGTGCCCACTTCCAAGCTTCCAATCAAGTGACCGCTCGTCCTCCGCCTATGTGCCCTGGCCCTCAGATGCGGTCGGCTGCACGCAAAGCCAACCCGCATCGTAAAGATCAGGGGCTCTCCAAGGTTACTCTTGCATCATTCCTCTTCGGCCCACCCTTGGCGAGTTTCGCTTGCCAGCCTCGTTTGGAAAACGCCAACATGGCCCCCCCAAGGCCCCTGCACTCTTATCGCGCATCCTTACGCTACGGGCTGATTGTAATGGTGGCCTTGCGCCAGGGCGACCTGTGATGCTGGCACACTGGCGTCCCTGGGCGACTGCGTCGCCAGCGTCTTGTGTGCTCGGGTCAGCCCCCCACGTGGCGGCTTCCGGACGTCGCGCATCAAAGGCCATTATGTGTCTTGTGTGAACCACTCCTGCGTGTTTCCGATCCGGGCGTTGCACTTTTGCCGATCTGGGGGCGTCTTCGTTCTCGCGGCGAACGCGCGCTGCAGCGGCGCCGTCGGCGTGGACGAGCCCGGGCCCCACATCGAGCCGCATCGCATCGCTGCATCGGCGCTGCGGCGTGACCCTCCGACCCCACCTGCTCGGACCCCGCCTGCGGGCGGTTCCGATGGAAGGGCGCGGGGGGTCCTCTCTGGGGGAGGCGCGGGGTCTGCCGCGCGCCAGCGCCGCGCGCCAGCGCCGCGCGCCGGCGAGCGGCGGCCCCCCCGCCGCGCCAGGCCGCCCGCGCCCACGCCGCGGCCCTGCCGCCCCCGCCGCGCGCCGCCGCAGCGCGGGCGGCGGCCGCGGGCGCCGCGGCGATGCTGCCCCTGGGCGGCATGGGCGTCGGGCTGGCGGGGCTGCCCGGGCTCGGGGGCCTGCCGGGGCCCCGGCGGCGCCGGCCGGGCGCCCCGCGGGCATCACGCGCGCGGGGGCGACCGACGAGGGTGCGGAAAGGGTACAGCGCCCGACGGCATGTCGCGCTCAGTTCGAGCAAGATTCGGTGTCGGTGTCGCCGCGGGTCCATTTCAGACAGAAGACCGCCTGCCCAACAGCGGCCGCTGCTGGTTTTGGACGGTGGGCATTGTGCCCATGTGTCCCGTACCCATTTCGGGCGTCCAGACAGATTTTGGCGTCGCGTCTTTGTGTGAGCGGGGAGTTGTCGCATAGTTTCGGGGCTCGAGACCCTCACTGATCGAGCCAGTCCGGACCATGACGCATAAATAATAATGGGGGGATCCAGTGGTGATGTTCCGCGATGTTGCAAGTTGTTTGCAACGTCAGACATGAAGGGGTATTTTGGCATCACCCAAGCATACGTTGACTACGTGTGTGTGTGTGGGTGTGGGTGTGTGTGTGTGTCAGTGTGTGTCAGTGTGTGTCAGTGTGTGTGTGTGTTAGTGTCAGTGTGTGTGTGTGTCAGTGTGTGTGTGTGTTTGTGTTTGTGTGTGTGTTTGTCAGTGTGTGTGTGTGTGTGTGTGTCAGTGTGTCACTGTGTCAGTGTGTCAGTGTGTCAGTGTGTCAGTGTGTGTGTCTGTGTCTGTGTCTGTCTCTGTGTCTGTGTCTGTGTCTGTGTCTGTGTCTGTGTGTCTCGGTTCCCTGGGGCGGCGCGTGGGCTCAGAAGTCCTCTCGTGCATGCTCGTGGGCGGGCGCCTTCTGGCCATGCCGCCCGCAGGACGGCGGCCCTGCAGAATTTACATGGGGCATGTCCCTATACAGGAGGAATGCTCAGAGGTAGTAGAACATAGTCTCGGGACGATTTGTGGTGTTTGTTTGTTTTTGTTGAGCTTCATTTGTTGTCCGACATCCGCCTGTAGGAGGACATGCCCGTCCGAAAGTAAGATGTCTGTCTGACGTGCTCGTCGCAGACGTGGGCCTGCCTCCCCGGGGCCGTCGGACATCGATTGAGGATGGAAAGCCCGTCCCCAGGAAGGGCCCCAGAGCTTTCGGGGGTCCACGTAGTGAACAGATCAGTTCGTCGGGGGTCGGGGCCTGTGACTCGTTCAGCCACGGCGTTCTTCCTCGCTTCTGGGCTGTTACCGTCGCGAGAGGCGACGGCAACAGCGCTCCCGCGGACCGCAGCCCCTGACCCAGGCCACGGGAAAACACGCCTCTGATGGCCGCTCCTGGCCGCCTCCGCGGGCGGGCGCAAGGCAAGGCGGCGCTGCAGCGCGGAGAGGAGACAGGAGGAGAGGGGAAGGGCCGGGCAGAGGACGAGGACGGGGGGCGACGACCGCTGCTCGTTTCTGGTCCTCCGCGGCCCGCTGCCTGGCCCTGGTGCCATCTCAACCAAAAACACCGAAGAAAGGCACGGACCCTGTGGGACGTTGGACGGGTCCCCTGGGGGGAGCTTGGCTGGGGCCGCCGCGCCCTGCAGCAGCCACACCGTCGTGCGTCGGGACTCTGGAGGGCCGATCTGCTCCGCCTCCCCGTCTGTCGTCTGCCTCGCCCCTCGGCCAGCGGTGGATATCGTCGAGGAAAAAAGCTGATGGCGCTCCGCGCGGATTTCTTGGATCCGCGCTGGGCCCCCCCCGGACCCCTGGCGGCGCCTCTGGCGCCGGCCCTGGCGCGCTCCGCGCGCCAGGGAGGGGGGGTCCAGCGCGGATCAAAGACACCCGCGCAGAGCGCCAAAAGTTTATGTGTTTGGCGTTTTTCTCTGCTCTGCATTGGGCAAGGCTGTATTTGAGCCCTGAGGCGCCACGCACGTCCATATCCACCGCCTGCCGAGGTTGCGAAGATCGATCCCCTGGGCGGTGGTCGTGGATAAGTCCCCGCCTCGCACCCTCGCCACTCCGCAACGGAAGACGGCTCAGCCGCTGCGGACGCCGTCGGTTTCCAGGCTCGACACTCACAGCTCCGCGGGAAGGCGGGGCTGCGCGCGATGGGAAGGGCCCGCGGGGGGGGGGGGGGGGCGTCGCACGTGGGTGTGAGAGTGCGCCCGGGCTGCCCCTCTCGCCGCTGCCCCCCTCGCCCTCCCGCCCCCTCCCCCGTGTGCGCTCGCCTCCCCCCTCCCCGCCACCGTCACCCGCGCCGCAAGAGCGCGGTGGCGAGACTCTTGGCATCGCTCGGACGTGTGCTTTTTTTTTCTCTCGGCGAGAATCATCGAGGACAATCCTCGACCATCTGGCGCAAAAACCACGCACGAAACCCAAGAATGCACAGGGAATGGACGTCCGAGCGATGGCCAGGACTGCGCGCCGGCCGCCTGGCGTGCCCCGCCCCCTGGCCGTGCGGTCGGGTCCAGCGGCTCCGGCCGACGCGCGGGAGCGGGCCCGAGGGCCTCTGCGGAGCGCGGCGCAGCCGCGGAGGAGGGCGGTGGCAGCTGGAGGTGCGGGTTCGGGAGCGGTCGAGGGCGCCGGCGGCGAATCACGTGGGGGAGGGAGAGGAGGACGAGGAGGAGAGAGAGGAGGCAGAAGAGAGAAAGAGAGGCAGGCTGGAGGCCTCTGGGGAGCTTCTGGGGCCACCACGTGGGCCTCCCGGGAGCTTCCTGGGAGCTTCCTTGGGAGCCTTTTGGAGGTCTTTGGGGGCCTCTCTGGGCTTCTTGGGGGCCTTGGGAGCTTCCTAGGGGCTTCTTTGACTGCATTACGGCGTTCCTGGCCCGTCTGACGCCGTCGGAGGCCGTTTTTGATGCTTCTCTGAACCGATTGGTTTGGGGCTTTCTTGGAGGCCATCTTGGGCGTCTTGGGGCCTCATGGGTCGTCTTGGCGCCCTCTAAGAGCCGTCCTGGAGGCTTCTTGGGCCGTCATTGGGTAAACTTGGAGGCCTTTGGTGCCGTCTTGCGGCGATCTTGGGGGCCTCTGGGGCCGCCGGAAAACCGACAAGAGGCAAATGCCAGAAACCTTCAAACATCTAATGACAATCATCAATGTTGGCCTCTTTGACCCTTCCTGGAGGCCCCCCTGGAGGCCTCTTGGGCCGTCTTAGGCGCCTCTTGGGCGCTTCTTCGGCGGTCTCGGGCACTTTTGGACCATCTTCTAGGTGTTCGATGTATCTTGGGGCCGTCTGGGAGGCAAAATTGGGGTTACCTTGGGTTCTTTTGAGGCCATCTCCGCCTTGGAGGCTTCTTGACCAACTGGCCAACTTGGAGGCCATCTTGAAGCCATCTGAAGCGAAAAAGGCGACGAAACAGGCAGCTGGCGCGCTGTGCCGAAGGCCCAGGGGGAGCTCCAAACGAATCAAAAACCTCTCAGAACGTCCAGCATGCCTGGCACCCTTGTGGCAAGCCAACAGGGTGCGGCGGATCGAATGGTCTTTGGCTTGTGCTTGTGGGTATAAAGCCTATTAGATGTTCGTTGGAATCTCGTTGGGGCCTCTCGGGGGCCTCTTGCAGGTGTTTTTTGAAGACCCTTGGGGGCCTTTTGGGGGCCTCTCTTGGGCCTCTTCGAGGCCTCTTGGGGCCTCTTGGGGGCCCCTTAGGCGCCTGTTGGGGCCTCCCGGGAACTTTTTGTGGCGGAAGCTATGATTTTCGGTTCGTGTTTTCTCTTTTGGGCCCCTTGTGGGTGCTTCTTGGGGCCCTCTTGGGCCGTCTTGGGCGCCTCTTCGGCGATTAGGGCGCTCGTAGGCCGTCTTAGGGTCCTCTAGGATGTCTCGAGCGGTTTGCCTGTTCGGGTGGCCAGAGTCGTTGGCGTTCAGAGTAGATTCTTCAGATTTCTCGGGCGGGGCGTTGGTTTTCCCACCCCAGGTGGTTCAGATTGTGAGGATGTTTTCAGATTCATTAATGCTCAAACTAGCTCGTGCTCACTCAGACTCACCCACACTCAGATTTACGCACACTCAGACTCACTCACACTAGACCACCCACCCTCAGTCTCACTCGTACTCAGACTCACTCGTACTCAGACCCACCCAGACCCATACTCATCATATTCGTATTCAGACTCACTGACATTCAGACTTACTCACACTCATAATCACACACACTCAGACCCACCCACCCTCAGATTCACTCGTAGTCAGACCCACTCGTACTCAGACCCATTCAGGCTCAGACACGTACTCGTTATATTCATATCCAGACCCCCTTACACCCAGATTTACCCACTCTCTCACTCACTCTCTTGCAGACTCGCTCATATTCTGACTCACACGTTCTCAGACCCACTCGTACCCAGACACATCTCACACCTGGGCGAACTGACACTCGGACTCAACCATGCGAAAACCCCTCCATACCCCAAGCCCCACTGATCGTCGCAACCATTCGCGCTTGGACACCCACCGCGGACAGGTCCGTGCAACTAGGAGGAGGAGGACGAGGAGGAGGAGGAGGAGGATGCACATCTGGGGAGCCCCACGCCGCGAACCATTGCTTTTTGGGGCTCCAGGCTCCGTCCGTGCGGCCCACCCCAGCAGGGACGTGCACCGACGGCACTGCCGGGCACGACGCCTCCTCTTGGAGGAGGTGGAGGAGGAGGAGGAGGAGGAGGAGGAGGAGGAGGAGGAGGAGGGGCCGCCGTCGTCGTCGCCCTCGTCGCCGCCGCAGCCGTCGACGCCGTCAGCGCCGCCGCCGCCGCCGTCGGAGTCGCGGTCGCCGTCGCAGCCGTCTGCCGCGTCGGCGCCGCTGGCGCCACGCCGCCGCCCGGCGGCGCTGCCGAGGCAGAGCTTCCCGAAGGGCCTCGGGGCCAACCTGGCGGCGTGCCCAGCCCGCCGCCCCCGCCCCTCCGTGCAGCCAGGCGGCGGGCGCTGTCGATGCCCCTGCGCACCCGGGGCCCTCTTGGGAGGCCTCGAGGGCGCTCCATGACTCGCAGAGTGCCTGCAGAGTGGGGGCCCACGCCGAGAAGCACCCTGTCTACCTCCAGGGTGCCCTGGGTTTCTCGGGGTTCGATGGTTTTGCCGCGGAGGGCGTGACGTTCCCGCACCAACCATCGATGGACGTCCTGGGGTCTCAGGGTTGGGTTTCTTGTGGACGGTTTCTCGTGGACTGGCCCCCACTGTACTCGCAAACGTCTGGGAATCATCTGGCTGCCTCGATGTAACGTATCGTGAGTCCCCCGCGGCAGATCCACCAGGCCATTTGCGAGCAGATAATTTTCGAGGAGTGGGACGAGCGGGGTGGCCTACGCGGGTACGGAAAACACTGCATAGACATAATCTTTTGGTGCTCCACGCAGATCTGCGCTGGAGAACTCCGCGCGGAGCGCCAAAACTTCATGTGTATGCTGTTTTCTTTTCTTCTAAGTGGGCACTTTCAAGCCGCATAGTCATAATGAATAATTCGCCGAGATTGCCCTTGCATCCTTGCACTTATCGGCCCATCCTTGGCGACTCGCTTGCCAACCCCGTTCGAAAACACCCACATGGCCCTCCAAGACCCTTGCATCCTTACCGCACATCCTTATTATGCGGTTTGACCGCACGGAAACAATGGTTACGAAGACCAGCAGCCGTTCCTTACTTCGAACAGGAATCGCTGCTGGTGTCGCCGCAGACGTCGTCAACTTGAGACTAAAGGTCGCCTGCCCAACAGCGGCCGCTGTCGGTTTGGGACAGCGTTTGCCTTTGGGCAGTGTGGATCCCGTAAACTTATTATTTTCGCACCCACTTCGGGCGTCCAAGTACCGTTTAGGAGGAGGGAGCCTGAAATCGACGGCTCTGGGGCGCCTTGGCCCCGTCTCGTCGGCGCGCAGAGGGGGGAAGTACCAGGAAGTATTTAAGAACCCCCCCGGCGATATCGTAGCACCGCATTTTTTATTCGATATTCCGAGGGGCCGAAATAACCGAACGATAGCTTTAGCACCCGGACACAAAACAAATTCGCGGCGGCCTGGCCCCTGGGCCAAGATCGGAATTCGAAATTCAAATTTGCGTGGCTCTCATGAAAGACTCAGGATGTCGCTTGCTGCTTAGACAGTTCATGCAATGATGATAGTATTAAGATTTGGAAGCATCTTTGAGGATTCCTAACACGAATTCAATGGATCCATCAGGTTTCATACAAGTTCCGCAGGATTCTCAAGGATTCCTCAGGATTCACAAAGATTCCTCAGGATTCATAAAAGATTCAAAGGATGTCCAAGGATTCCTGAACATTTCCCAGGAACCCAAAGGATTCCTCAGGAATCTGGAGAATACCAAAAGATTCGTAAGAATTCCTCAAGAGTCCTAAAGGTTCTCGTTTACTGCATCTAAAAGAAAACTAAGAAACCTGAAAACTGAGAAACCTAAGAAAACCTGAGAAACCTGAGAAAAGCTGAGAAACGTAAGAAAGCATAGAAAATTGAGAAAACTGAGGAAAGCTGAGAAACCTGAAAAACTCAGAAAACTGAGAAATCTGAAAAACTAAAAAATTGAGAAAACTGAGAAACCTGAGAAAAGCTGAGAAACTTGAAACAGCTGAGAGAACTGAGAAAACTCAGAAAAGCTGAAAAACCTGAGAAAACTGAGAAACTGAAAAAACTTGAGAACGCTGAGAAACCAGAGAAAAGCGGAGAAACTTGAGAAGGCTGAGAAAATTGAGAAACTTGAGAATTGAGAAGCGGAATTTTGTTCTTGATTGTTTCTTGATTCCTTTCTTCTGCGCCTGTGTACAGCGATGCTGTCTGAAGTGAAAGGGTGAAAGCCTGACGTCTGAAGAGGGGAGCCATCTCGCTGACAACGCGAGCGTTGAAAACGCCATAGCGCTTGGACGATGGACAAAAAAACAACAAAAAAAAAAAAAAAAAAAACGTGCTGAACGCTTGAAAAACCGTCCTGTGAGCGCTGAAAAACGAAACGAGGCTGAGCACTGAAAGCTGGTCGTGGACTGCGATCTGAGCAAGGCGCCCAGCTCTGAAAAGACGTCCAGAAAAAAAAAACTTACGCCTGGATTCAGAGGAGGCCCCTGAAAGGCGCGGCGCCTGCAATCTGAAGGCGGCTCAAAAGCTGACTCTTCGGCTGATCTCTGGGGGGCTCATCGTAGCTGCCGTTGTGAGAGTCCTCGCTCCCCTGAGCGCTGCTGTCTGCTCCAAGGACTGACGCGGCCTTCTGGACAGACGCTGCAGGCTTCTTCTGAACCACGACAGGCTTCTTCTGATCCTTGTGGACTGACGCGGCAGGCTTCTTCTGAACCACGACAGGCTTCTTCTGATCCTTCTGGGCCTTGACAGGCTTCTTCTGGACTGACGCGGCCGGCTTCTTGTGGACTGACGCGGCAGGCTTCTTCTGAACTGACTCTTCAGCCCTCCTGCGAGCTTCCCTGAGACTCTTCGCCCGAAACCTTTTCCTGAGATCGCGCTGCCTGACCCTCTCAATGTAAGCATGGTACTGAGGGTTCTCCTGACGCTCCACCTCCTTGTCGCGGCCCTGAGGAAGCTGATAAAACAGGTCGAACTGATTAGTCGTGTTCTCGCTGTTCTCGCTGTCTGACATTGCCTGAGAAGGCAGGCCTGAAGCTTGCCTGAGAAGATAGGTCTGACAGTGCCGCTGCAGGTGGAAGCCTGAAGCTTGAGCCTGAGCCTTCGCGCCAACATGAATCTCCTGAAGTGAGCTATGGAGGAGCTCAGAAATTTCAGAGAGACTGAAACCCTTGCGTCGAGGCGTGCTAAGAGGCCTGCCTGGGAGCCTGCTTAGAGGCCTGCTCAGGAGCCTGCTCAGAGGCCTGCGTCTACTTAGGCCTGCTTAGGAACCTGCTCAAAGGTCTGCTTCGGAGGTCTGAGAGGCCTGCTTGGGGGCCTCTCTGAGAGACCTGCTGAGGACCCTTCCCAAAGAAGCTTTCCTTGCTCCTGCTTCTCCTGCTTTTCCTGCTCATGTTCCTTGTCTTGCTCCTCCTTCTCTTCTTCTCTTCCTCCTCCTTCTCCTCCTTCTCCTTCTCCTTCGCCTCTTATTGCTGCTCCTCCTCCTCCTTGTCCTCCTTCTCTTCCTCTTTTTCTCCGTTTTGATTCTTTATCTTTTCCGAAGAGAGTTTTATTGCAAAGCCCTTCGAGAAATTGATGTTCATCGGCCGTCCTAGGGGGAGAGGGTATCCCGCCCCCCCCGCACCGTGGCGTTATCTTAGCACCCGGCCACGCGAAAAAAACAATCCAGTTCTATTCCTGCGGGTGTCCGAAAGTTTCATCTAGGATTCGTAAGGATTCCCTTGCGATTCCTGCGCATTCCTAAGGCTTTCTATGGATTCCTCAGGATTCCAGAAGACTCATTTAAATTCCTAACGGCTCGTCAGGAATTCCAGGGGATTCCTCATGAATTCAAGGATTCCTAAGGATTCCCACAGGTTCCTCAGGATTCCTGAGGATTCCTAGAGATTCCTAAAGATTCGTTCTCCTCCTTCTCTTCCTCCTCCTCCTCCTCTCCTTCCAGTGCTTCAGACTTGTGAGCGACGCTTCAATCTCACCAACAATCCAATCTGACCTGGGCAAGACACAGAACAATCTGCCGACGATCCGTTCTGAACTAACTGGAAAAGCTGAGAAACGTGGGAAAGCTGAGAAACCTGGGAAAGCTGAGGAACCTGGGAAAGCTGAGAAAACTCAGAAAACTGAGAAACTGACAAACCTGAGAAAGCTGAGAAACCTGAGAAAAGCTCAGAAACCTGAGAAAGCTGAGACAACTGAAAAACCTGGAAAACTGAGAAAGCTGAGAAAACTGAGAAATCAAAAGGGAAGCTGAGGCGCTACTGAAGATTTGCTAGGAAGCTGCGAATTGGCGAGTGAGAGCTCCGAAAGCTGACAAAAACGAAGAAACCTGAGGAATAAAGAACGCGGGAGAAGCAATGTGGTTGCTTTCTGACAGTGGGATGCTGAACAGCTGATCTCTGAGGCGGCTACTGATTCCTGACGCAGGAATCTTGAAAGAGACGGGCGGCGGCCTCAGGCTGAAATTCCCTGAGATCTGACAGCACGCCCTTAGCAACGCCTGGACTGGCAAAAGGCAACGAGGCTGCGTCTGCTTACAGGCCTGCTTAGAGGCCTGCTTAGGCACCTGCTTAGGACCCTGCTTAGAGGCCGCTGCCCCCTGTGTCTGCTTAGAGGCCTGCTTGAGGGCATGCTTAGGAGCCTGCTTAGGAGCCTGAGCCTGCTGAGAAGCCTGTGTCTGCTTAGAGGGCTGCTTGGGAGCCTGCTTGGGAGCTTGCTTAGAGGCCTGCTTAGGGGCCTGCTTAGAGGCCTGCTTAGAGGCCTGCTTGGAGGCCTGCTTCCTCCTCCTTCTCTCCTCCTCCTTCTCCTCCTCCTTCTCCTCCTCCTCCTCTCCTCCTCCTCCTCTCCTCCTCCTCCTCTCCTCCTCCTCGTCTCCTCCTCCTCCTCAGGAGAAGGCCCAGAGGGGAAACCCCAGGTGACTTGGGCCCTGAGAGGCCTTGGGCCCCGAGGGAAGGGGGGGGAGTCAGGCGGATCGGCCGAAGGCCTCTGAAAATGAGAACCCCTTGGGCCCTGAGAGGCCCTGGAACCCAAAGGGGAGGGGGTTCAGGCGGATCGGCCGAAGGCCTCTGAAAATACTAAGAACCCCTTGGGCCCTGAGAGGCCCTGGCCCCTGAGGGAAGGTGGGAGATCATGGGCCGAAGGCATCTCCTGGGCGCCTCCTGGGCCCAGTGCTCCTGCAGGAGCCAGGTAGCCTCCTCCTCCACCTCCTCCTCCTCCAGCGTTTGGCGCGGGAGGAGGAGGAGGAGGAGGAGGAGGAGGAGGAGGAGGAGGAGGAGGAGGAGGAGGAGGAGGAGGGGGCAGGAGGAAGTTCGTGGGTGGAGGAGAGGAGGAGGAGGAGGAGGATGATGAGGAGGACGAACTTGGAAGGGATATGGGAGGAGAGGAAGGAGGAGGGCTCCTGGTCCCAGGTAACGCTTCCAGGGTGCGGAAGGGTTATCGATTTGCCGGAGGGGGGGGGTGGGAAGGGGTTCTTAAATGCTTCCCGGGTTAAGCGCCCCTCCTCTGCCCGATGCTTCTCCTCTTCCCCCGCTCCCGCCCACTCATCGGAAGCCCCCCTACGCGCCCCCATCCCACTGCACCCGCCTTCCACCCGCATCTTCCTCCTCCCCCCTCCGTCCTGCTCATGGTCCAGCTCCTCCTTCACCTCCAGCTCCTCCTCTTCTCTTCCACGAGGATAAATCCGTTCCAGAGCGTTCCAGAACGCTTTCAGAGCGTTTCGGAACGCTCCAGGAAGGCCGCACCGCCCGAGACATCCTCCAGACCTGCCGGATCTCAGAGATGCTCGTTTCGCCCCCGCCCGAAGTGCTCCTCGTCCTGGCTTCCTCTTTCAGGAGGGGAAAAAACACACAGACACAATTAATCGTCGATTCCCAGGAAAATATGGGAAAATATGGGAAGTGGGGGGGAAGACAAAAACCCAGAAAATATGGGAAAATATGGGGGATATTTTCATTTGTGTGTATTTATTTGTGTGTCCCAGTTCCCCTTCACTCTTATCCTCCTCCTCCTAGAGTCAAGGGTGGGCCCCCTCCTCCAGGTCCTCCCGCTCCCGCGAAGCACTGTCTGGCGGCCCGCCCGCCCGCTCGAGGACCTGGAAGCCTGGGGCCGGCGGCCCTGCAGGGCCGCCTGCGATTCAAGGTCGATTCGCCGGCTGGGGCTCGGCCACGCGCAGAGGGGGGCAGAGTGAATTCGGGCATGTTCAGGAGGGGAAAAAACACACAGACACAATTAATCCTCGATTCCCCAGAAAATATGGGAAAATATGGGAAGTGGTTGGGAAGACAGAAACCAAGAAAATATAGGAAAATATGGGGAATATGTTTATTTGTGTGTATTTATTTGTGTGTCCTTGGGCCCCTTCACATGTGCCTCTGCAGGAGGAATGTTTAAAACAGTCCCCCGAAAAAGAGAGTGCGGGGAAGATGTTTCGACGCTGTCTGAGTAGTTTTGGATATTGCTTGACTGTCTCTCATCTGTTACGCAAAATCCGCCTGTAGGAGGACATACCTGACCTAAGTGTAGGAAGAGGGGGGAAGGTTTCTTAGCAGCACGCCTGCTTCTTAGAAGATGCGGGCTTTTGTGCAGATGTAAGGCCAGCGCCTTCGAAAAGGCAGCCTCCTTCTAAAAAGCCTTCCTCCCTCCCCCATACCCCCCTCTGCGCGCCGCCAACGGGCCGCGATTCCGATTCGGTTCGATTCGAGTTCGCATCGGCCTGGGCCAGTCGGAGCCATGCAATGACATCCGATTTCGATCCGGTTCGGGACAATCCGCCGGCGATCCGATCCGTTCCCAATACGAGCCGATCTCTCGTCTCGATCCAAATAATGTCAGCCCTGCACATCATCATCAGCAGCAGCAGCAGCAGCATCAGCATCATCAGCATCACCATCATAACCATCATGCTCATCATCAGCATCATCATCAGTATCATCCTCAGCATCATCACCTGTATATGTATCCTCATGTTCGTCTGCATCTTCATCTTCAGAATGATCTTCGTTCTCTTCACCAACATCATCATTCTCGTACTCATCATCCTCAGCAGCAGTACCAACATCAGCATCATCATCCTCATCATCAACCGTAACAGCATCATCATCACCACCACCATCAGCAGCATCGGCATTATCACTTGGGCGACGCAGAACAACCTGCTTCGACGGCGTCGACAAGATGCGTGCGCAAGATGGCGTGTAAGCGCCCTCGTTTCCTGCTCAGCGTGCAGCGCCAGCGCCCCGCGTAAGCCTTCTTGTAGAGTCTAGGCCTTCCAGATTGGGTCCGAGTAGATGGGGTCGGAGGATCGCGCCGCATCGCCGATGCATCGTCGATGCAATGGCGACGTTTGCGATGCATCGGCAACGTCGGCGTGGAGGAAAACGGGCTCCACATCGAGCCTCGCCGCCGATACGCCGGCGATGCGGCGCGATCCTCCGACCACATCTGCCCGGACCCCATATCGGAGGCCTCTATTTCCGTCGCCAAGTTCAGTTGGCTCTTCCGTTACTGTGCAGCGCACGAGGCAGAGACTCGACATCGGTTCGCGCACCTCCCAGGCAGGCGCCGCCCAGATTCCAGCCCCACTGGGCGATGCCACGACATTGGGAGCATGCGCGCCACATATCGAGAGAGGAGCTGCGGCAAAGTCTATAGACGCGAACACGCCCGTGGGCTCTCTCGTGGGCAAAACGACGCTGGTCAGCCACTCGCAGAGGGGGGTGTGGGGAGGGGGGAGGGCTTCTTAGAAGCACCAGGAGAAGGAGCAGAGCGAGGAGGAAGGGTGGAGGAGGGGAGGGATAGCTTGCTGTTGATATACATGGCAAGCGATGCCCGCTTGGGGCTCGAACTGCGTCGGAGCTGCTCGAAGTCGTCGCCGCTCTCGAACCCGCGGCCCATGAGGGGGAGGAGGGGGAGGGGGAGAGGGTTGGCAAAGGAGGAGGAGAAGGCAGAGAAGGATGGCGAGGGAGAGGGGAAAAGGGAAGGAGGGAGGGAGGAACATGGGGGAGCAGCACGAGGCGAGGAGGAGGAGGAGCAGGAGGAGGAGGAGGAGGAGGAAGAGGTTGCCGCCCCCCTCCACTCCTCGCCCTCGACCTCCTCCTCATCTTTGCCCTCGTCCTGCTCCCCCTGATCCTCCTCCTCCTTCTCCTCCTCCTTCTCCTCCTCGTCCTCCTTTGCATGTTTGAATACGCGACTTCTCCCTGTCGCACCCCGAGGCCAGTCGAAAGGGCGGGCTGGGCGTTTCGCCAGAGAATTCCTCGCCATGTGTACTGAAGCCGGACAGCTTCACGGATGGAGGGCGGGTCGTTTTCAAAATGTGATCCTCGCCCAAGTGTCGCGCACATTCGTCTCTAAAGTTTGCCAGAGTTTCACAGATGGACGGTGGGTCGTTTTCAAATTGTGGTTCTCGCTTGAACGCCGCGCACATGCGTCTTTACATTTTGCAAGAGCTTCGCGGATGGAGGTCGTGTCGTTTTCAAAATGTGGTTCGCGCCTGAACGCCGCGCAAGTTTGTTTTTTTAGACTAATGCAGCAGTTCGAAGGATGAGTGGTGGTTCTTTTTCAAAACATTGCTCCCGCCTCAGCGCCGCAAGCATTTGCTGTAACAGTTGACAGCAGTTTCAAATTGTCTCATGGCTGTCATAGCGCAACCGGTACGTTGACTACGTTGATTCATGGTGCGTTTTGGCGTGGTTCTGTATCGTCAAAAGCAGCAACAACGGTGACTCGCGGCGTTGAATTCCCAGGAATGGTGTCCGGGCACAGTTTTGGATGTTCAAACGGTTGCCTTCCAACGGGGCAGCTCCTTCAGTGACAATGAACCCTTGTATGGGGCCTGTTGGAGAGGGGCCTTGAAATATCGTTGATGCGCCCTGGGTTTATACTCGTCCTCCTCCTTCCCCGCCATCCCCACTCCGCCCCCCCCCCTCCGCGCCTCCCCTTCTCCGCCCCCCCTCCTCCCTCCTCCCCCGCCCCCTCGCCCCCCCCACCCTCCCCCCCCCCTCCGCCCGCCCCGCCCCCTCTCCCCCCCTCTCCCCCCACCGTCCTCCCCCCTCCGCCCCCCTCCCCCCCGTCGTTTTCCTCCGCCCCCCCTCCCCCCCCCCCTCGATCGCCACGACGACGGCAGAGACGCCGCCGAGGCCTCGCCCTGCGGCGGCCTGCGGCCGGGCCTGGGCGGACCCTGCGGCGGCCTGGGTGGCGCCGCGGGCTGCTCTCTGAACGCGACCTCCGCGTCCTTGTCCTCCTCGTCGACCTGTCCATCCCTTTCTTCCTCCTCCTCCTCCTTTTCCTCCTCCTCCTCTTCTTTCTCCTCCTCCTCCTCCTCCTCCTCCTCCTCCTCCTCCTCCTCCTCCTCCTACTCGAGCGGTAGTTCGTCCGTACTTGCAGCCTGGCAGGGCAGGGAGTGAGCAGGGTCTGGCCACGGGCGTTGGGCTCGAGCCCGGCCGGGCACCGCGCCCGCTCGGCAGCGCCTCGCGCCCTCCGCGCCCGCTCTGCACCGATGTCCACGTCGACCCGCCCTGCAGTCGGCTTTTCGCCGTGGTGCTGTCCGTCCACCCAGTCTCGGCGGGCGCCGAGCCTCGAGGGGGGCCGGCGAGGCCCCGTCTGCCCAGCCGCCACATGATCACCCGAGAAGTCCCGGCACCATTACTCGGACACATGCACTCGAGGCGATGCTTAAGAAAACTTAAGTTTTCGGCCAGAGTCTCGATTGTTCTTAACGTTTCAATGTAAATCCTAAGTTCTGAATGGGAATGTTGGGTTTTTTTATTCAAGTTCTGAGACTATGAATTTCTTAACCCATGATTTCTTAAGCATTTCGCAGGGTGTACACCTATAAGAAGGACGGCGCCCCCAGCCCACGGACTCCACCCCGCAGGTGCTGTCAGAAAGTATTCGAGGTGCCCGGTGTGTTTTCATTTTGTTGGAGAGGGGGGCGCGATGCGCGTGTCAGTTTCGGTCTTGGCCGAGTGCCCGGACGCGGAGCTCCAGCATGACTTGCCAAGAAAGGTCCAGTGTTTGTCTGTTGGAGGGCATACGCTGGAGACTTTTCCGCAGTTGTTGAGCTGCCCCATCACATCCGTGATTCTTGTAATAACAGTGCAAGCGCATCTCTCGCTCAATGAGGCGGGCCCGTCTCCCGCTGACGAGTTCTGGAGGCGCGGTAATCGCGCCGCGGCCTCGGGAACGGACCCGCCCTCTCAAGCCATTTTAGAGATGAAGGAGCCTTCTGGCATATGCTGATACATGTGTAAAATTTGGGCACGCTGCCTGTACAGTCGACTCGCGTAGTAAGGATGGGCAACCCTCCCAAGGGTACCCTTGCATCCTTGCCTCCTCGGCCCATCATTGGCCACGTTCGTTGGCCGCGCCCCGCTCGAAAAGCTTCGACGCGGGCGTCCAATACCCTTGCATCCTTCTCGCGCATCCTTATGATACGAGGTGGTTGTAAGCTCGCGGCCAAGCTGCCCCCGGAATTTTCACACCGCAACGCCACCATAGATGCACCACAGACTCCTCTCCAGTTGCCCCTCTGGCGCCGTCGAAGGACGCGTCCTGGCTCCGGTCTGGGACATGTTGGCCGATCCGCTCTGGCGTCGCTCCGTCCTGGCTCCGCTACCAGTGCTGTTGTCAGATCCGTCGCCTGCGGGAAGGCCTCAGGCCCCCTCCTGGCAAACGCGTGCGACGAAAAGCTGGCACCCAAGTGTTTTCGGCGGCCATCGGCCGTGGGTGTCTCATATTCCCATGCGCTGCCGGAGCTGGGTTCAGTGTTTGCAGCGTGCTCAAAGGATACAGGTCCCATGAGATGGTTCAAGGCCTCCGGAGGACCTCTAAGACACCCGCTGGTCAGCTCGTCACGCGGGAGTGGCTCAGTTTATCTAAACACCTCCACCCCGAAAGCAAAAGGGTTACGATGTTTTGTGGAGGCTGGGGTCCGTTCGAATCTAGGATGCGCTGGTGATTGTTTGTCTTGCTGGGGCCCGTGTCTCGCCACTTCCATGCCTCTTGCTGGACCCCATTCTCAGGGGTGCTCCTAAGGTGGCTGAAGCTTGCAAAGATACAACAACAATCCTCCTCGTCCTCCTCCTTCTCCTCCTCCTCCTCCTCCTCCTCTTCGTCATCCTCCTCCTCCTCCTCGTTTTCCTCGTCCTCCTCCTCTTCCTATTTCGCCCGGCCCGTTTCCTTCCTTGTGCTTGTGCCGAGCGGGTAGTCGTGACCGTGTCGGGGGGTCGTTTTCGTTGGTTGTGTCTGCTACCGCTTTGGCTCATCAAAATGTTCCAAAAGGGTTTTTCTCCCATCATTGGCGTTGGGTGGCGCCGCTTGTTTTTCTCTTTTTCGTCCTCGCCTGTGTATGTATCGAAGACGCCTACGGCGAACCACTGCCGCCCCCTGACTTTGGCAAGCGCCTATTTGATCAATCGTCGGGCCAAAGCCTGGCCAGGCAGTTGGACCATGTTTCCCCCAGCCGCTGTGGAAAGCCTTGGTGGGGAACATTTCGGAAGGGAAGAGAGGTAAAAGGAGGACAAGGGGGAGCCCTGTTGGGGCCGCCTCCTGGTTTCCTGGGGGCCCCTCGGGGACCTGTGATGGGAATCCCGGGGGGCCTCCAGGGGCCCCTTGGTCACTGGAGGCCGTCTCAGGACCCTCTTGGGGCGCTTGAGGACTGCATTGGCGGTTTGTGGGGACGTCTTCAAGCACCGTCTCAGAGGACGCCATCCGGGGTCCGTACATGGCCGGTTTGGACCCTCTTGGGCGGTTGCGGGGCCCGACATGGGCCCAAAAAAGTTTCCGAAAACGCGATCGTGGATCTTCGGCCACCGGCACTCCACGACGATGACAACGACATCGACGACGACCACGACGACGACCGCGACGACGACCACGACGACGACGACGGCGACAACGACGACGACGACGACGAAAATGATGTCGTCGACGACGACGACGACGCCGACGACGACGACGACGACGTGTGCCAAGTCCCGCCGTCCGAGGTGGTTGCGGGGCGCAGGGCAAGGCCGGCCTGGCCATGGGCGGGTGCGGTGCCCTGGGTATGGCCGCGCAGCCCAAGATGGGCCTAGGCCGCGGGCCAGCCAGGAGGAGGAGGAGGAGGAGGAGGATCTCCCTTTCCTCCATCTTGTCATCCTCTTTCTTCCTTCCTCTGAAACTCCTGGGCCCGTTTTTCTCGGTCCTTTTCGGCCCCCGCCCCTCCCCTTTCGAAGCCTTGGCGGCTTTCCCTTTGTCCTCCTGGCGGGGGTCTGTGTCGGGGGGTGGCCCCCCCTACGCGCTTCGGGCGCGCGCGTGTAGCCCCGGCCGCGCGGACGGCTGCGTCCGACAGGACATCGAGCCGATAGCGATAGCGATAGCGATAGGAGGAGGAGGAGGAAACTTAAGTGGAGGAAGAGGAGGAGGAGGAGGAGGAGGAGGAGGAAACATAAGTGGAGGAGGAGGAAGGAGGAGGAGGAGGATGTTATTTGCGCATCGCGTTGCGGCTGGGTACAAAGGGCGAACTTGTTCAGCACTTCGGCG
Source organism: Prorocentrum cordatum (assembly GCA_963575745.1). NCBI lineage: Eukaryota > Dinophyceae > Prorocentrales > Prorocentraceae > Prorocentrum > Prorocentrum cordatum. The sequence goes on from CAUYUJ010000577.1 coordinate 110,002, forward strand.
TAGCAGGGAGCGTAGCGGGCACGACCTGGTCAGGACCGCCTGGCGTGCGTCGACCACCGCAATTTGGCTCAAGTGTTATCGCTTTCTTGTCAAACATCCGACCAGGTTTTCATGGTAGCGGAGCCCATGATTCGCCCTACGGGTACCAGAGCAGAAATGGCGGCGGCGGCAGCTGTAGCTGCCCCTGCCCACGTTGGAACCAGCGATCCGGGTTATGATGTGTCGTTTCCCGAAGTACGCGAAGCCTGGTACATCCGGGGGACGAACCGATTCGCAGCGATGTGCAACGCAGGTAAAGAGAACAGGGACTTCATGTAGTTTAGCACGGTTCTCAAAACAATCATGCAAGCAGTGCGCTATGTTTAGAACGCAGTCCCACACAGAGTACCAGGACTATGGGAAACGTCGAAGCATTCACAATGTTGTCCATGTGTTACACAATGGCAAGGATGGCAGACTTGGAAGCAAACCCTTGAGTGACTAAAAGGCTGTTCAACGGCTAAAGACGCTCCCAGGTGACAGGACCAAATTCAGAACATGGAGTGGACAACTGTGGATCGCACTCGGCCGCGTGAAGCACGGTTACCAGAAAGCCCTTAATAATCTGAGCAACAGATTCGAAAGCAACGGTTCGGGCGTTCCCAAATGACGAAAAATACGTTCTGACAAAGATCATGAAAGGAATCTACACACTGAACGAGAACACCAAAGAGTCGGACAGCGAAAAGAGGGAAGACGACCAACAGGGGGAATGAATTGGATGCCGACGATTCCAAGCTGAACGGGGACATCTGGGATTATTGCGAAGGCCTTACGGCCGGTGCCGCCGACTCTGAGAACGACGAAAATGAAAACAAGAGGGGGGGGCAGGGGGGGAGGATGAGTGGGAGGTGGAGGAAGGGTGGAGAAGGTGGATGAGGGAGGAGGAGGGGGGAGAAGGATGTGGAGGAGAAGCCAAAGGAGGAGAAGGAGGCAGAGGAGAAGGAGGCAGAGGAGAAGGAGGCAGAGGGGGGGGGAGCAGAGGGGGGGGAGGAGGAGGAGGAGGAGGAGGAGGAGGAGGAGGAGGAGGAGGAGGAGGAGGAGGGAGGAGGCCAGAGGCTTTCTTGGGACAGCCTGGGGCTCTCTTGAGGCCGTCTTGGGCCGTCCAGGGCTCCAGTTGCGCCGTCTCGAGGCACTCTTGGAGGCCTCCTGGGCAATTTGGGGCTCTCCTGGGCTGTCTTGGGGCAGTTTGGGGCCCCTTGGGAGCCTCTTGGGGCCTCTTGGGGCTTCTTCGGGGCCTCTTGGGGCTGAGAGCTCGAAATGTCCGTCGGGTCCCCCGTCTGGGCACTCTCCTGGAGCCGTCTTGGGGGCCTCTTGGGCCGTCTTGGAGGCGTCTTGGGCCTTGGGGCCCTCTTCGGGGCGATCTTCTTGGGGGCCTCTTGGGCCGTCTTGGCGCGTCGGGAAGCGGAAGAGGCAAGAACGCCAAAATCTTTCAAAAACGCATGGGAAATCCATGAATTTTGCCTCTTGGGGCTCTCGTGGGAAAGCTCCTGGAGACCTGCGCTTTGCAGGCCTCTTGGGCCGTCTGGAGGCCGTCAAGGCGTCTTGGACAGATCGTTCGGCGATTCGGGGTTCTCTTGGACTGTCTTTGGGGCCTCTTGGGGCACTCTTGGCCAGTCTTGGGGCTTTTTGGGGCTCGGGGACTCCCAGGGGGGGCGTCGTATCTGACCCCCCCCCCCTGGGATCCCCCCGGGACCCCCCCCCGACGGCGGGAGGGATCGAAGGGAAGGGGCTTCCTTTCGACTCAATTACGACGTTGCTCACCTTTCGCTTTGGCTGGCGCGCTTTGGAGGTCCCTGGAAAAGGGGGAGCTTCGACGAGCCCAGGGAAATGGGGGAGGCAGGGAAAGGGGACGACAGAGACGACGACCAACGAATGACGGAGATGACGACTTGAACGGACAAGCCCCTCACACACGCCGACAGGGTCGGCGGATTT
>CAUYUJ010000578.1:0-20000 GCA_963575745.1 Prorocentrum cordatum
ACTAGTACTACTACTCCGACTACTACTACTCCGACGACTACACTACTACTACGACTACTACTACTACTACTACTACTACGACTACTACTACTACTACTACTACTACTACTACTACTACTACTACCACTACCACTACCACTACTGCTACTACTTCTACTTCTTCTACTACTACTACTACTACTACTACTACTACTACTACTACTACTACGACTACGACTACGCCTACGCCTACGCCTACGACAACGACTACAACTACGACTACGACTACGACTACGACTACTCTTCCACAGTGTCCATCAGGATTTCATCCCATTCCTCAGCATCCCTCAAGATTTCGCAGGAAGCGCACGAATCCCCATGAGCCAAGGAGCCCCGAGGATTCTGAACGCTCCCATGGCGCCCCCAAGGAGCCCCCAGAGCACTCCAAGGGAGAACTCCCAAGGCGCTCCTAACGCGCTCCCAGAACGCTCCCAGGGCGCCCAGGGTGCCCCCAGGGCGCTCACAAGGAGCACTCGGGGGACGCTCCGGGGACGCTCCAAGGGCGCGCCCACGGCGCTCCCAGGGCATTCCTGGGAAACGTATCCAAGGCGCTCGCAGGGCGCCCCTAGGGCAGGGCGCTCCCAGGGCGCCCCCAGAGCGCTCCAAGGAGGAATCGCCTGGGTTCTCAAGGAGGGTTCCTTTAGATTCTTCGGGGCCCCACATGATTCCAAAGGCGCTTGGGATTCCTACTCAAGGTTCCCAACCAGGGCGCGCCTAGGGCGCTACCACTGCGCTCCCACGACATGTATCCAGGGCGCCCCCAGGGGCAACCCAACGCGCTCAGCGCTCCACGGGGGCGTTCCCAGGTCGCCCACAGGGAGCGCTCCCGGGACGCTCCCGCTGCGCTCCCAGGGCGCCCCCCAAGGCGTGCGCTCCCAAAGCGCCCCCCAGTGCGTTCCCGGGAAGCGTATCCAGGGCGCCCACAGAACGCTCCCAGGCGCCCTCCAGCGCGCTCACAGTGCGGCCCATGGGGACACCCCCAGAGCGCCCGCAGGGAGCACTTACAAGACGCTCCCAGGACGCCCCCAATGCGCTCCCAGGGCGCCCCCAGGGTGTTCCCGATGCGCTCCGAGAGCGCCCCCGGTGCGGTCCCAGGAAACGCGTCCAGGGCGCTCACAGAGCGCTCCCAGGGGCCCTCCAGCGCGCTCACAGTGCGGCCTGGGGGGCCAAGCCGGGGGGGCGCCCCCAAGGAGCTCACAGGGAGCGCTCCCAGAGCGCCCCCAGTGCAGCCCCAGGGCGCTCCCTGGGCGCATGCAGGACGCTCCCAGGGCTCTCCTATGAAACGCATCAAGCGCGTTCACAGGGCGCTCCCAGGGCAGGGCGTTCCCAGAGCGATCCAAGGGAACGCTCCCAGGGCGCACCCAGGGCGCCCCCGGTGCGTTCCCAGGAAGCATGTCCAGGACGTTCCCAGGGCGCCCCCAGTTCGCCCCCGATGCGCTCCAGGGAACGCTCCCAGGGCGCTCCCAGTGCGCTCCAAAGTGGATCCCAGGGCGCCCCCTTGTGCGCGCTCCAATGGAACGGCTTTCAGCGAGATCCCAAGGCGATCGCAAGGAACTCCATCGAAGGAGCGCGCCCAAGGCGCGCGGGGAACGCTCCCAGGGCGCTGCAGATGCGCTCCCAGGAGCGCCCCCAGGGCGTCACCCGTGACACTCGAGGGGGCGTTTCCCAGGGCGCTCCCAGGGCGCCCCCTGTGCGTTCTCAGAGCGCCCCAGGGAGCGCGCCCAGGCCGCGCCCAATGCGCCCCAGGGAGCGCTCGCAGGGGCGCTCCCAGGAAACGTGTCCAGTGAGCCACCAAAACGCTCCAAGGGTCCAAGAGCGCTCCCAGGGCGCACACAGCGGGCGCTCTCAAGGCTACCCCAGAGGCGCTCCGACGGCGCTCCCAGGGCGGTGCTCCCACTGGGCTCCCACGGCGCGCCCCGTGCGCTCCACGGGGCGCTCTGACGGCGCTCGCAGGGCGCTCCCACGGGGGCCCGCAGCGAACTCCCCATGCGCTCCAGGGAGCGCGCCCAGGTCGCGCAGGAAGCGCTCCCAGGGAGCGCCCCCAGGGCACTCCCAGTGCGCGCCCAGTGCGCTCGAGAGAGCGTTCTCACGGCGCCCTCAGGTTGCTCCCAGGGCGCTCCTACAGACAGTCGAATACATTTGCACGATTTGAGAATTCGGCCCGAAGTCTCAAATCGCATGACGGCGCCAAACTGTCGGTCCAGCCAGGCCAGGAGCCGTCGGCCCAGCCAGCCTGGGGAAAAGGGGTGTGGCGGCTGGTTGCGGGCGATGGGCGCAGCGTCGGGCGCCCGAGAACGAATGCAGAAGCCCCCGCAGACGTTGACGACGGTCCCCGCTCGGGAATGTCAACCTCGCCTCGGGCGTCGGATCCGGGCGCGGATCCGCTACGGATCCGATGCGAATCCGAGGCTTGGTGGGCGAATCCTTTGCGAATTCGATTGGTTTGGGGCGGATCCGAGTGGTGGGGAAATAGCGCACCTGGCACGGATCCTATCGGACCACTGTGCCCTGGTGAAATATGAATTAAGGGCACCGGATGACTCCGAGGACGACTTGCGCAGGGGCACGGGGCTGGCGCGACAGAGGGGGAGGGCGCCTGATAAACCTCTACTCAGACGCTCCTTATAAAACTTCCCTCTGGCGGTTCCTTCTAGAACTTTCTTCGGGCGGCTCAGTCTAGAACTTTGCTCAGGCGGCTCCTCCCCCAACTCGCCTGTGGGAGCTCCTGGCCGCGCAGTGGCGTGCATGGGCGCCCGTGCACCTTCTGGAGGGTCAGACCCCAGACATGCGTTGATGCAGTCGCGCTTCCAGCCCAGGCGAATCGCACCAACTGTGCCTGACTGTCTGTAGCGCGCTCCAGGGAGCGCGCCCAGGGCGCGGACAGTGCGCCCCAGCGGAACGCTCACATCGGGGGCGCGCAAACATGGATCAGGGGAGGTGCCCTCCCCAAAATGCGGCTGGTGCCGCCTCGCTCGGCGACGGAAATCCGCGACTTCCCATGGAAGCGGGACCCCGTCGCTAATCCCCGCCCCCTTGATCCATGTTTGCGATCGCCTGATCACAGGGCGCGCCAAGTGCGCCAGGACATGTGCTCAGGGCGCTCCCAGAGCGCTCCCAGGGCGCGTGCCCGGGGTGGTTCCAGGGCGCTCCATGGGAGCGTTCCCGGAGCGCCGCCCCTCCCCCCCCCCGTTGCGCCGTCGCTCCCGCCCCCCCCCCCCCCAGTTGCGCCCTTAGTTGCGCCCTGTTGCGCTCCCGCCCCACATGGCGCTCCCGCTCGAGCGTTGCGCGGTTGTGGTTGCGCCCCCCCCCCTCCGCAACTCCTCCTGGGGTACCAGGGTCACGTCCTCGCCAACAGCACCAGTCATTGTAAGACTGTTCGCTTTCTTATGCTCGCATGCCATGTAGACAAAGCTCGACCTAAACGGTGTTTGCCGTTTTCGTTTTGTTTCCGTTTTACCTCGGTTTGTCGTCGTTTCTCATCTGCTAAAACGGAATCAAAACGAAAACGGCCCACGAAATCGCCCAAACACCGTTCAGGTCGAACCCTGCACTCAGCACGTCGATCCCATACCCTCGATATCCGCCCTCTCCGTCTTCGATCGTACCCCCCCTGGCGGTATGTCTTCTTTACCTGCCACGCGTGGCTGGCGCAGCCCCTAAAACGGAGGAAGGGAGCGAGGAGGGAAGAGACAAGGGGGAAGGAGACGGATTGAGCACGGCAAAGATTTGAAGGATGGGGGGTTAGGACCTGGAGCGCAAGCGGCAGAACCAGACGGGCGGGTCGGGCGGGCGGACCCGAACGGGCGGGTCGGACAGGCGGGCCCAGACGGCAAGATCGAGCAAGCGAATCGCTGAAGCGTCAATCCAGAAAGAATCACGAGGAAATCGAGCGATAGCGCGATTCCCAAGCAATCGTGAGGAAGTCCAAAGCGAGACCGTGATTCCTGAGTTTCGAAGGCGCGGCGTCTCAGTAGGAAGTACCACGAGAGCGCGGTTCCTGGATGAATTGAGGAGGCCCCGCCCGAGAGCGCGCGGAAGAAATATCAGGCGGGAACCGCTGTTGTGGTAAACTAAGGGCCAGCAGCGCAGTATGAGGCTCAAGACTCTCTCTCTTGTACGAAACAAGATGCGAGCCCCCTGGAGGGGCACTTTAATGAAAAAAAGCGAAAGATGCAATGGAGGGGGGATATCAACAATAATTACGCGGCGATCGGAAGATGTGGGTAGACACATGAAATAGGAAGGCGGTGAAAGTAGATTGGGCTTCCGTCTGCCCCCTGAAGAGGAAGGAGCAAGAAACAACGCTCGATCCTTAAAGTAGGAAGGCACCTAAAGTAGATTGGGATATGGGAATACAAACGTATAAAGACGGGTCATGACTCTTCAGGAATGTGCATTCAACAACGCTCCCGCTCGATACTTCCTCGCATGTAGCGCAGGGCTGGTGCCCTCGCTCACCGCCGAAAGCGCGGCACCCCAACAGAGCCAGCGCTCCCGTTCGACCCCTCGCTCTTTACCCAGGAGAGGTTTGCCCGCATTGGGTCGGCAAATCGGGGCCCCTGCATCCACGACGCTACCGCTGATGACTGTCTCGCCTTTCACTCAGGACTGGGGCCCTTGCTCGCCGCCGAAAGCCGCCCCTCCAACAGAGCCAGCGCTCCCGTTCGACACTTGCTCGGCTCTTACTCAGGAGTGGCGTTCGCGCTCTGGGTCCGCAGACCTGCCCCCCAACACAACAACGACGCTCTCGCTTGATACTCCGTCACTGTTTGCTCAAGGCTGGCGCTCTTGCTCGCCGCCGAAAGCCGTATCTACAACAAGACTAACGTTCCCGCTCGATGCGTCCTCGCGTTTTGCCCCGGACGGGCATTCCCGCTTTGGGCCATCAAGCTGGCCCCCACAGGAACAGCGCTCCCTCTCGATATTTCCCCACTGTTTACTCAAGGCTGGCGCTCTTGCTCGGCGCCGACAGCTGGCCCTCCAACAAAACCAGAGCTCCTGTTCTATATTTCCTCGCCTTTTGCCCAGGAGTGGCGTTCCCGCCTGAGGTCCGCAAACAGGCCCACCTACAACAGCGACGCTCCCGCTGAGTACTCCCTTGCTTTGTCCTCAAGACTGGCGCTCTTGTTCGCCGCCGACAACCCGTCCCCAACAAGATCGACGCTCCCGCTGGATACCCCGTCGCGCGTTACTCAGGAATGGCGCTCGCGCCTTTGCGCCGCCAGCCCCCCTACAGCAACGAACTGCTTACTCAAGAGCAGAGCCTTCATTTCGCCATTGCCTCTGGAGGGAGTCTGGGCGGCCCCAGGAGAGTTCCGAAAAAGTGCCCCTGCAGAGACGCCACAGGGGTCCCGAAGAGGCGCCGATGAACTCCCAAGGACTCCCCAGGAGGCCCTCGGACGGCCCAAGAGACCCAAGACAGCCCAAGAGGCCGCCAAGACGGCTCAAAGGAAGCTCCTAAACATCTGAACTGAAAACCGGAAGTGCCTCGTAAGAGGTGTTGGCAAAACATTTTCGGGCGGGAGGCCTGGGTCAGGGAATACCGGGCCCCCGATGCATGAAATTATTTCCCCATGAAGGTGGAAGCTCTCATGATGGACGCATGTTGCATTTGGAATCGTTGAGCACCCTGGCAAAATGATCGTTGCCGTCGTCGTCGTCGTCGTCGCCCCTGCGACCAACCCCACGACCAACCCCGCGACCGACCCACGGCCCACCCCGCACCCATCCCCTCACTCTGATCCGCAATAGCGGGGTGCTGCGTCTCTTCTTGCTTGCTGCGCCCGCTGTATTCGAGGCCGACCCAAGACCCCCGACGTCATGTTTTTTTTTTTTGGTAAAAAAAGAATATCTATATATATATATATATATATATTTATATTTATTTTATTTTTTAAAGTCGACCCCCAGAAGTCTCGACCCATTACCAGGGACCCGTTTTTCATCCTGAGCCGTTTTTTGACGGTCCACGGCCCTGGAGCCCGGCGAGGGCCTCCAGGGACAGAAAACAACGGAAAACCTTCGCATTGTATTTTTCAGGTTGCTGGCGGTCTGGGAGGCCGTCGATCGTCGTCGTCGTCGTCGTCGTCGTCGTCGGCGGCCGCGGAGCGGCGCGGGTGCGGGCACTGTCCTGCAGCGCCACGCCCGGCCCCTCTCGGCGGCGGCCCGGGCCACCCTCGGCGGCGCCGCGCTCGGCCTGGTGCGGGGCCTTCTCTCGCCACTGCTCGTCGACGACGGCGACAAGCGTCGTCGGCGGCGGCGGCGGCGGCGGCGTCGTCGTCGTCGGCGGCGTCATCGCCGCCGCCGCCGCCGTCGTCGTCGTCGGCGTCGTCGTCTGCGTCGTCGCCGCCGTCGGCGTCATCACCGCCGCCGCCGCCGCACGCGTCGTCATCGTCGTCGTCGTAGTCGTCCTTCCTCTCTGCTTTTCAAGACCACCTCGCGATGCAAAGGAATCACAGTGGAAAGTGCTCGATCAGCCTCGGCCCCTGGGGGCCCTCGCTGGGCCCCAGGACCGCCAAAGAACAACTCGGGATGAAAGGAAGACCCAAGCAAGAGGTCCAGAGTTTTGGGGGTCAACATCATGAAATAATCCTTAGTCGGCGACGTTGCCGTCGTCGTCGTCGTCGTCGCCGTCATCGCATGAACGCGAATTGCAAATGTTGAGGGCGCCAGTGCGATGCGCAACACAAAACGAGATTGCAATCCCATGCGATGTCACAAAAACCCTTTGTACCGCACCCCCTTCCACACCAGAGACACTCACTTGTCTGCGCCTTCTTGGGCCTCTTGGGGGATTCTCGTGGCCACCGCTGGATTCCCCTCGAATTCTTGCCAGAAAACACCCCACGATAGATCGAAGCCTTGTCCTTTGAGGCCATTGAGGTCGTCGTCGTCGTCGTTGCCGCCGGGGAAAGGGAAAATGGGGATTGGGGAGGAGAGAGCAGGGGGATGGAAGGGGGAGGGGGACTGAAGACCAAAGAGACTGCGGAGGGGAGACAAGGAGGAAGAGGACGCACCTGTACGAAGAGGGGGGCGGGGGAAGGCCTTCCACGTCGACAGCACAACCAAAAACCGACCCCTGACTTACCACACGGTTGGACCCCTGACTTACCCGACCCCGATGTCTCGACCCGCTCTCCGGGACCAATTTGTCATCCCGAGCCGTTTTTTTGACAGTCCCAGGGCCCAGCGAGTGTCCCCACCCCAAAGGCAGAACCTTACGTGTATACCTGTGTGCACACACATATATATACATATATATATAAATATATACATATACATATTTATATATATACAGGGTTAACCTAAGAAACGTCCGTGGTGATTCTACAACGACGCGAACATGTACGGGACCGAGGCTCCGACAGCGAAACCGAACATCTAAGAATGTCCAGAAACCTCCGAGGCTATGGTCGTGGGCACCGGAGTCGTCGTTGCCGTTGTCGTCGTCGTCCTCGTCGTCGTCCTCCTCGTCGTCGTCGTCGTCGTCGTCGTCGTCCTCCTCGTCGTCGTCGGCGTCGGCGTCGGCAACGGCGTCGGCGTCGTCGACGCGGAGTCTGTGGCCTTCCGCAGGTGCGGCAGAGCGTCGAGCAAGTCCTCGTGGGCAAGGGGGAAGGGGGAACAGGGTTGGGGGGGGCGAAGGTACAGGGTTGGAACAGGGGGAACAGGGTTGGGGGAACATGGGGGAAGAGGGAGCCTCGGACTATAGTCGCAGAGCTACGCGCCAAATGAATCGTTCAAGGAAGGGCTCGCCTCCAAGAGCTGAAAGAGTTGACATCTCTTCCTCGTCGAAAGGCGGCGGAGACTGGCGGAAATAAAACCACATCGGTTGCGCCGGCGGTAACCGGCAAAAGCCAGCGAAAATAAAAAACAGCCTTCCAAAAAATGACAATGTCTTGGGATTCCGGGTTCCCAAAACGGCTCTCTGGCTTCTCTGGCCACGGCGAGCCTTGGCCCCGAAGAGGCCCCCCGATTTAGATCTGAAGCACGTCGCAGGAACCAGAGCCCTCCCGAACTCAAAGTGGGTCGCGTTTGCGCGTCTTGGCTGCGCCATGGGACGGTCTCTGAAAAACGGGGCCCACGCGGAGGGGGGCACGACCTGCACGCTGACGGCCTGTGCTGGCTGCGAGGCACCGCTGGCGCTGCGTGCCGTGAGCGGGCGGGACGCTCCACCACCACGACGGCGCACCGGCCCCGTGGCAACCGTCGCGCCTCCGAGGGCCAGCGGCAGGAGGAACGAAGGGATTCGAGAAACAGGGGGGTGACTTCGAGTGGCGGGTGGAGCGGTCCACCACTGCGATGGCGCAGCGGCCCCGCGGCCGCCGTCGCGCCCCCGAAAGCCAGCGGCAGGGGAAGCGCGGGGAACTGAGAAGCAGGAGTAGGAGGAGGAGGGAAAGGAGGCGGAGGAGGACAATGAAAAGGAGGGGGAGGAGCAGAAGGAGGATCACGATGACGACAGCGGTGCTGGCGGTAGGGGCCGGGCGCCATGACGACCGCACTTGGTAGGCAAGGGCCTGCCGCGCACCGCGTGCCCGCCGGGTCCTCCCGGGCGCTCTCGGGCACGGCGCCTGGACGGCACAACGCGTAGCTCAGCGCCGCGAGCCACACCTGCCGGCCAGCGATAGCCAGCGACCGGGGACTGGGGATCCTAGACCCCCTCGAGTTATGAACAAATCTCAACGGATGTGATTTCCACCATATCACAGTCTGGAACTGTTGTTGCTAATCAGACGCCCTTTTACCTCCTTCCTCCTTCTTCTCCTTCTCCCCCTTCACTCTCAGATCACCCATATACTCGTATTCAAATCACTCACACCCATCACGGGGTCCATCACAAACCACCTCCTCTTCACAGGTTCCATCACATATTCAATCTTCCACACGCAGACTCAGCCACATCAGTTTCTCACTCAGAATCACTCAGACTCAGACTCACTCAGACTCATTCAGACCCATTCAAGGAATTAGCCTCAGACGCATTCACACTCATACACATTCAGACTCTATCACTCCGACACACTCTTCCTCACTCAGACGCACTCAATTTTGTCTGGTGGTCCACTGCTCACCGCTATGTAGCAGGCGTGGCACTCGGGCATCCCAAGGGAAGCCGGGAGGGCCGCACATACTTCAGGATTCGCGCGCAGATTGTGGGGATTTCTCAAGCAGTTTGCCTGTTTTGGCCCCCCAGACTTCTCGTTTTTGGTGGTCCAATGCTCGCCGCCGCGAGATGTAGCAGGCGTGGCACTTGGGCACCCCAGAGGGGGTGCCGCTACGGGCGAACACACTCCAGCATTCTTGTCCATTTATAGGTCTGTCTCAAGCCGTTTGCCTGTTTCTGCCCCCAATCTTTTCTCTTTTGGTGGTTCAATGCTCTCCGCGATATGGCAGGCGTGGCGTTGGGACACTCCAATGGGGAGACCCTAGAGGTGAAGACACTCCGACAGTTGCGCCCAGATTATGGGGATGGCTCAAACGGTTTGCCTGTTCTGCCAACCAGATTTTTCCATTTTGGTGGTCCAGTGCTCACAACGATATAGCAGGCGTGGCACTTGGCACCCCAATGGGGCGCCGCCAGGGGTGGGGGCGCTCCACAAGTTGCGTCCCAAATGTGAGCATGTCTCAAGCGGTTTGCCCGCTTCTGCACCCAGGAATTCTTTATCTCTTTTGGTGGTCCAGTGCTCACCGTGACATCGCAGGCGTGGCACTTGGGCGCCCCAATGGGGCGCCGCCAATGGTGGGGGCGCTCCAAACATTGCATCCAGAATGTGAGGATGTCTCAAGCGTTTTGCCCGTTTCTGCACCCAGGAATTCTTTATCTCTTTTGGTGGTCCAGTGCTCACCGCAACATCGCAGGCGTGGCACTTTGGCACACCAACGCTGAACCGGCGCCCACCAGACGTTTGTCCTTTGGTGGTCGACTGTTCGCCGCCATACAGCAGGTGTGGCACTTGGGCACCCCAAAAGGGACCCGCCAAGGGTCAGGACACTCCCGGATTCGCGCCCAGATTCTGGGGATGATCCAGGCGGCTTGCCTGCCCGGGCCTCCCCAATTTGCGTTGGCGCATGCGCGCACTGGCTGCGACCCCCCACCCTCATAAAGATTGTTGGGAGGATCGCTGCCCTAACCTCACGCGCCACGGAAGCTGAACTTTTGTGCCATGCATAGCTCTGCTTTGCTTTGCATTGCTAATTACGGTGTGCTTTGGATTGCGTTGCTTTGCGTTCCCTCTCCCCTCCTTCGTCCTGCTTTGCGAGGCTGCGAATTGTTTTGTGTTGATATTGTGGCTGTGCGCTGCTTTGTGTTGCTTTGCGTGGGTACGCGTTGATTTGCGTTGTTCTGCGCTGCGGTGCATTGCTTGGCATTGATTCGCGCTGCTGCTCAGTGCTTGCCGTTGAATTGCGTTGCAACGCATTGCTTTGAATTGCGTGGCAGTGTTCTGCATAGCATAGCACAGAATGGAAAGAGTGAGGACGGGGAAGAGAAGAAGGAGGACTACCATTACACCAGGCTGCCACGACGAAGCCAAAGGATTGTTCAAGGCTCGTCCCGGGTCACAGAAGTAAGTACGGCTCTTTTTGTCACATGTCGTTGCCGATCTAAGGCGCAGCGTGGGCTTTTGCGTCGGCCCGCCACGGCGCCCCACTGGAGGGGCAGCGGTTTTGGTGCAGTGTGCAGACGTTTGAATGGGACCAGCCCTTAACCTCCACATTCTGCCTGCTGTCCCCCCACCATTGATTCGCTCCCCTGGGTGCCGCCCCGCTGCTGGCGCGAAGAGAACAGGCGCGTCGAGGAGCGCCCTGTTCCGCAAACCCAACTGCAGAGTGGGGATGTCGACCTCCCTATGGGGTTCGCGGAACGGGAGCGACTCGAACAAAAATCAAAAACAACGATGGGGAGGGGCGCGTGGTGACGCTCCGTGACCGCGACTCCCCCCTGGAGACGGGATGGCGGCGCGGGGGGGCTGCCCCGTCCCTTTGGATGGGCACATCTCCCTCTGGGCCCCCTCCTCCCGAACCCGCGCCCTCCTGACGTCATCCTTAAGTTAGAAGTATGTGTATATACAGATATACACTTAATCATCACAAACATATACATACATGCGCATACATACATACATACATACATGCATGCATACATGCATACATACATACATACATCCATACATACATGCATACGTACATCCATACGTACATGCATACATAACTACGTGCGTGCGTACATCCGTACACACGTACATGCATACATTACATTACATTACATTACATTACATTACATTACATTACATTACATTACATTACATTACATTACATTACATTACATTACATTAGAGTACATCACATGACATTACAATACATCACATTACCTTACATTACATTAAATTACATCACATCACATTACATTCCATTACATACATACGTACACCCATACATACGTATAGACACCCCATATATACATACAAACATACCTACGTGTACCCATGTACATATTAGCATACACAAGCACACTCGTACACACATGCATACATTCATTCATACATGCATACGTACATACACACATACATACATACATGCAGACGTACATACATTCATATACATGTGTATATATATATATATATCCCCCCGCACCCATTGATGTTGCATCGGTCGTTGACCTCCACTTCTTGTTATCCTCCATGATTTTTCCCTCCATCGCCTTCCCTGTCTTGATCCCTTCCTTTTCCTCTTCATGCTTCCCTCCCCGATCCACGTCTTCTTCATCTTCACGCCTGTTTCCCTCAGTCGTCCTCACTGTGTGGATCCATCCCTCTTCCTCTTCCTGCCTCCCCCATCCATTTCCTATTACCCTTCATGCTTATTCCTCCAATCTTCCTCCCTGTCTTCATCTCTCCCTCTTCCCCGCCTTCTTCCTGCTTCCCTCGCCAATCTTCCTCCTACTACTACCACCACGACTACGACTACGACTACGCACAGCACAACATCATGTAGATGAACTTTTTCAGGGGGGAGATGCGTACAATGGGCTCAGCTACACTCACCGACCTGTCATGGAAGTCCTGCCAGCCTTTGTGCTTCTCCACGTTGTCCCAATGTTCCTTTTGATGATCCTCCATCTGATCTCCTACTCGGTTTCTTCCTCCCCGTCCTTCCAAAAATCAATAAAGACGAATGTGGTTCATCGCTGGGTCACATGCTGCTGCAAGACCCTGATCAGGGCAACTCGACGGGCGATGTTTTTGGATGGGCTGGTGGGGGTACTTTTTTTTTGGTCGCGGCCGCGAGACAAGGGTCAGGCGGCGAAAGCAAAATCCGGGGCTCGAGCGAGGCTAATTAGCTACAACAGGCACAGGCCGGCCGGCCCACTCACAAAGCAGCCGCGAAGCTGAAAGGGGGAGCTGACGGCGGACGGGACCTGAGAGCTCGAGCACGTGCACAGGACAAAGTGTCACAGAATTCGGTGCCTGCCATGGCACGACCCACACAGTAGAGACGAGAACCAGGATGGTCAAGTCCGTCGTGCTGAGTGGGGGCAAGTGGGAGGCCATTGGAGTGAGTCGCCAGTGGGGCGCCAGGCTCCAAACGCCCTGACGACTTGAGCTAGCCAGAAAGGCTGAGCTGTCGCGAACCGTGGTGCAACGCAACTGGGGAAAGCTGATGGTGAGCCTGGAATGCTGTACCTGCTGCGGAAGGCTGAACCACAAAACTGGTGGGGGTACACGGAGCGTCAAGAAATCGAATGAGGATTAGCCTGGGATCTCGAAGACGAGTCGGGAATCTCTCATAGCTGGCGGGTCTGGAGGATGAATCGAGCGCCGCGGCTATTCAGGAGCGTTCTGGCGCTGGGCCTCTGGATCCTCATCCTGGACCCGCCTGGTCGACCCGCTCCGAAGGGGTGCCACTGCGTCCCAGGTACGTTCTCGAGGGCCCTGGTGCCCGAACGCGGCTCGGTAGAAAGCATACAGTCACTGTGCTACCACGAGGAGGGCCGAGTAAGCAATGGAGGGGCTCGTCTGGTCTCGGCGAGCCTCGGCCACGAACAGGATCCCCATCCCAAATCTTAGGGATGGCCTTGCAAACCGAAGCCCCTCCTGAACTGGGGGCGCGATGTTTGCACGCCACCCCCACAAAGAAGTCAAACAAGCTGGTCCGGCACATGACCGTGGACCAAGGGTATGCGTACAAACATTGCATCTCCTGGTGATACGTTTTTGGCACACCAGCCCCAGAAGCAAGCTAGTGCAACACAAGTAGGAAGCCCCAAAAAGACGTACGCGCCCAACCACGTACTTCAACACCTAGTCCGCCAGACCAACCTCGTGATACAAACGCTCGCGCTAAGCGTGCTCCCGAAACCAACGTGGATTCGTGTATGTGTGCGTCTCCTTTCGCTCCTCCACAAGGTACGCGCGCAGGGGCGGTGGTCATAAATCGGCTCACGATGAACCCAAAGTGGTCATCATTTTAGGGCCTTGGCAACATCGAGGTCTGGAGTGGCGCTCTGGACAGAGAGCGCCGCGTCCAGGACCCAGAAGGACATTCTGTGCATATGTTGGAGGTGCACGTCGGACACGGACAATGTCGCACAAGCATAGCATGTTATAGTATATATCGCTACCCCGGCGGTATGCCAGAACACGCCCGCCACCGAGCCTACGTTATGAGATTTCCGAGCGCGTGCGTCGCCCCTGTGGGGCTGGCGCACAAGTCGTGTGAGCACTGCTGGGTGGTGCCGAAGCGAGGACGGAGGGGGGGACGGAGGCAAAAACCTGTTAAAAAACAAATCCCCGGGCCCCTCCAGGAGCCGAAACTGACAAGTGTTTCGGGAAGTCTCCAGCCGTGGCGACGCGGGGTCCCCTCTCTCCCCCATCTCTGCTGGCCGGAGCCACTGGCAGCGCGCACAGGGGGCAGGGGGAGGGGGGGGGAAGGCTTCCGAGAAGCCTTCCCCCCCCATCCCCCCACTCCCTCGTGCGCGTGGCCGAAACCAGTGCTGGGCCACCTCAGTCTCCCAGCCGGCTTCAAGTCTCAACGTCTCGATGCTGTCCGAGCTGGGCCTGACATGAACCAGATGTGGAGCACATTCGGGACAGGACGTGGGCCAGATTTGGACCGGATCTGTCCCTGAAGAGAGACGAACGGGGAGGGGAGGAAGAACAGGACGGGCGAGGAGGAGGCGGAGAAAGGGCCAAAGGCGCTTCAGATTCGGTCCAAATGCAGGAAAACCCAGACATCTGGCGTCCCGATTTTATCGAGACGCGGCCCCCCGACCTGTCGGGCACTTCCCTGGGAAGTAATTATTCCATCCCCGATGGTTTTTGTTGACGGCCCCGAGGCCCAACGATGACCCCGAGAGGCCGAGAACTACGAAAAATCTTAATCTCGATCTTTTCGAGACGCCAGACGTGCTGGGCGAGGTCTCCGACGAGGATGCCTCAGACGAGGAGGAGGAGGACGACGAAGAAGAGGAGGACGAAGATGATGAGGAGGAGGAGTAGGAGGAAGGGGATGAGAACGAGGACGGTGAGGAAGCGGGGAGAGGGAGGGATCGACTGTTGCAGAACGAGGAGGAGGAGAAGGAGGAGGAGGAGGGGGAGGAGGAGGAGGAGGGAGCAGGGAGGAAAGGAGGAGGAGGAGGAGGGAGCGGGGAGGAAAGGGGGCGAGGAGGAGGAGGAGGAGGAGGAGAAGGAGGCGCAGGAGGACACCGACGAGGACACCACAACGGGGGTAGAGGAGGATGCCGACGACGGGTGGCGGCCAGCGGTGGCACGTCGGCGGTGGGAGGCTCGCCTGCGTGCAGCACTCCCGCTGGGGCGGGCCCTGGAGGCTCCGGTCGCTCTCGCGGAGCAGCTCCTCGCAGGGGGCGGGGGAGAGAGAGGCGGCACGCCGCGAAAAGACAGTGGAGGCCAGTCCACAAGAAACCTTCCACAAGAAGCCCAACCCTGAGACCCAAGGGCGTCCATGCATCCTTGGCGTGGGAGCGTCGCGCTTTCCATAGCAAAACCATTGAAACCCAAGAAACACAGGGCACGCAGTGTGTTCCTTGGCATGGGTATGTCCACTAGAGGCAAGCAGGGTGTTCCTTGGCATGGGTCTCCAAAAAACACGGACACCCTCTGACGAACTTTGTATGTGCCTTGAGGGAGGGCGGCGGTGTATAAAGTCGCTGGCTCCCAGTGGTGATTTATACACCGACACCCTCCCCTGAAGCCCAGGAACAATCCATTGGAGGGTGTCTATATTTTTTTGTGGCGGTGGCGAGGAGGGGGGGGCGGAGGGAGCAGGGAGGAAGGAGGGTGGGGGGGAACGGTAAGGGGTCCGAGACCCCCTCGAGCCCGAGTCATGAGAAAATCACGCCGGAAAGTTTTCCATATTTTGGCCTCCAAGGGCCCTTGCCGGGCCGCGGAACAGTCACAAGCCGACTCAGGATGGAACAGCGGGTCCCGGGGAATGGGTCGAGACCTTTCGGGTCGACGTCGTGAAAAAATCATGGTCGGGGGCCCGGTGGAGGGTGTCGCAAGGAGAGAGGCCGAGGGAGGGAGGGGTGTGGGACGGAGGAGGAACAGAGGAAGGAGGCAGGAGGGAGCACTCCCGCCGGGGCGGGCCCCGGAGGCCTTGGTCGCTCTCCCGGAGCAGCTCCTCGGAGGTGGCGGGGGGAGAAAGGCGGGGAGGGGGACGGAGGGAGCAGGCAGGGAGGGGGGGGAGGAAAAGGAAGGGGGCCCCGAATCATGAAGAAATCGCGCCGGGAGGTTTTTCATTATATTTTCGGCCTCCAGGGCCTCCTTACCCGGCCGCGGGACCGTCAAAGAAAGACTCAGGATGAAAAACCGGTCCGAAGGAATCGGAATGTGTCGAGAACTTGGGGAGGGAGGGGATGGAAGGGAGGCCTTACGAAGCTACGAGCTATCCCACGTAGTGGTAGAAACGATTAGGAGCGGCGAAGCTGCCGCACCTTGCTGAGTTGCTTGGACCACCTGCCTGCCTACAACATGGTGGACTACTCTCGCCTGTCAGGGGGAGCAGGGAAGGGGGGGTCTGAAAGAGGGAGGGAGGGGGCAGGGAGGAGAGGAGGAGAAGTCAAGCTAGGTGCGCTCGCGCCATATCTGAAATCCTACCCCTCCCACCCATCCCTTCCCATTGTGCTGTTGTTTCTATCCGCCGACGCTTGTCATAGCGGACCTGGAACTCCACAGATGATCCCATCGTTTCCTACGCAATCTTAAAAAATGGAGCTGCGCATATTGGTAGAAAAGGCGGCGGATGAGCAGGAGGATGAGCAGGAGGATGAGCAAGGAGAACGACGAGGACGAACAGCACCAGCAGGAGCTGGAGCGACAAATTGAGCGTTCCAAAAAAGGCCTCGCCTTCGAGGATCGGAGAAGTTGTCATCTATTCGTCGGCGGAAGGCGGCGGAAGGTCGTCGGAAGTAAAACGGGGGCGGCACCACTGGTGGAAGTCGGCGCAAGCTGGGGGGCGCAAAAGTCGCCCTCCCAAGAGACGACAACATTTTTGGGTTCAGGGTTTCCAGAACTCGCCAACGGGGGGGGGGGGGCAGCGAGGGCTGCAGCAGAGGGGCCTGGCAGGGCCCCGAAAGGGGCCCTTTTAGGGCCCACAAGTGGGCCTTTAGGGTCCGAGGAGTGCACCTTTCTACCCCCCGCCCACTTGGAGCGTTCCAGAAAAGGCCTTGCCTCCGAGGATCGAAAGGGTTGTGTTGTTGTGCCAAGTTGGCGCGTTTGAGACCCACGGTCGGGGGCCGCATGGCCCGTCGTGCGTCTGCCGCCAGGCCCATGGCGAGCAACCTTTCTGGGGCCGACATTCACGGGGTTGCGAAGTTCGAGCTGTCGCAGTTTCGTCGCCAGGCGGCCACTGTGCTGCAACCCTCGGCCAGAGGAAGATCCCTCACCTGTCTCGTGTTGGCCCACCAAGGGCAGCGCTGGCTCGCGGCGGTAGCGCCGATCACCCGTTGGGCCAAGGAGGTTTGGATCTCCCACCATCCTCTGTACTCTTTTCTGTCCCCTTGACCGAGCTCAGAGAAGCTTGCGATCTTGGTCGCCGCAGGGAGTCGGGGCTTTGCAAAAAAAATGTTGCTGGGCCTGCGTCGGCCCTTCGGAAGTCCTGTGAGCGCATGTCCTGGAACGTGGGAACTTTTGCCGCGATCCCTTCGGACAAAGGAGGCAAGATTGTGTTTGCTGAAAATTCGCCTCAGCTGCTGAAGACGCTCCTCAAGAAAACGGTTATTCGTGGGCTGGAGTGGGACTAGGGGGCAAAACTTAACCTGAATGAGAGGGCGTGCGTCGATGGAGTTTTTGAGATGGCTCCAGAGCTCTCGGCTCAGTCCCTTTCAGAATGGTTGTGTGAGGTCGTTGTCTCGTAACGCCATGCATGATAGACAGCGCGCTGCCGACTTAGGCTACGTTATACCGCCCACGCTGTGCCCGCTGTGCCTCGACGCGGAAGGCACACACAAGTAGCGATTATGGCAATGTGCGGAGGTGTCGAACGAGAGGGGGGCTTTGGTCAAGGACATGGCGAGGAGGTGGGCTGAAGACGCGGACGACGTGCTCGCGTGCTTCGGAGTTTTCAACCACCCTGCCTAGTCTTCCCCTCGCCCTCTTCAGTCGGGTGGTGTGCAGGTCGAATGGGTTTCTCCTAGGGGACTCCACGCTCGGCAACGTTTTCGTCGGGGATGTATTCACGGACGGGTCATGCAGCAAGAGGGTCACCCCCGAACTCGATCGTGCGGGTTGGGCCTTCTCGCTCTGGCATCGTGACACAGGTCTCGAGATCGTTAGAGTGCGGGTGCCAGTCTGGCCCCCGTGTCCACAGACGGCGCAGGCCGCTGAGTTTCACGCTTACTCGATCGCGCTGCAGTGCTCGAGTGGTCCTTGCGAGTTGTTCGTTAACTGTGAAGCCTGCGTTGGTTGTCATGCCCTTTAGTGGGAAGAGCAATGCTTTCCTAAGCGCGCGCGCGCTGGAGTTGCCCAATGTTGTCGAAAGTTGTCCCAGCGGTGCAAAGTGCACAAAGTCAAGACACAATAGTCCATCGAAGGGGCCGAAGATAACTGTGATCTCGACTTGCGTGACGGTAACCATGCTGTCGACGTTTCGGCGAAGCAAGCTGTGTTGATCCACCCACCACCTGACAGCACGGAAGCTGAAGGATGTATATTGCAAACTGGTCATTGCGAGAGATGTGGACATCATGGCCGCGAAGCTCTTACCACTTTGGCCGTGGCTCGATCTAGGGCCGAACGTGCAGAGGGCCCCTGTTGCCGCTCCTGTGAGCAAGGGGCAGGGTCCGACGCACGCCTGCAGCTGGACGGGACGTGTTTAAGAATGGTCTAGGTGCTTTCGTGGATCACGTTCAGCCGACAAACCGCCCGCAAGATGGTGCCGTGGTGGCGCGTTCGTCGGGATCCATGGCATGGATGCTCCTGCGTGTTCTGCCCTGGGGCACAACATGCTGTTTCTTGACGCCTCGGACGACAGTTTTTTTCGTGTGCCTCAAATACATGTTCTACACTGGAGGTGGGCAGGTTCGAGGCCTCCGACAGCCCTGCCAGCCGATCCCGAAGGCTGGAGCTCAGGGTCGGAAGCACGCCTGGAGGCAGATTGCGAGGGGACGGCATCCCAAGCGCGGAGACGTCACGGTCTCTGTTGGCCCCTGGGCCAATATGGAGGAGGAGGAGGCCCCCGCTCCCTCTGTTGAGCCTCCCCCCCACTCGGCCTTGGAGGAGGAGGAGGATGCTCACGAGAGGCGCTGGGCCGATTTGGCCCAGTGCCTCTTCTCGGCTGCCAATCCGAGCCTGCTTGAGGATCTTGGGCATCGTTGGCCAGAGCCAGCACGCACCATTCCTCACCGCGGAGACAGCGACACTGATTAGGCATTTAGAAGCCTGCTCCATATTCGTCTGGTCAGATGGTGGGGTCGGGGGTCGGATCCTGTTCTGGGGTTCCCCCGAGTCAGTACTCGCCCCGCCCTACCTTGTGGTGTCTGGCTGTGCTTCGCCTTTCGTTTTTGTGCGTTGCTGGCTTATGCCAGCACGCTGGTTCCCTCGCCGCGGTGGCAGCGGCACTGTTCAGACATTTAGGGGACTGCCCCATATATGTCTGGGTGTATGCTAGTGTCGTGGGTCGGGTCCTGTACCGGGGCTGCCTGAGACAGCACCCGCCCGTTCGAGACGGCCCCCTTCCTGCCCTGGTCGCGCCAGGCAGGGCTTCCCCTTTGAGTTCTTCTCGCCCAGCCTGTGTGCGCGGGTATAGACTTCGAACCTGCCTCTTGGAGTTCGGTTTGTGTGTTTGCTCTTTGCCTCGGGGGTCTCGCCCTCCCCTGAGGTGACGTGCGGGCTGCATGCTGCGCTGCGGCAAAACAAATCCTCCTCCCGCCCGTGATCTGGGCTGCGCGGCCGATGAAGAGCCTGCGCCTGCTGGCGGATGGCGGCGCCGCCGCGCAGGCAGACTGGTTGAACACCAGGCGCACAGCGGGCGACCGAGGCGTAGCAGCCAGCAAGCCGTCGCCCTCTGCCCCGTGGCGTGGCAGGTCCTCCTCCTCCTCGAGCCTCCTCCTCGAGCCTCCTCCTCCTCCTCCTCCTCCTCCTCCTCCTCCTCCTCCTCCTCCTCCGCCTCCTACTCCATGCACGCTCTTGGAAGGCCAGGCGGGCCGTCGCGGGGTCTTGGGGCTCCTTGATGGGCTCTGGAGGCGGTCCCACGTGGATGCCGCAATGCTGAGTCCCCCTCGTGTCGCTGTGGCGGCCCAGGAGACACGCTGTGCGTTGCAGGCGGATGGCGTGCCGCTCCGCTCCGCGGGGTTCGAGGCTGGGAAAGGTTCGGGACGTTGAGGCCTGGGGACTGCATGGATACCGCGCCGTGCCGAAGCGTGGTGGGCCAGGACTGGCGGAATAACACGCTATTCAAAAGTTCCTGACCGTAGGGTAATAGGCGACAGAGAAAAAGGAAGACAAGACACA
>CAUYUJ010000578.1:22500-42500 GCA_963575745.1 Prorocentrum cordatum
GTAGTAGTAGTAGTAGTAGTAGTCGGCGTAATCGTTGTAGTAGTAGTAGTAGCAATAGTAGCCGTAGTACTCGTAACAGTTGTGATAGTAGTCGTAGCCGTAGCGGTAGTAGTAGTAGTAGTAGTAGTAGTAGTAGTAGTAGTAGTAGTAGTAGTAGTAGTAGTAGTAGTAGTAGTAGTAGTAGTAGTCGTAGTAGTAGTAGTAGTAGTAGTAGTAGTAGTAGTAGTAGTAGTAGTAGTAGTAGTAGTAGTAGTAGTAGTAGTAGTAGTAGTAGTAGTAGTAGTAGTAGTAGTAGTAGTAGTAGTAGTAGTAGTACTAGTAAAGTAGTAGCCGGAGTAGTACTAGTAGTGATACGACGAATCGTAAAGGTAGTAAATATAGTAATAGAAATACTACTGCTCGTAATCGTAATAGAAATACTGGTAGTCGTAGTAGTCCTGATAGTAGCATGCCGTAGTAATAGAAATAATAGTCGTAGCAGTCGTAAAAGTAGTAGTAGTAATCGTAGTCGTAGTCATATCCGTAGTTGTAGTAGTATTAGTAGTAGTAGTAGTAGTATTACTACTACTACTTCTCGTAGTAGTGGAAGTAGCAGTAGTAGTGGTAGTAGTGGTAGTTGTACTTAGTAGTAGCTGTAGCAATCATTATAGTAGTTGTAGGCATACTCATAATCGTCGTAGTTGTAGTAATCATAGTAGTACGCGTAGTAAGAATAGCAATCGAAGCAGTCGTAGTAGCGGAAATAGCACTAGTAGCCGTAGTAATATACAAGTAGTAGACGCAGTACGAGTAAAACATATGAGCAGTCTTAGTACTAGTAGTAGTAGGTGTTGTAGTAATACTGATATTAGTAGTAGCCGCCGTAGTAGTAATCGTAATAAGATGGGTCGTACTGGTAGTAGTAGTAGTAGTAGTAATAGTAGTAGTAGTAGTAGTAGTAGTAGTAGTAGTAGTAGTAGTAATAGTAGTAGTAGAAGTAGTCGTCGTCGTCGCAGTCGTAGTAGTCAGTAGTAGTAGTCAGTAGTAGTAGTCAGTAGTAGCAGTAGTCGTAGTAGTAGTAGTAGTAGTAGTAGTAGTAGTAGTAGTAGTAGTAGTAGCGGTAGTAGTAGTAGTAGTAGTAGTAGTAGTAGTAGTAAAAGTAAAGGCAGTGAGAGCAATAGTAATATTAATGAAACTTGCAGTGCTAATGCTAGTAGTCGTACTGGCAGTAGTCGTCGTAGTAGTAGTAGTAGAAATAGTTAGAGTAAGAGTAATACGAGTACTCAAACTATTGTTATTAATATTGGTAGTAGTAGTAGTAGTAGTAGTAGTAGTAGTAGTAGTAGTAATCTTACTACTATGGAGACAGGAGTCGTCGAAACAGTCGTAGTAGTCGTGGTCTTAGTAGTAGTACTAATAGTAATAATAATGTTAGTTGTAGGAGTAGTAGTAGTAGTAGTAGTAGTAGTAGTAGTAGTAGTAGTAGTAGTAGTGGTGGTGGTGGTGGTGGTGGTAGTACTAGTGAAGATAGTAGTAGAAGTAGTAGCACCTGTAGGCACAAAAATAATAACAGTAGTAATAATAGTAATCGCAGTTGTAGCAGCAGTAGTGGTAGTAGTAGTGGTGGTAGTAGTAAGTGGTAGTGGTAGTCGAGGTACTAGTAGTAGTAGTAGTAGTAGTAGTAGTAGTAGTAGTAGTAGTAGCAGTAGTAGCAGTAGTAGTAGTAGTAGTAGTAGTAGTAGTAGTAGTAGTAGTAGTGATAGTGGTAGTGGTAGCGGTAGTGGTAGTGGTAGTGGTCGTGGTAGTAGTCGTAGTGGTAGTAGTTGTAGTAGTCGTAGTCGTAGTAGTAGTAGTAGTAGTAGTAGTAGTAGTAGTAGTAGTAGTAGTAGCAGTCATAGTAGTCATAGTAGTAGTGGTAGTAGTAGAAGTAGTAGTAGTAGTAGTAGTAGTAGTAGTAGTAGTAGTAGTAGTAGTAGTGTAGTAGTAGTAGTAGTAGTAGTAGTAGTAGTGTAGTAGTAGTAGTAGTAGTAGTAGTAGTAGAAGTAGTAGTAGTAGTAGTAGTAGTAGTAGTAGTAGTAGACTTACTAGTAGTAACAGTCGAAGTAGTCGTAGTAGCCGTCGCCGTCGAAGTAATAATGTTAATACTACTAATAATACTATAGTGCTCCCTCCCTCCTGTCGTCCTTCCCGAAAAAAGCTTGGCGGGAGCCCGAGTGGGTCCCCACCCCCGTCACCAAGGGGCACCCCCGTGCGTTGGGGTTATGGCCCCGGGCCTTCCGCACTCCGCCGCCAGGACACGGCCTCTTCGAGGACCCTCCCTCCCGTAGCCTCGGCGGCGCGGGCTCCTGGAAGATCGGGAGGCCGTGGGCCCCAGCGGCCGCGAGGCTGAACAGCAGCCGCGCCACCAGGGCGGGCGCCAGGGTCCCGACCTTGCGGGGGTGAGGAGGGAAACCCATGCCTTTCATGCGCATCGGCGGCTCGATGTGTTCGAGTCTCCCAAACATCCATCGTTTCGAACGCATACGTAAATCCGGGCCGACGCCCATTAGGGGAGAGCCTCATATTGCATGGGGGGACGGGGCCCGGGTTCTCCAGCAGCCAGCAGGAGAAGATGGCAAGGAACCGAGCCGAGGCCGCCCGCCGCAGGGTGGCCCACTGCGCTCCCTCACGAGCCCCTGAGCTCGGACAACTCAAGCCGACAGACTTCTTCACCGGGCGGGGCGGCCCGGTCTCACTTGAGGCGGGTGCTTCCCTCTGACCCGATCGTGTCTCTGTTGCGCAGCTCTGCGATGTCGCATGCATGCAGTAACTGTCATGGACACACTGCTTCATTCCGATTCCGACTCCGATTCCCTGCTGTCTCCTCCCCTCCTCCTCCTCCTCCTCCTCCTCCTCCTCCTCCTCCTTCGCTGGCTGCTAGCTTCTAAACGGAACGCACATACATACACACACGCACACGCATACATAATCTAGAAAGCGGCGACTGGAGACTCGGGGCCACAGGATGGAAGGACGAAAGCTGTGCTCGTACACCGACCCTGGCCGAACTCACCCCTGGCCCAGGACTGGTGCGGTGCATCAGCCCTCCCAGGCCAAGGAGGCGCACGTCAGAGGAGGGAAAGATACCGATGCCGCTGCTCGTCCTGGAGCCACATCAGCGCCGACTCTGAGCGCACCCTCCCAGGAGCTGCATCCCAACACGCCCATCGCGTTGGGAAGGCTTCGGGCTGCGCACAGACAGCCCTCCCCAGCTAGTCCGAGTAGTCCCCGCCGGCCTCGGCTGGCCCGCCGAGTGGGTGCCGAGGCCGCCCCGGACTGCTCGGGGGACGTGGTGAGGCCAGCCGAGACCACTCGGGGGGCCCGTTGAGGGCAGCCGTCCGCGCGTGGCCCGAAGCCGCACCTTCCCGCGCGGAGCTCTCTCGCGAGCGACCAGTCCTACGGCATGGCTCGCGAGCGACGAGCAGTATCGATAGTATCTGAATCCATGCCCTCGCGGTCTAGGCACCGAGAATGCGATCCCAAGGATGCGCGATCCCACGGGTACGCTCCGTTCGGGGCATTCACGAGGAACGGCCCTGCATCCACGGGTTCGCGGCGAGGGAATCTGGACCGCGAGGCCTTGGATAATCCCACCAGCCCTCTGGGCGTACGTGGTCTACGGAGGCTCCTCTTCCAACGCCCTTCTTCCCCTTCTAGGAGGATTTAAACACTTTTCCTTATTAACATACACCCCCACCCCCAGGCGACCGGCGGCCAACCAGGAACCATGCGGACTCTCCCCCCACCATCTTTCTCCACAAACCATACAAAACACTCTGCCTCCACATTTGGAGCATGCGCGGCCAACCCGATGCGGCCCCCCCCCCCAACATCCCGATTCACAAAACCATGCAAAATACACTTTGGAGCAAAGTCTTGAGTAATGTTCGTGAGGCCCGCGAGCACCTTCTTAATTGTTTTTGACAGGGACGGCGGGGGTGTCAGCATATTGCCTGCTGCGCGCAGGGCTACCATCCCCAACAAAAACCATACGAAATGCACATCGCGGCAAATCTGGATCATGCGCGGCCAACCCGCGATCACTGCCCAGCGGTTTTTGACAGGGACGGCGGGGGTGTGGCGCGTGGCCTGCTGCGCGCAGGCCCACCAGACACAATGATGGGCATTGGTTTTCGACATGGACGGTGGGGGCCGACATGTTTCCCGATGTGTGCTGTCACGTGCGCAGGCGCACCTGACACACTCGGTACGTGCCCCTAACGTAGCGCACCTAGCGCGGCTGGAGTGTGCGGCACACCTGGCGCACGCGGAGCACGTGGCGCATCTGACGCACCAGGCGTGCCTCGCACGCTCGGGCCCCAGGGGTGCCTGGCGCGCGTGGCGCACCTCGCCCAAGCGTCGCGCACCAGGGGTCGGCTTTGAGTCCCAGTAGCTGCCCATCCAAAGATGACCGCTCAACATGCTCAGGCTCGGGTTTAACTTATGTGTTGGGAGGGCGGGTGGGAGTGAGCTAGACGGCTTGCGGGCGGGTGGGTAGCTTGACCCCTCCCCCTAACCCCTCCCCTGGACCTGGACAGGGGGTTCTGCGGGTAGGTGGGGCGCCCAAGATGGCCCAAGACGGCTCCAACAGTGCCTCAGAGACCCCAAGATGCCCTCCAAGATGGCTCAAGATAACCGAAGATGGTTCAAGATGGCTTCCAAGATATTCCAAGAGGCCCCGACAACACTCCAAGACGGCTCCAAGAAGCCTCCGAGACTTCCAAGGAAGCCCCCAAGAAGCCGGATTCATGGATCAACTTGAGGAAAAACGATGTGCGTTGCATCGCCATCCGTTCGCTTTCGATAGCCTTCCGAGGCCTCACGATGGCTGCAAGATGACCCAGGAGGGCGCCAAGAGAGGCCCGATAGAACCACAAGAGGGGCCCAAGAGCCCCCAAGAGCGCTCCAAGAGCGCCCTAAGCGCGCCCCAAGAGCTCCCCAAGAGTCGATGTGTGGGGCTCCCGAGGGGGGACGCTAATTACGACTATTTCCTTGTGTGATCGATGCCTTCCAAGATGGGGCCAAGAGCGCCCCTCGAGCTCCCAAGGGCTCCTCAAGTGGCGCCCAGACGGCCCCAGGAGGCGTCCAAGAGGCCTCCAAGAGGCTCCCAAGACACCCCCAAGAGGCCTCAAGAGGATCCCCGAGGCACCCAAGACGTTCAAAGGCGGCCCTGGGCCTGCCAAGATGCCCTCCAGACGCTCCAAGAGGGCTCCAAAAGCTTCCAAGAGACATCCGAGGAGATTCTGAGAGGCATTCATGAGGTGTATGGCTCTTCTGTTCGCCTTTTTCCTCCTCCTCCTCCTCCTCCTCCTCCTCCTCCTCCTCCTCCCCCTGCTGTTCCTCCTCCTTCTCCTCCTCCTTAACCGCCAGCTCCTCTTCCTCGTTCCTCCCTCCTCCCCCTCCCCCACCTCCTCGTCCTCCTCCTCCTCCTCCTCATCCTCCTCCTTGCCCACATTCTCCTTCTCCTTCCTCCTCCTTCCTCCTCCTCTTCCTCCTCCTCATCCACCTATTCCTCCTAGCTCCTCCTCCGTTCTCCCCACCCCGGCCACCTCCCCCTTTTCCTTCTCCTCCTTCTCCTCCTTCTCCTCATCCTCCCATTCCTCCTACATGCTCCCCTGCTCCCCTCTTCGGGCATGACGACTTCCCCAGCCCTTTACTCCATTGCATGCTGCTCCACATCCGTGATCGGGGTAACTCGCCTGGGCATCGTTTCTGGATGGGCTGGTGGGGTTGTGCGAAGCGTCTAGAATCATAGATGTGGCCGCCTCCGGAAACCTGGAAATCAAACGTGTGGGCGGTTTGCTCTGACTTCCGCCGCGACAGGAACACGAATCCGGCCTTCGGGGCCAAATTTCTTGTCCATGCCCCGCTCGGCATGCCGCCCAGAGTGGGGGTCCAGCTGCAACGGTCTGGATCAGTGGATCACACGTCGACCGCCGAGATCCCCGACCCCGAGGGGCAACGATACATAGGGGGGAGTGGCTCAGGGGGGGGAGGGGGGAACATCGACCTGGAATCGAAAGATCGGCGATAGGCCCCCGATAGCGAAACCGCGCGTTCCCGGGCGGGGTGGGAGCGGCCAGTGGGCCACCAGGCCCCGATCAGCGATGAACGGGCGACTGGGGGCCGATACATCCCCCTCCGAGCCTGTCCTCAACATTGTCCCTGGGAGGAGGCGCCCCACTTCTCTCCCTCAGTCGTTGTCAAGCGATCCAGGGGCCCGTGGATGCCCTGGAAGCCTGATAACGGCGAGAAAGCTGCAGGACCCGTCCTCATAGGGCCAGTCATCCCGAGTCGGCTTTTGACGGTCCTGGGGCCCAGCGAGGGCCCCGGAGGCCGAAAGAATGAAAACCCTCCGTCTGCACTGTTTCACGACGCGAGGAGGGGGGTCTGGGCTTGCTTCGGCGACGAACGTCGATCGCAGAGGCCCGAGCACTTCAGCCGAACATCGTTGCCACTGCAGCGCGTGATGACACATGCGTTGCATGAGTAGCTGCAAGTGTGCATGCATGCATGACTGGATGCATGTATCCAGAGCGTGAGTATGTGGAGCGAACCGTCACCACCGAAGCTAGAGCCTAGAGATGACTAGACACGTCCTAGAGCCAGCCGGAAATAAGCGGCGCAATCGCCGCTTGAGAGCTCTTTGGTTCCGTCGTGTTCCGAGGACGAGGGTCCCAAAACTCCGACGCTATGATTTTTTATGCCGTCGACCCCCAGAGGTCTCGATCCATTCCCAGGTGCGAGGCGGGAATTTATCCATATCCACCGCCTGGAAACCGACGTCCTGGTGCCCCAGCGGGCGGTGGATATGGATGAAATTTCGGCCCCCGGGGGCCCGAAAATGTCGACCTCCACCGCCCGCAGAGGTCCCCGAAAATTGATCCTCCAGGAGGTGGCTCATGTATCCGTTCCCGCCTCGGACCCGGCACCAGCTCTTCCTCCGGAGCCGTTTCTGGACGGCCGGGCCCGGCGAGGCCCTCCGGCGGCCGAGAACAGCGCGGAAAAGGCCTCCCCGCCGTGGCGTCTCTCACGAGGGGGGGCCCGCAGAGCGGGCGCGCCGCTGAGGCCGCGGCGCCCCTCGCGCGCAGCTCCTCCGCTACGGCCTCTCGCGGACGGCCCGCCGCCGCGGGGCAGCCGGCCCAGCACCGTCGGCCGACGCGGCGGTTGGCCGTCCGTCACCGCCGTCGTGGGTCATCGGTCGTCGGCCGTCGGTGTTCCGTCGTCGGTCGTGGGTCACCGAAGCCGCCGCGGCCGCCGCCGCCGAAGCCGTCGTCGTCGTCGTCGTCGTCGTCGTCGTCGTCGTCGTCGTCGTCGTCGTCCTCGTCGTCGTCGTCGTCGTCGTCCTCGTCGTCGTCGTCGTCGTCGTCGTCGTCGAAGTCGTCGTCGAAGCCGCGATGGCCTCGCGGCCAAGCTGACGCTGAAGGCGGCGCGGCGTCGTTGTCGCCGCGACGTTGCCGGCGTCGTCCTCTGAGGTTCGATGATCGAGCTCTCCGGAGGATCTGAGCACTCTGGGCCAGCACTTTGGGGCCTCCGTGCGCCTCCGAGGGGGGCCTGCCAGGAGCAACCGCAGGCCTTTCTAGAGGCGGGGATCCGGCCAGCCCGCGGGAAGCAGTGCGTGCTCGCGCAGTGCTCTCTGGCCACGCGCTCGCGGCGGGCCGCCGCTGGAAAGCGGCACAGCAGTGTCGTCGTGGCCATGGTCCCCAGGCGCTCCCCTGGGGCCGAAGTGGAGAGAAGCGTCAGAAGGGAAAACACCAACGAAAATCGTAGCATGGCGAGTGACAGCGGCAACTCGGAATCGGTCCCCAGACCCCTCCCGGGCTTCAAACGCACCGCTCTGACGAGCTGTGTTGGGCCGCGGCGACGAGGGACTCCCCCGAAGGCTAACGAACGTTGTCTCAACTTGCCCTTCTCTGAACTAGAACAACCTGGAGGATAGCTCGGATTTGAAGGCTCGAGAGAAGCGCGCAGAGAGGCCCCCAAGAGACCCCAAGAGGCCCCCAAGAAGCCCCCAAGTGGCCCCAAGAGACCCCCGAGAGGCCCCCAAAACGCCCCAAGAGGCCCCCGAGCGGCTCGACATCCCAACGATCATCCCAGAGGTCCATGACCTATGACCTACAGCCCAGGCGCGCGCGGTGGCGATGGGCCGAAGGCCATTCCGCACGCCTTCCCTCCGGCGAGGCCGCCCCTCTCGCCTCCGCCCCCCGACTTGGCGCGCCGCCGGCCCTCACCGACCCGAACGAGTTCCGGGGCAACCTGTTCGACTTCTGCCTGGTCGTCCTGGGCGTCGGCGACCTGTGGCTCCGCCCGCTGCTGCTGCAGGACCACAAGAAGGCCTGGGGCGCTAGGGCTCGAGGGGCCCGGGGGTGAGGTGCGGGCGGGGGTCCGTCGGAGCGCGGGATCTCGCAGGAGCCCGCAGAGCCGGGGGCGCATCGAGCCAGCCTAGTGTGCAGGATCCTGCAGGAGCCTGCAGGAGCCTGCAGAGCCAGGGGTGCACTGACCCGGGCCCAGGGGCAGGATCCTGCAGGATCTTGCAGGGTCCTGCAGGGCCTGACTGACCCGGGTCTGGATGGACCTGGGTCAGCAGATCCCTGAGGGCGACACGCGTAGTGTCCATCTCGATCCCACCGAGCCGATCCGAGGTCGGATTTTGCAGGCCCAGGTCGGGTTCGATTCCGATATCCCCCCCCCTAGCGTAGACTGCCCACTTGACGTAGCCAGGATCTCGGTGACATTGAGGCCAGCCCGCGCGGAATGGGTGTGACACCTGCATTCTGGCGACCCGATTGTCTCGGAATGATGCTCCTGCTTGCGCGAGTGGGCCACATCTTTGGTTGAAAGTGTTGCTCTCGCCTAGGCGCCGGCGACATCCTTAACATTGAGCTCGGGAGCTTGCATGGCGCGCAGCCGAGCCGATTCGATTCCGACGCCGTGCCGACGCGGCCCGAGCTGACGGAGGTTTCGATTCGATCCGACTGCCGGATTCGATGCGGACCGATTCGGGAGAGTCATGGCGAGGTACCCGTGAGTATGCTGTCCATGTGTGCGTAATTCAGGGGCCACAGCGGCCCAGAACTGCGCTTGTCTTGAGTAGGGCATGTCCCCTTACAGGAGGAATGTTCAAACGCAGCCAGAACTAGTCTGGGGATCTATTTTGACTGCTACGGAGTAGTTCTGAATTTTTGTTTGAACGCTTCGTTGCGACGGGGCCATATATATATACATATATATATATGTATGTATGTATGTATGTATGTATGTATGTATGTATGTATGTATGTATGTATGTATGTATGTATGTATGTATGTATGTATGTATGTATGTATGTTTGTATGTGTGTATGTATGTATGTATGTATGTATGTATGTATGTATGTATGTATGTATGTATGTATGTATGTATGTATATATATATACACATATATATATATATATATATATATATATATATGGCAGGCGCGCCTCACGGGCTGCGGCCCGAGCTCCTTTCTTTGCTCTCGAGCGTCGCGCCGCACGGTGAGAGAGCGAGAGGTGAACGCAAGACATCGGACGTAGGTGTGTATTGGGGCTTCTGGGTCCCAATCTACACCTTAGGCGATGCTTAAGAAAACCTAAGTTTTCGTCCAGAGTCTCGATTATTCTTAACTTTTCAATGTAAATCCCAAGATGTTGATAGAAGTTCTGGCTTTTATTCACTTTCTGAGACTATGAATTTCTTAACCCATGATTTCTTAAGCATTTCGCAGGGTGTACCTCGGGCGCTCCCCTTCTTCAAGGATGGAGCGGCTTTTCATCTTCCCTCCTCTTCAGGGTGCGGCCGGAAGCCCCATCTGCAGTCAACACTGATTGTGTAAGGATGATCGACTGCCCCATGTTGCCCTTGCACCCTTGCCTCTTCGGTCATCTCCCTTCCGTCCTGAACCACTCTCGATGGCCGCGTCCCGCTCGAAGAGCTTCGGCATGGGCGCCCAAGGCCTCTGCATCCTCACCGCGCATCCTTACCATCAGTTTTGACTCCACCTCCTCGTGCGACGGATGTCCACTGACCCCTGGCCGGGCCCTTGCTGTGCCCCGGAGCCGTGTTTATGCGCCCTCCCGGTCGAACCAGGCAGGCGTGGCGTGCACACCGCTGCTGGGCTCACGATGGGCCTGGCCAGGGAGCAGAGGATGCGGAGGCGCACCGATGTCGTCGCCCTCGCTTCCAGCGCCTTCCTGCTTCATGTGTCTGCCCACTCCTGCCGAGCGATGGGCGCCCTTGCGTGTGTCGGGCGGGGCTAGGACGGGGACAGATCCGTTCCAGAGCGTTCCGGAACGCTCTGAGAGGGCCGCGGCGCCCGAGACATCCTCCAGAGCCGCTGGAAGGCTCTGAGAGGGCCGTGGCGCCCGAGACGTCCTCCAGAGCCGCTGGATCTCAGAGATTCTCGATCTGTCCTCACCCGACCTCGTCCTCGTCCTGGCTCCGTCTTCCCTGAGAGCCGGCGCTGCGCAAAAGTTGCAACATCGCCAGTGATCACGACCGGAGGCCCAGACCCCCTCTTTCCGCCCCATGTTTCGAGCCGGATCGATTTGCGAGGGTCCCAGGTCTCGGGGGTGGACAGGACCTCCAACAGTGACACGTCGATTAGTGAATTGTCCGTTTTCGGTTCTCGAGAGGGCGCCGTGGCCGTTATTTTCCAGACTTGCGCCCGACAGGTTTGGGCCTCAGGTCGTTTTCACTAAACCACGTTTTACTAAAGGGGGGTCTGTCCATCCCCGAAGGGCCCAGAATTAGGCGACAACGCCTGGTGTGGAAAAGTTGCAACGCCCAGATTAGTGTGAAGTCGGGCCTGTTCCTCTGCAGGTGGACTACTCAATATTGGATTTGGATTTTGTTGTTGGCTTGCTGTTGATTGTAAGTTGGGCCTGTCCCCCTACAGGAGGAATATTCCAAAATAGTAACAAATAGTGTGGGACATTTGTTTTGGGCATCTGTTGTCCACTTCGGGGTATCTTGTTGCTATTCTGCACTTTTCGTCCGAGAGCCCCCTTTAGGGGGACAGGCCCTACAGTCGGGGCCCTGAAGAAGGAACCCTTTTGGTTCGGGAGGGGCTCCGCGTTCCTTCAGTGCTTCGCAGCTTGCTTCCCAGGTTTTCCTTATGTTTTCGATAGGCAATCGAAGTTTAACTTATGGGGAAAAAGATCAACGCCCCGGCTGTACCTACTCCGAATTCCATAAAGAAATCTGGAGTAATTTTTTGAAGCCCGGTGGGAGGGCACGCCCGACCTCGGGCCAAGGGGTGTGCCGCGGCGGCCCGACGCGTGGCCGCCCCTTCGCCCCCGGGGCCAGGGCGGCGGGGGATGAAAGGGCGGGCGCCAAGGGGGGCCCTGGAGGTCGTCGAGGAGGTCGTCGAGGAGGTCGTCGAGGAGGTCGTCGAGGAGGTGGTCGAGGAGGAGGAGGAGGAGGAGGAGGAGGAGGAGGAGGAGGAGGGAGGAGGGAGGAGGAGGAGGGAGGAGGGAGGAGGGAGGAGGGAGGAGGGAGGAGGAGGAGGGAGGGAGGAGGAGGAGGAGGATGGGAGGGAGAGGAGGAGAGGAGGGAGGGAGGGAGGGAGGGAGGCGGCCCCGAGCCCCAAAAACACGACAGAGAGAAGAACCCGCGCCCAGACTTTTCTCCCAGGGCGTTGCGGAGTTGCTATCGTGGGGGGTCGGTATCATTTAACCAGTCCCAATCCCCATCCCCTATCCCCATCCCCTTCGAGACCCCTACCAAATTACCCCCCAGTTGGGGATACACCCCTCGAAACCCGAAGGGAACGACCTGTATCTCCATCTATGGGGGCAAATTGGCCATTGGGGCCCAGGCCACGCCGTTGGGGAGGGAGATCGGTTAAACGATACTCAGGGGGGGGGGGGGGCGCGTGGCCGAGCTCTCGGCGATGTGTCACCGACTCCGGCTCGGCGACTCCCTCCCCGAGCTGGCTTTAGGTCGGCCAGGTCTTCCGACAGGCGGATTTTGAGATGAACATGAAACAAACAATGTTCAAACATAGTTTTTTAATAACAGAAACATCTTCATCCCCAGACTCTAATGACCACTCTTGAATATTCCTCCTGTGGAGGGACATGCCCGACTTACAGCTGGCTCGCCCCTGCCGCTCCCCTTCGTGAGCCCGCTTCGAGCAGGCCTGGATCCGGGGAAGCCCCAGAGGCCCCGGGCCTCCGAAACGCACCGAACAGTTGCCCTGCGCGGCGATCCCCGCGCGTGCATCTCTCCTCCTCCGCCTCCTCCGCCTCCTCCTCCTCCTCATCATCTTCTTCCTCCTCCTCCTCCGCCTCCGCCTCCGCCTCCTCCTCCTCCTCCTCCTCCTTCTCCTCCTCCGCCTCTTCCTCCTCCTCCTCCTCCTCCTCCTCCTCCTCCTCCTCCTCCCTTCTCCTCCTCCTCCTCCTCCTCCTCCGCCTCCTCCTCCGCCTCCGCCTCCGCCTCCTCCTCCTCCTCGTCCTCCTCCTCCTCCTCTGCCTCCGCCGCCTTCTCCTGCTCCTCCTCGCGCCGAGCTGCTGCTGTGGCGCCGTCCCCCGCGCCCGAGGCGGGCGCCAACAAGGCCTTTGCCGTCCTGCGGCAGATCCGCATCCTGCGGGTCTTCCGGTCCGTGCGCCTGATCCCCGGGCTCGCTTCCGCGCCCGCCGCCCGCCCCGATCCGAAGCAGCCTAGAGAGTTTGTCCCCCCAGGAGGCCAAAATGGGGCGAACACCCTGCTAAAATCAATGCTTTTGGCTTCCTCGCCGAGGCTGTTTTGGCTTCCTTGCAGGCGCTGGCTTCCTGACCGCTCCCCGCCCCTCCTGTCCAGGTCAGTGGGGAGGGGGTAGGGGGAGGGGTAAACCCCTCCCCGAAGGGGAAGAGGGAGGGGTGGAAGAGGAAACGCCCTAAACCACCGACGCCCAGAGGGCTGGTGGGATTTGTCCCCGCCTCCTATTCCTGAGAGTTACGGTCCGAAGGGCGATGACAATCTTAGCGGTGCGCCCCCAGCGGCCCTGGGAATGATGAGGATCGGCACTCGGAGAAGGTAGTGTCAGTCCTAGGAATGGGGGATACCGTTGGAACCCATGCCAAGAAACACCCTGCTTGCCTCCAGGGTGCCCTGGGTTTCTTGGGTTTCGATGCTCTTGGCATGGGAACCAGGACGCCTCCACACGAACAATCGATGGACGTCCTGGGGTCTCAGGGTTGGGTCTCTTGCGGAAGGTCTCTTGTGGTCGAGCTCCTACTACATGTTGCAGTCTGATCAGATCCGAGCCTTCGCGGCCCCGTCCCCGGCTGCATGCGGTGGCGTCGCTTTGGGATCATCGGCGACCATCGACGTCGGCGACCACGACGGCGACGACGACGACGAGACGACGACGACGAAGATGACGACGGACGACGACGGCGGCGGCTGCGGCGGCGACCACAACCACGACGACGACGATGACGACGCTGCCGACGACAACGACGACGACGACGACGATGAAGGACGAGACGACGCCGCCGACGACGAGACGATGACGACGCTGCAGACGACGAGGACGATGGACGACGTCGGCGACGAAGACGACGGCGGCGGCGGCAGCGACGACGACGACGACGGCGGCGACGAGTTTAAGTGGGGTCCGTGGCGTGCTGACCGCGCAGCGTTGACTATGGACTATCGTGCCGCGTTCGTCTTGGCACGAACGCCACGCGCTGCCTTCCGGTGGCGGACGACGAGGATGGAAGACCGAGACGGCGACGATTGTGTTTTTTTTGTGTGTGTGTGTGTTTTGTTGTTGCTTGCTTTTCCGTGCTTTTTTTTTGTTCTGC
The DNA here is from genome assembly GCA_963575745.1 of Prorocentrum cordatum. Lineage (NCBI taxonomy): Eukaryota > Dinophyceae > Prorocentrales > Prorocentraceae > Prorocentrum > Prorocentrum cordatum. The sequence goes on from CAUYUJ010000578.1 coordinate 36,328, forward strand.
CCCCTTTCCCCTGATCGATACATCCCCCCCTGATCGATAGACCCCCCATTTCCTTGATATGTATATATATATATACACACATATATATATGTATATATATATATATATATATATATATTCCTCTTCCTATATTTTTACAAGCCCGGGCGGGGGGAAAACCCGTCCCCCCCCCCCAAAACCGGACTCCCGGGATCTGGGGCTTTGGGACCCTCCGGATGGGCCTCGGAGCGGCCCCCTGGGCCTCGCAGTGCGTTTTGCCAAGCCTTCCCAGCACACTTAGGGCGATCAGGGGGGTCATCGGAGACGTCCCAGAGACCCCCAAGACAGCACAAGAGCACTCCAAGAGTGACCGACGTGACCTCAAGATGGCCCAAAAGGCCTCCAGGACGGCCCCAAAGAGGCCTCCAAGAGCACTTCAAGAAGGCCCCAAGAGGCACAAATCTTTGAGTTTCTGTTGGTTTTTGCTGAGTGTTGGGGTTTTCCTCTTTTCGGCTTCCCGACGCTCCAAGACGGCGGTCTTCTGGGCGTCCGAAGCCGCCTGGGAGGCTCCAACATCGCCCCACAACCATCCGAAAGGGCTTCCAGGCAGTCCAAGAGAGCCCCCAAAACGGCACAACACGGGTCGAAGATGGCCCTCAGAGAGCCCCATGGCGGCCCAAGATGGCCCTAAGGCACCCTCCGAAGCATTCCAAATCGTGACCTGGTCGTTCAGGGAGACCGCGGTTGGAGGCAGGGTGGCCCGAGGAAGTCCCCAGAGGCCCCCATAACACGCCCAGGAGGCCTCCAGAAGGCCTTAAGAAAGCTTGAAACAACTTTTGTGAGGCCCCCAGAGGCTCTTCAAGGAGGAGCCTCCGCAAAAAAAAGCTGAGGAGGATGGGGATAATGCGTTGGGCACGGCGAAAAAAAGGAAAAAGAAGCATGGAGGAAGGATAACGAATGACATTATTAGAGCGGCGATGCCGGAAAAGGCAACAAGGAATTATATCTAAATTGTCGTCTTGACCTTCCTGCTATACCGCTTCCAATTTTTTTACAAGCCCGGGCGTGGGGACCCCCCCCCCCCAAACTGGACTCCCGGGATCTGGGGCTTTGGGACCCTCCGGATGGGCCTCGAAGCGGCCCCCTGGGCCTCGCAGTGCGTTTTGCCAAGCCTTCCCAGCACACTTAGGGCGATCAGGGGGGTCATCGGAGACGTCCCAGAGACCCCCAAGACAGCACAAGAGCGCTCCAAGAGTGACCGACGTGACCTCAAGATGGCCCAAAAGGCCTCCAGGACGGCCCCAAAGAGGCCTCCAAGAGCACTCCCAAGAAGGCCCCAAGAGGCACAAATCTTTGATTTTCTGTTGGTTTTTGCTGAATTTTGGGGTTCTCCTCTTTTCGGCTTCCCGACGCTCCAAGACGGCGGTCTTCTGGGCGTCCGAAGCCGCCTGGGAGGCTCCAACATCGCCCCACAACCATCCGAAAGGGCTTCCAGGCAGTCCAAGAGAGCCCCCAAACGGCACAACACGGGTCCAAGATGACCCTCAGAGAGCCCCATGGCTGCCCAAGATGGCCCTAAGGCACCCTCCGAAGCATTCCAAATCGTGACCTGGTCGTTCAGGGAGACCGCGGTTGGAGGCAGGGTGGCCCGAGGAAGTCCCCAGAGGCCCCCATAACACGCCCAGGAGGCCTCCAGAAGGCCTTAATGCGTAGGGCACGGCGAAAAAAAGGAAAATGAAGCATGGAGGAAGGATAACGAATAACATTATTATAGCGGCGATGCCGGAAAAGGCAACAAGGAACTATCTCTAAATTGTCGGCTTGACCTTCCTGCTATTCCGCCTGCATACCAATCTTCAAGGACCAAGGTGCATGGCGCGAAGCGCCACTGCAGTCTTTTGTGTGTATACATATGTATATATATATATATACACCCCCTTCCCCTGATCGATAGATCCCCCCCCTATCTCCCCCGTCGTCGAGGGGAGGACGAAGCGGAGGGGTTGGGAAGGGGGGCGGCTGCGACCTCCGCGGCTCTGCTGCACGTCTCGGCCCCGCCGCCGGGCGCGCCTCCCTCGACGCCGCGGCCTCCGGCGCCTCCGCGGGCGCCCCGGGCTGCTTCGCGGACCCGCCTTTGGCTGTCCTCCTCGGCGGGGAGTGGGAGACGGAGGCACGAGGAGGGGCACGGGACGGGGGCGCAGGCGCGGAGTTTGCCGGAGGGGGGAGGAGGAGGAGGAGGAGGAGGAGGAGGAGGAGGAGGAGGAGGAGGAGGAGGAGGGGGAGGAGGAGGAGGAGGAGGAGGACCAGAGGAAACCCAAGAGTCATCAACGATGTTGGAATCAACCCTACCTCCAAGCTCCCTCTTCATATGCCGCTACAACGGTTCATTTCCATTGAGGGAACTGCCTCGTTGGAAGACAACAGTTTGAAGATCTGAGAGCGTTGCGCCCGCATAATTCTGAATTCTTCCAAAACACCATTTCTGGTACGCAGATCTTGGGAATCCGTGAAACCCTGGCAAATTTTGAAAAACGAGTGTGCGCGGCACTGAGGCGAGAGCCACATTTTGAAAACCACCCGCCCTCAATCCGTGAAGCTCTTTTGCAAATGTTTAAAACGAATGTGCACTGCGCTAAGGCGAGAACTACATTTTGAAAACCACCCGCCCCCAATCCGTGAAACTCTCTTGCAAATCTTTAAACTGAATGTGCGCGGCGCTCAGGCGAATGCCACATTTTGAAAACGACCGGCCCTCAATCCGTGAAACTCCCGCAACTGTTGAAAGCGAATGTGCGCGGCGTTAAGGCGAGAGACACATTTTGAAAACCACCCGCCCTCCATCTGTGAAGCTCTTGCATTTTTTCAGAACGAATGTGCGCGGCGCTCAGGCGACAGCCACATTTAGAAAACGACCCGCCCTCCATCTGTGAAGCTGTTGTCACTTTTTTAGCTTCAGAGGCATACGTGGTGGGGAAGTCTCAGGCGAAACGCCGGGCCCGCCCTAAAACACTTGCCTCGGGGTGCGACAGAGAGGAGTTATCTACAAGGAGAAGGAATGGAGGAGGAGGAGGAGGAGGAGGAGGAGGCGGAGGAGGAGGAGGAGGAGCAGAGCAGGAGGAGGAGGAGGAGGAGGAGGAGCAGGAGGCGGAGGAGGTGGCACTCTCATCTGGGGCACATCGGCAGTGCGATGTCTTGGCGAACGCGTTGTCTGGATGACCTCCTGGGCCTGACAGCTGACCTCGCTTTTCGGCGGCGAGCCCGAGGGGTAGTGAGAAGGGGCGGACCTCGGAAGTCCCCCGGCCTTCTGAGAAATTCTAGACGCTTCGCGTATCCCCACCAGCCACCGTTCTGGCGCTCGTGTTAGGCGTCGGCTACAGTCACAGGTGTGCCTTCGAGGTGCGCAAGCCGCACACCGCCTTGGTACCTGGGGCCATCGCGGGCGCTCTCCTTTGTGGTCGGCCACCTCCTGGCTTTGACCCGAACCCCCCTCGGCGGCGTACAGGCTGGCCGACTCAAGTGAGTGAGTGGTTTTTGCACCTTTCGTCTGGCAGTCTGGCCCCACCTGCGGGTCCGACCTTTCCGCCCTCCCCACCCTCGCTGGCACACGCTCAGCGGCTGGTTTTCCTAATTGCATCCTTCGCTGGCACATGTTCAGCGTTGTTAACCTTCTGCTGCTGGCACATGCTCAGCTGCTTCTTGGCCGGCACTTGTGCTGCGCCGTTAATTATCTGCCTTCCCGTGCGCTGTGTCCCAGCCTCGTTCTTACCGCCCTCTGGACTTTTCCTTGCGGGCCGCGAATCAAAAAGTATCCCCACCAGCATGGGTCAGCCTTCGGCGTCGTCGGCCTTCGTTACCACTACGTGCAGCTGGCGTCCCAGGCTGGTGCATAGTTGTCTGTCTGGGCAGTTGCTCGGAGCTTGGCGCCGCAAGGGCGACCTACTCCGCAGCTTGCACCTTTGCGCGCTAGGTGCGTCCCAGTGAATTCTGAGCATTTTGCTCAGTGCGCGTGCATCGCCCGCCTCGCGTGGAATTTGCCTGTTCCGCCGTCCCGGACACGCCTGTTGCCGCCAGACCATTGTCGCGCGGCCGCCGACCAAAAAAGTATGTCCACCAGCCGCCGGCCCGCCCGCCGCGGCGATGCTGAGGCGCCGGCCCGCCGGCGTTAGGCAATTCGGCTAGTGCGCGGCCCGCTCGGACCTGAGTCGCCGCTGGCGCCCTCGCCTGCGGTTGCGACGAAAAAGTATCCCCACCAGCCCATCCAAAAACGATGTCCAGGCGAGTTGAGAGGTGATCAGGGACGTGCGGGAACAACGAGGGGGACGGCCGAACCGTATGAAGGAGAGGGGGCGAAGGAGAAAATTTGATGGATGGATGCGGGAGTAGGGAGAAGGAGGATGAATAGGATGAGGAGGAGAAGGCGGAGGGGGAGGAGGAGGATGAGAAGGGATAGGAGGAGGAAGGAGGAAGAGGAGGAAGGAGGAGGGAGGCGCGGAGGAGGAGGAAGGAGAGAGAGAGGAGGAGGAGGAGGAGAGGAGGAGGAGAGGAGGAGGAGGAGGAGGAGGAGAGGAGGAGGCGGAGGAGAGGAGGAGGAGGAGGAGGAGAGGAAGGGGAGGAGGAGGAATGAGGAGGATGAGGAGGAAGAGAGGAGGAGGAGGAGGAGGAGGAGGAGGAGGAGGAGGAGGAGGAGGAGGAGGAGGAGGAGGAGGAGGAGGAGAGGGGAGGAGGAGGAGGAGGAGGAGGAGGAGGAGGAGGAGGGAGGAGGAGGAGGAGGGAGGAGGAGAGGAGGAGGAGGAGGAGGGTGGAGGAGGAGGAGGAGGAGGAGAGGAGGAGGAGGAGGAGGAAAGCAAACAAAAGGGCCAGAGGTCTCTTGGATGCTTTTCGGAGCCTCTTGGGGAATGTCTTGGGCGCCTGGGGACGTCTTGGGGGTCTGTTGGCGGTCGTGGGGGGCTCTTCGGCGTCTTGGGTGCCTCGGGGGGGGCCTCTTGGGGCCGCTTGGGATTTTTTTGGGGGCCTCCTGGGGGCCTCTTGGGGGCCTCTTGGGCCATCTTGGGGCCATCCTGGGACCTCTTGGGGCCTCCTGGGCGCTTCTTGGGGCCATCTCAGAGGAGATCGATCAAACAAGAGGGGGGCTTTCATTAGCGTCCCCCCCCAAGAGACCAACATGGGGCCCAAACCCTACTAAAAACAATGATTTTGGCTTCCTCGCCGAAGCCGTTTTGGACGCTCCGGCGACTCGCGGACCCCCCCGTTCAGGTCCAGGGGAGGGGGCCCTCCCAACACATACGTAGCACCTGGGTCTGGCCCGAACCTCAGCATATTCAGCAGTCGCCTTTGGATGGGCAGCTACTAGGGGCCAATCCGCCGCCGCCGCCGCCGCTGCCGCCGCCCGCCGCCGCGCCGCGCCCGCTGCCGCCGCCCCCGCCGCGCCGCCGCCGCCGCCGCCGCCGCCGCCGCCGCCGCCGCGCCGCCGCCCCGCCGCCGCCGCCGCCGCCGCCGCCCGCCGCCGCCGCGCCGCCGCCGCCCTTTCCTAACCGCCGCCGCAGCCGCAGCCGCTGCTGCCACCCGCCGCCGCCGCCGCCGCAGTCGCCGCGCCGCCGCCGCCAGCGTCGCCGCCCGCCGCCGCCCGCCGCCGCCCGCCGCCGCGCCGCGCCGCCGCCGCAGCCGCCGCTGCCCGCTGCCGCCGCCCCCCCGCGCGCCGCCGCCGCGCCGCCTGCGCCGCGCCGCCGCCGCCGCCGCCGCCGCCCCGCCGCCGCCGCCGCCGCCGCGCCGCCGACCGTTACCGCAGCCGCAGCCTTGCCGCCACCGCCGCCGCCGCCGCCGCCGCCGCAGCCCGCCGCGCCGCCGCCGCCGCCCCCGCCCCCGCCGCCGCCGCCGCAGCCGCCGCAGCCGCCGCCGCCGCCGCAGCCGCCGCCGCCGCCGTCGCCGCCGCCAAGTGTACTCTGTATTGTTTTTTGGCAGGGATGGTGGGGGGGGGGCCGCATCGGGTTGGCTGCGCATGTTCCGAATTTGGAGGCAAAGTGTGTTTTGTATTGTTTTTTGCAAGGGATGGTGGGGGGGGTGTCGGCATGGACTCGGGTTGGCCCCCAGTCGCCTGGGGGAGGGGGTGTTTATTCATAGGGAGCAGTGATAGACCCCTCCTGAAAAGGGGAGACGGAGGGGCGGAAAAAGGAAACGCTCTAAACCACCGACGCCCA
>CAUYUJ010000578.1:45000-47500 GCA_963575745.1 Prorocentrum cordatum
CGCCTGCCACATCGCGTTGATCAAGGAGCTTTAGAAGAAGAGGCGCCCGAGCAACCAAACATGCAAACTGCTGGAGACATCCCCGCTCAATCTGCGCGCGAACGGGCCAGCGTCCGACTCCCCAGCTGCCCATCCTTGGGGTGCCCAAGTGCTACGCCTGCTCTGTCGGGGTGAGCATTGGACCCCTCAAAGAGGGAACTCTGGCTAACCAAGCGGGCAAAGCGCAGGAGACATTCCCACATCAGGGCGCGAACGGAAAAGTGAGACCACTCTTGGCGGCTCCTTTTTGGGGTGCCCAAATGCTAGGCCTGCTACGTCGGGCTTGCGCTAGGCTGAGCGTCAGTAAATCCGAGTGTGACTGAGTGTGTCAGTGATTGGATGTGTGTATGAGTGGGTCTGTGTGTGAATCGGTCTGTGTGTGAGTGAGTCTGAGTGTAATTGATTCTGAGTGTGCGTGCGACTGAGTGCGAGTGGATGATGGTGCGTGTGAGAGATTATGAGAATTTGTCGTTCCTGTGTGACTAAGCTGAGTGCGAGTGGATCAGAATTCAACAGGAGCTGGAGGGAGGGAGACGTCGGAGGCAAAGCACTGATGACAAGAGCCCCAACTCAGGATACGGGGAAGGGATGAAGAGCCGCCCCTTGGGAAACTCCCAGGGACCCCGTACTGAACAACCGAGACGTCGGATGTCGCCGGCGCCGGCGCCGGCGCTGCTGGCAGCGGCGGCGGCAGCAGCGGCGGCGGCGTCTGCGGCGTCGTCGTCGTCGTCGCCGTCGTCGTCGTCGTCGTCATCGTCGTCGGCGTCGTCGTCGTCGTCGGCGTCGTCGTCGTCGGCGACGGCGTCGGGTCCCCGCCCATCCCCCTCCGAGCGGAGGGGGCCCCGCGGTCGGCGTCCGCTCTCCGCCGCGCGGCGGGCTGGCCCCGCCGGTGCTGAATGGGCTGCGCGCGCCGACTCTGCCCGCAGCTCATCCAAAGACGACCCGCTCGATGTTTCCTCTTGCGGCACTGCTCTGGAGCTCGGATACCCTCCCTTCCTCTGTGCAGCTCGTTGCTCGTCGTCGTGCGTGCCTGGCCGTCCCCGCCGCCGTGGACCGCCCCCGCCGTGGCCGACCCCCCGGACCCACCCCGGACTCCGGACGGACCGGTCCGAGTCGATCTCGGCTTCGGCCGGTGGTCTTGCTCGGGGGATAGCCATACGGGGGATGGATCGATACCCAATCGCCCACTGAGCGCCGAGGGGGGGCTCGACAGCCCCAGTCTGCACAGCGAGGTGCGGAGTTGCCATCGGGGGCCCATCGCCTTTCCATCGGCCATGTGTCGCCGATTCCAGGTCAACTCATCCCCCCCCTATGCGAGTCCCTCCCCACCGTTGCCCCTCACCCGCGGGTATCGCGGGGCTGCCCATGCGGCCCCGCGCGGCCAGCGAGGTCCGCGAGGCTCGCCGCCGCCGTCGCCGCCGCTCGCGAGCTGTCGCCACCGCCGCCAGTCGCCGTCGTCTTGTTCGCCTGTCGCCACCGCCGCCGCTGTCGTCGTCGGCGCCGCAGTCGTCGCCGTCGCCGTCGCCGTCGCCGTCGCCGTCGCCATCGCCGTCGCCGTCGCCGTCGCCGTCGTCGTCGTCGTCGTCGTCGTCGTCGTCGTCGTTGCCAACCGGCTCACCGAGAGTTGCCGACCGGCCCACCGAGAGGGCGTGGCTCGCCATGTCCAGAGTTTTTTTTGTCGTTTTTTACATTTTTGGCCTCTCTTGGCCCCAGGGCCCTCCACGGGCATTGGGACTGGTCACAAGGCGACTCAGGATGAAGGACTAGTCTTGGGGGGGGGGCTCAGGGTCCACGACCTGGAGGGTTTCTCCGAAGGGCTTAGGCGACCCGTCCTCCTCCTCCTCCTCCTCTTCCTCCTCCTCCTCCTCCTCGTCCTCCTTCTCCTCCTCCTCCCTCCTCCTCCTCCTCCTCCTCCTCCTGCTCCTCCTCTTCCTCCTCCTGCTCCTCCTCCTCCTTCTCCTCCTCCTCCTCCTCCTCCTCCTCCTCCTTCCTCCTCTCTTCTCCTCCTCCTCCTCCCCCTCCTCCTCCTCTCCTCCTCCTCCTCCTCCTCCTCCTCCTCCTCCTCCTCCTCGGGTCGCCTACGTCCCCGGAGGAAACCGTGCACCAGGACCCGTTTCCCACAGAACCCGTTTCTTTCATGCTAAGTGTCGCCGTTGTGCATCGTGGCCCGGCCCTTCTGATTCGATTGCGGCCCCGTGCTGATGCAGCCCGATCCGACGCGGACTCCGATCCGATCTGATTTCCCGAGTCGATGCTGACGGATCCTCAGCTGGCCCTCCTTTGGGCGTGGCCGGTGGATCATGCTGACCATATTCATCGGCAACAACGCCGATCTCTGGGAGGACGAGGAGGACCAGCGACTGATTGAGGACCTCTGGAGCCGACAGCGGCCTTACTCGATCTCCACCAGAGGGAGAGGAGCAGTGAGTGAGTGAGTGAGTGAGTGAGTGGGTGGTGAGTG
>CAUYUJ010000578.1:52500-77500 GCA_963575745.1 Prorocentrum cordatum
GCGCGTTCGCCCACGACAGGGCACGTGCAGCCTCCGAAGGCCCCCGCGATCGCACCCGGGTGCAGCCGGGCCAAGTCGCCGCCTGCGCTGGCCCGGGCCCCGCGCGGCTCTCCGCGCGCCGGGGCCTCGTGCCCCAGGCAGGGCCGGGGCGCGCGCCCCGTGGGGCGTGGCCCGTGGGCGGAGGGGCAGCCCTGGGCCCATCCGTGTGTCTGTCTGTGTGTCTGCCTGCCTGTCTGCCTGTCTGTCTGTCTGTCTGCCTGCCTGTCTGTCTGTCTGTCTCTGTCTCTGTCTGTCTGTCTGTCTCTGTCTGTCTGTCTGTCTGTCTGTCTGCCTGTCTGTCTGTCTGTCTGTCTGTCAGGATCGTGCGCGGTAAGGGCGTCTTCGAGCGGAACACCCAGCACGGCCCATGGGCACGTCTGGTGGTGCCACAGCAGGGTGTCGTTCAAGGAGGAGGGGGAGGAGGAGGAGGAGGAGGAGGAGGAGGAAGAGGAGGAGAAATTGGAGGAGGGATGGTAGGTTGTGCTGATGGCGATGTTGCTCGTGGTGGCGGAGGAGGATGGAGGAGGGTCGAAGAAGGAAGAAAAAGGAGGTTCAGGAGGAAAGCGATTGCGAGGACACGCAAGAGGGGGACAGCCGAGGCGGAGTAGCGGCAATGCTGGCTTCGGCGCCGTCAGGGAATGAGCTTGCCCAGAGGAGTATTTCGGCACGATGTCGAGGACCGTGTTCACCATGTTCCGGTACGTCATCTCTGGCGCTTGGCGGTTCCCCTGACCCCACTTCTTTGTCTTCCTCGTCCCTCTTCTTCGTCCCTCCCACTCCCGTCCTCCTCCTCCTTCTTTACTCCTATCTCCTTGTCCTCCTCCTCATCCCTGATTCCTCTCTTCATCTTTCTGGATTCCTTGATGTTGCATAGAGTCCTCTTACTCTTCGTGTCCTTCCTCCCTTTCTCTTTACGTGTCCCCTCAAACCAATATGCTGCCAAATGTCGTAGAGTAGCTTCCTCACGCCTGACGTGGCCCACCAGACCGTCTCTTGAGGGAACGAGCAATTACGGACAGGACGAGGCTTGGGTCGAGGAGGGAGCAGGATGGCGAGGGCAGAGGAGGAGGAAGAGGAACAACATAAGTGGCGACGGAGAAATGGGATGATGAAGAGGGTGGATGGGCGGTGCAGGAGGAAGCCAAAGGGATGATAATGAGGAGGACTAGAAACGAAGGAATGGTGGCGGTGACTATTATAATGACGACGGCGACGACGACAAACATGATGATCATTGTGCTGATGCTGACGATACTGATGATGCTGATGATGGTGATGCTGATGGTTATGGTGATGGTGCTAGTGCTGATTATGCTGATGCTGATGAGGGTCATGATGCTGATGACGGTGCTGATAAAGATGCTGATTTTGATGATGTGTATGACAAGGATAGCGATTGCGATGTCCACGACCACGACGGTGATGACCACGACGATGAATATGATGATTGTGATGGTGCGATTGTTTTCTTGATGATGGTGGTGATGATACGTGGCAAATGATTGAGGGCGATGGTGTTGCATTGGATGGTGGTGATGCTGCAGCTGCCGATGATGATCATCCTGATGATTATCATGACAATGATGGTGCTGCATAGGATGCTGATGATGTTGTTGATGATGCTGGTGATGATGATGAGGATGAGGTTGATGATGATGATGATCATCATCATGATGATTAAGGTGATGACGATGGTGATGATGATGGTGGTCATTATCATGATGATGCTGATGTTGAGGATGCTGATGATGATACAGATGATGCTGATTAACATGATGACGATGATGATGATGATGATGATGATGATGATGACGATGATGATGATTCTCATGTTGACGTTGACGACGTAGATGACGATGGCATTGATGGTGCTGCTGATGATGAGCTATGATGATGCTGATGGTGATGTTGATGGTGAGGGTGATGATGATAATGCTGATCCTGATGCTGATGATCATAATGAACATCCTGATGGTGATGCTGATACTGGTGATGATGAATGTGATGGTGTGGGTGATGATGATGATGATGATGCTGATGAGGATCGTGATACTGATGATGCTGATCATGATTATCATGTTTATGTTGTTGACTATGATGATGCTGATGGCACTGATGCTGTTGAGGACGATGGTGTTGCTGGTGGTGGTGATGCTGACGGTGATCATGATCATGATGATGGTGAGGGTGATGCTGATGCTGATGATGATGGTGATGATGATGGCGATCACGATGGCGATGATTGTGACGATGCTGACGATGATGATGCTGATGCTACTGATGGTGATGGTGATGTTGAGGGTAATGCTGTTCTGATTATGATGATGCTTATGATGCTGCTGATGATGCTGATGATGATGACGATGATGTGGATGACGATAACGACGATGCTGATGCTGATGATGACGATGATGATGATGATGATGATGATCATCATGATGATGTTGATGATGATGATGATGCTGCCGATGCTGCTGAAGATGACTGCGCTTCTGATGCTGATGATGCTGATGCTGTTGATGCGGATACGGCTGCTGATTCTGATGATGATGCTGATGATACTGATGATACTGATGATGATGATGATGCTGCTGCTGATGCTGATGCTGACCATGCGTATGCTGATGATGCGGCTGATGATGCTGATTATGATAATGGGCGTGATGCTGATGCTGATGATATTGTTGTTGGTGATGATAATGGTTATGATGATGCTGCTGATGATGATGCTGATGCTGATGATGATCATGGTGCAGCGGATGCTGCTGCTGCTGCTGCTGATGATGATGATGATGATGATACTGATACTGATACTGATACTGATGCTGCTGATGATGATTGTTGAACTTGAAGAAGCCGTTAATGGTGATGGTAGTGGTTATGCCGATTCGGTTTCTGTTCTTGGTACCCTTTGGATGGCACAGTGACGGGTAGGGGAAGGATGATGTTGATGACTCGACTCGACTCGAACGCACTTGGGGCCGATCCACCAGTCGGGTTACTTCCGCACGCTCGTCCTGCGTGCCCTCAATATGGAGGCTGAGGCAACATAATACAAAGATGAGACCGTGCAACAGCAACATATTTTCTTGCCCTGTGCGGCGAAACTCGCCATCCTCTCAGTTACTTAAAATCGTGACCCTGCTGCGGTCACATAACCGCTGGGCCGCGAGGAACGCATCGGCGGGGAAAGCCCCCCGCAGCGCCCCCGCTGGCACTAGCAGCACTCTCAGGATTGCTTGCCCTTCCCCTCGCCCCCCCGCTCACGACGACGACGGCTCCCCCCTTCCCCTTCTCAGTCGAGAGTGCCACCAAAAAGTTATGGCCAGCTGGCGCGGCTGGCGACACCACGCCTCTCGCGAGCAGCTCACGATATCGCACACTGTCTCTGAACGGCGGCGGCACACTCACTTGCTGCGACGCTGCAGCCTGTTTGTGATCGGCCTCTCCAGCGGTTACTACGGAGCGGATCCGACTATCTGCGTTGCCTTCAGATCCGTCAAGGCCGCGTCTAGGAACCAGTTCACCGCCGAGCTGAGCGGGTTCGGCCCCAAAGCGTACTGCAGCCTGACCGTGCCCTCCATCTTCTTTGGTCCTGGCCCGCGTAGCTGCCTCGCCGTGAAGTGGCGGATCATGCCCATGTATTGCATCGACTTCTCCTTCAGGTGCGGATTGAAATACTCCTTTACCTTCTGCTGGATCTCATCTGGCGTCATCAACAAGAGCGCCCTCGCTGTCATGAAGAACACGGTGATAAACGGCGGCCCTGACGTCGACACGCCCACATCCTCGCCCTCCGCCTTTCGGTCGTGAAGTGCCTTGGCCATGTCCTCGTAGAGCTTGTTTGCGGCCAATCCCGCTCGCCACGACTCCGCGGGACTGAGGTAGGTCGACAGCACCATGGACGAGCACAGCACCCGCTCGCGTAAGGTGTCGGTGGATACGATGACGACCTGTGTCACGAGGCTGTAGTTGTCCTCGCCCTCGCTCATGCCCTTCATCTCTTTCTGTCTTTTCTGCTCGCCGTCGGGCGCCCCGTCGGCCTTCCTCTTCGTCGCCAGTAGGACTCCCGCCAGCGGTAGAACCGAATCCTCTCCGACCATGCCCGTGTCCACATCGATGAGGAGGGGCATACAGCAAATGCGAACGAGCGTGTAGGTTATATTCACGGAGACAATGATGTTCTGAGCCGCAAACTCTACAGACCAGCACACATGGAACCACGAGCTCAGTTATCGTCGACGCTTTGTTTCGAAGACATCGTCCATGAAGTAGGGCCCCCCTCCAAATGTTTGCATGCCGTAAGGCGCTCACCAAAGACTTCCTCACAATCTATACATCGATTCGTGAGCGTGAGAGCATGCGAGAGTTTAACGTTGTCATGCGCAATACGTACATGATTTGCTAGCCCAGACCTGCAACTAAACGTGGCACCACAGGGGCCTGAAACGTCCTCCCAGGGACACGTGTAAAGAGTGCAGACGCTCGGTGAGAAGAGCCCCAGCTTCCTCGACCTCGGGGGACGCCGAATGGTCTCTAGGAGGCTGGGGTCCAATGGAGCCTGGGGAGATCTGCACACTGAGGGCAGCACCTCGGAGGATATTTATATCGATTCGGCGGAAGCGCGCAGCGAATTCGGGCTCGAACAATCTTTTCGCCCGACCACGGCAGTCGGACCAGAGGTCTGCTGCCTCTTCAGACACCAGCACAAGCTGCTCGATATCTGCCTGGACTCTCAAAGCCCACGGGTTAGCATCGGGTCGACTTGAGGCTTGTTCGCCGAATACATCGTCTCCAATGAAAACTCCGAACCACGCAGCTGTCAGCTGTCGGTGGGATTCGGGATGGGAGCAAATACCTTGAAACCACTTGAGCCGTCGGACTCTGAGTTCGACGCAGAGCGGAGTTGTTTTCCAGTATTCAAGCACCTGCTGGGACGACAGCGAGCGAACGTGGTGCGCATCTTCCAAACTGGCTTTCCCTCTCATCGCTCTGCGACACAGGCCTGCTACAGCGAGCTCCAACTTGCGAAGTTGGCCTGAGCTTGGAATACATCATTCGACCGCCGAAAGGGCGGAGTTTACTACATGGCAAAGCAACACGCAACGTTTCCATTTATACGGTATGTTAGGCGCCTGCCAAAACCGTCCTAATCTAAAATAAGCCATCTTAGCGGCCTGGATCCGTTTTCCAAGTTCTATCTGAAACGACTGGGTGGAAGTCAGCCGAGGTCACAAATATCGCACGGCCTCTCCGCAACTACACCCCATGCTACGCAGCATGCTAGCTACTCTACGCTTGGCCGAGGGCGGGACCGAACACAAGCCTCTTGTTTCTTAGGGTTACGCTTGAGGCCGATCTTCGCCAGCTCAGCATCAAGCAACTCATCATTCTTCTGCACAGTCCATTTGGCCAGGTCCAGGGAACAGCGCGGGCCTAGGACCAGCTTCTTTAAACTATCGTCGGCGAATTTAGTGAGTCCTAGGTGGACCTTAGGCGGGTTTAAACCATCACATTGTGCTTCTAAATCTCGCTCCTGGGGATCCTGTTCGCGACACTTCGAGATCCACCGACCGACAGGAGAGCGAAACACATGAACGAACGGCTCCACGGCGAAAGGATCCCCTTGAAGCACTCCGCACCCCGTTTTCAGCAAACGGTCTCCACCTTCTGCTGGGATGCTGGTGCATGCCTGTCTGTACCTCTGGTGGCAAAACCGCGTCTCCCTCCCCATAGCCATTCCAAGAACGGCCTCATCAACAGCTGGCCACGACGGGGAGGCAAATACATTGCTTAAATCTTCGAGTGAAGCAATCCAGTACAAACCTGCCTTATTCAGTCGCCAGGATGTGCAAAGGTTGGCGGCGGTCGCACATTCTCTCCTCCTACGGCGCAAAAAAACCCGTGGTCCAACTCCGAGTGTTGGTACGACGGTCATCTTTTCATCACTCTTTTCAGAAAGGCTTTGCCGAGCGGGTCCAATCCGTGCACCACCCGACGCCCAGCAGGGCCAGGCAAATCGCTCTTCTGGAGAGCAAGCCCCTGGCTGCAGGACCACAAACTCGGGAGAAGACCATGATGTTGATGACGCGGAGGAGGAGGAGGCGGAGGAGGAGGAGGAGGAGGCTGAGGAGGAGGAGGAGGAGGAGGAGGAGGATGAGGAGGGGGGGGGGAGTCGGAGGGAGGCGGAGGCTGACGTATGAAGAGGGGGGTAGGAAGGAGAGGAAGTCAGGAGGGAGAGGAAGTCAGGCGGGAGGGGGGAAGGGTGAGGGAGGAGGAGGAGGGAGAACATGAGGATGTGGAGGAGGTGCCAGGAGGTGGGGGGGAGGGAGGAAGGGATGGATGGATGGAGGGGGGGAGGGTGATGTCAGAGGAGGAACACGGCGGTGCTACTGCTAGTGATGTCGATGATTGTCATGTTGATGTTGCTGGTGGTTATCATGACGACGATGCGGCTGATGGTGTTGTTGATTGTGCTGGTGATGCTGATAATGAGGATGATGATGACGAGGCGGAGGATAATGATGCTGATGGTGAAGATGATTATGATGGTAATACTGACGACGATGCTGATGGTGATGATGCTGATGCTGATGATCCTGCTGACGATGTGCATGGCGATGACGGTGCCGATGCCGACGAATATGGCGATGGTGACGACGGCGATGACGACGATGATGAGGCTGATGATGATGACGATGCTGATGACGATGACGATGATGATGTTGCTTACGATGATGCTGATGACGATGCTGATGCTGATGATGAGGATGGTGATGCTGGTGATGATGATGAGGATCATGCTGCTGATCGTGTTGATGCTGATAATGCTGATGAAGCTGATGATGCTAATGATGATGTTGATGATGCTTGTGATGTTGCTTACGATGAGGATGATGATCGTGGGGATGCTGATTGCGATGCTGCAAATGACGATGATGTAGATGATGCTGATGCTGATGATGATGATGATGATGATGATGATGGTGGTGGTGGTGGTGGTGGTGATGCTGATGCTGAGGATGCTGACGGCGACGCCCGCGACGACGATGATGACGCTGATGATGCTGATGATGCTGATGATGCCGATGGTGATGATGATGATGATGATGATGATGATGCTGATGATGATGATTACGATGATGCTGATGCTGATGATGATGCTGATGATCAGGATGGTGATGCTGACGATGCTGATGCTGCTGATGATCGTGATGATGCTGATGTTGCTGCTGCTGATTATCATGAGGAAGCTGCCTTTGATGATGTTGTTGTTGATGGTACTGGCGAGGATTCTGAGGATGGGGCCGAGGAGGAGGAGGAGGATACTGACGCTGATGGTGACGGTGCTTATGATGGTAATCACGACGACGGTGCTGATGATACTACTGATGCTGATGATCCTGCTGACGATGTGTATGGTGATTTTGCTGACGATGCTGCTGACGACGGTGACGATGTCAATGACAATGGCGATGGCGACGACGACGGCGATGACGATGATGATGCTGATGATGATGATGATGACGATGCCGATGATGATGCTGAGGATGCTGATTCAACTGATGATGACGATGATGCTGATGATACTGATGATGATGTTGATGCTGCTGATGCTGATGGTGCTGATGATGAGGATGGTGATGCTGGGGGTGCTGATGATCGTGATGATGCTGATGATGCTGATGGAGCTGATGATGCTGATGATGATGATGTTCATGCTTGTGATGTTGCTTATGATGATGCTGCTGATTGGGATGCTGATGATGCTGCTAATGATGATGACGCTGATGATGCTGATGATGATGGTGATGATGATGATGGTGGTGGTGGTGATGCTGATGCTGAGGATGCTGACGACGACGACCACGACGACGACGATGATCATGATGATGCTGCTGGTCACGATGCTGCTGATGATGATGATGATGAGGCTGATGCTGATGATGATAATGATGATCATGATGGTACTGATGATAATTGTGGTGATGATGTTGATTATGATGATGATTATGGTTATGATGCTGCTGACGATGATGGTGATGATGCTGATGATGCTGATGCTGCTGCTTCTTGTGAATGGTGACGCTGCTCATCATGATCATGATGATGATGCTGATGCTGAACATGCTGATGATGTTGATGCTGCTGATACTGGTGAGGAACATGATGCTGCTGATGATGGTGATGATGCTGATGCTGATGATGATGTTGGTGAGGACGATGAGAACGATGATGATGCTGATGCTGATGCTGATGCTGATGCTGATGATGATGATGATGATGATGATGATGATGATGATGATGATGACGATGATGATGCTGATGATGTTGCTGATGATGATGCTGATGCTGATGCTGATGCTGACGCTGATGTTGTTGTTGATGATGATGATCATGATTCTGATAATGATGGTGATGGTGATGGTGATGGTGAGTAGGAAGACGATGATGATGGTGATGGTGGTGATTATGATGATTCTTTTTCTGTTCTTGATATCATTTGGATTGAGCAGCGGCGCGTAGGGAGAGGATACTGGAGAGGAGACTGGGGAGGAGGCGGAGAAGGAGGAGGAGGAGCAGGAGCAGGAGGAGAGGAGGAGGAGAACGTATGAAGAGGGGGCAGGAGGAAGAGGGAGTGTGGAGGGAGGGGGGAGGGATGAGGGAGGAGGCGGGGGTAAAGGGGGAAGATGTGGAGGAGGTGAAAGGAGGAGGGAGGGAGGGAGGGAGGGAGAGATGGATGGGGAGGAGGGTGGTGTGGGAGGAGGAGCACGGCGGCCTCTCGATCTCCTGGACGCGGCAGCGCGGAAAGCCGCCGGCGGACTCTGGACGACTGGTCTTACATCAGCAGCCCCGCGCCCAGTTTCCGCCGCTCCAGCCCCTCCCCGCCGATCGTCGTCACCACCGTCTCCAGCACCATCATCATCGTCTTGTCGTCGTCATCATCATCTCCACCACCATCATCCTCATCATCATCCTTCTCCTCCTCCTTCTCCTCGTCATCATCAGCATGATCATCATCATCCCCACCATCGTCATCATAATCATTTGCATCATCAGCAGCAGCATCATCATCGCCATCATCATGAGCACCATCATCATTGGCCACCCGGAGGTGCCTGGACCACCGTCATCGTAATTTGCAATCATCGACATTCATCGCCATCGTCACCATGACCGTCATCATCAGCACCCACCGTATTCATTACTATCGCCACCATCGTCGCCGTCGTTGGCGTCATCACCACCACCTATCATGACCAGCATCCTCGTCATTATCACCATCATAATGGCCTCAGGAAGAGGAGGAGGAAGAGGAGGAGGAGGAGGAGGAGGAAGAGGGGCCCGATGAGGACAATGACGAGGTCGAGGTGGACGATGACGATGGTCGCGGGAGGGGGCTTTCGCTTTCAAGGTAACGTCTAGTTGTTCCTAATTAGTTCTAAGGAGTTCTTGCGGATCCAAGTGGCTCCCAGGGATGTTTAGGAGCGAGGAGGAGAGGAGATCCTGGCGAAGGATGGAGGAGGAGGCGAAGGGTTGAGGGAGAAGGGAAGCGGAAGGAAGGACACATTTTATTGTTTCATATATATATGTATTGAATTGGAGGAAGGGGGGAGGAGGAAGGAACGACGAGGTTGAATGAGGGAAAGGGGAGGGAGGAGTGAGGAGGCAGGATGGAACAGGGATGATGGAGACGGGAGGAGAACCAGAGAGTACGCCTGCCATCTGTGCGAGGGCCCCGCCTTTCAAAGGCGCCCCCATCCTCGTACCAACTGGATCTGGCGATCGATGTAGGATTATGGAGGTCCAGGGTGTGTCAAGCGAGAGCCGAACGTCAGATCGGACTCCCCCCCCCTGCGCATTTCTCCTGCCGTGCCGCAGGGCCACAGACGTTCTACTCCAGCGGCAGCCCCGTTTTCCGAAGGACCCCCCCTCCGTCCGTGTAGCTGTCGCACATTTGTACCAGGCTCCGCCTCCGTAGCATCCAGTGATCTACGATCGAGAGCACGTGTTCGAGAAGGAGACCCCCTCCGCCCGCATGGCTGTTGCAGAAGCACGTGGGCGACGCACGCCAACGAGGTCGTCTGGACCGGCATTGGCGCGCAAGCCGCCCGCGTACGGTCGCGCATGTGCGCCCCCGCCTCCAGTGTGGCGTCTCGCGCTGGCGGCCCGCGCGAGCCGCGGCGCAAGGCGGCGAGCAGAGACGTCGCAGACCCAGTCTTTTCGGCGCTTCGAATTGTTCGATGCGTGGGCCTCCGGACCTCTCGACACTCTCTCCAGGGCGGTGCTTTCGTTCCGAGCCGTCTTGTGATTGTCCTGAAGCCCGAAGCGGTTTTCCAGAGCCCACGCATGACAGCAAACTGATCGCTTCGTTTTGTTTCGAGGCGCCAGGTGCCTGCGGATGGGTTGGGTATATTCTTGACGCTTCGTGTATCCCCACCAGCCGCTGGCAGATGCTCAGCGTTTCTTTTGCTGCTGGCACACGCTCAGCTGCTTCTCGGCCGGCTCAGTGCTGCGCCGTTAATTATATGCTTCCCGTGCGCTGTGTCCCAGCCTCGTTCTTACCGCCCTCTGGACTTTTCCCTGCGGGCCGCGAATCAAAAAAGTGTATCCCCACCAGCCCATCCAGAAACGATGTCTAGGCGTGTTTCCCTGGAGGGGGAAGCGTCGCAACATGCAGTGGCACAGACAGCGAAGGGAGACCAAGCTTGCCTTCGCCTTCTTTCCACTGGGAAGGAGAAGAAGGTTGTTGAAGATCTGAGAGGATGGCGATGACGATGCTGATGGCGATGGTGATGAGGAGGATGATAATGATGATGGTGCTGATAATTAGGAAAGCGCGCCACTGGATCACCCTGTAATTGAAAAGGGGTGGGGTGCCCCAACCCGCTCGGGGTAAGGGGGGCATAGCGGAGGCTCGCGTTTTTGAGTTTGTAAGTT
Source organism: Prorocentrum cordatum (assembly GCA_963575745.1). Classification (NCBI taxonomy): domain Eukaryota; class Dinophyceae; order Prorocentrales; family Prorocentraceae; genus Prorocentrum; species Prorocentrum cordatum. The sequence goes on from CAUYUJ010000578.1 coordinate 63,481, forward strand.
CCTCTCTCTTTCTCTCTCTTTCTCTCCCCGTCTCTCTCTGTCTCTCTCTCTCTCCCTCTCTTTCCCTCTCGCTGTCTCCACCTTTGTGGAGGACGCTCAGATTGATTCCCTTTGGTGCGAGGAGGTACACGTTGATTTCCTTTGTGGGGATTGCAAATGGAATTCCTTTCAAGGGGTGTACAAATAGATTCCCTTCGTGGCGGAATTACAAAGCGATTCCCTTTGTGGGGGGTTACAAATACGTTCCCGTTGTGTGAGGGGGTGCACATTGATTCTTTTTGTGGCGGGGGACGAGAGGGTCTGGCCTTGGGGGAAAGGTCCCAGCAAAACAAAAATCCTGAATCCACTGGCCCAGATTTTTTTCCGGCCCCGCCTGGAAACAAAACACAAAAAAACGAGACCACTGCAGCAGGGGGCATTTTTTTTGTGCTGGGACCTTTTTCCCCAGGGCCCAGCCCCCTGGGGCAGTTGGCAGCGCCAGGGACCGTCGGCGCCAGAGTCTGTCGGCAGCATCTCCTCCTCCTCCTGCTCCTCCGCGCCCTCCTCCTGCAATTCTCTTGTTTCTGTTCCCCCTCTTCGATGTCGACTTCGTGAGCTCCGTCTTGTCCGTCGTCAAGGCGATCGCCGACGCGCGCCCGAGCATATCGTGATGATTGCAACCGACCCCGACGGGTACAAGGACTTCTTGGCCGAACACCACAGCATGGACGGGAAAGAGGTGAAACAGACGATCTACAAGATTGTATTCGGCGCCAAGCCGCGGGACGGCAACCCCCTCCTCTGGGCTGTATCAGCGGAGTCGCACCAACTTTCGGCCGAGCTCATCGAACTCCCCAGGTACTCTCATTTTGCCAGCATGTACAACAACCGCCTGAACCCCGCGGCGTCTCGCCTGGCGGCACTGTGCTTCACAAAGGAAGACAACCACTTGCAGCGCCTGGTTGGGACTTTTCAGTCGCACTTGCAGTCGTACAACGTATCGGTGCTAATGTTCGACGGCATGGTGGTCAATCTGATTGGTGACACCGTGGAGCAGCTGAAGGAGGCCCTGGACGCGTTCAACGCGTCGTCGCCTGTGAGGGCGCGAGTGAAGCAGCGGCCCACGTAGTTCGCCGCGCTATGTCGAGGGGTGATGTTTCTCGGCGTTCCCTGAGTTCGGCTGCCAGTATGGATTTGCATTATCTCATTGCGGGCGATGTCTCTGCCAGCGTAGTATGCGACGCATGCGAAGCTATTACACCGCCAATGGGCACAACAGTATCTGCATATTGTTTTAGCTGACCTTGAACTACTGTTGGGAAAGGAGAATCTCCGGGCGAGCTCGTGCAGCGAACGGGCGGAAATTGAAACATATAAGTGCGTTGTTTCATAGATCCTCCTCTCTCTCGCTCTGCAGAGCATGGCATGTGATGTTGGTCAATGAGCGCTGGTCGGCGCAGTGCCCTGCGTTGGGTCGTCGCCGTTGCTTGTCCGTGGTAGCCGCCCTGGCTCGATCGCCCTATCGCGGCCCCTGGCGCTCGCCTCCCGCGCCCCGAGCTATCAGCGCGCTTCTACCAGCGTGGCCGTCTACGACAACTGGGGCGAGTTCTCCGCCGCCGTCACGGACGTGGACGGAATCAGCCGCGGGGGGTTCCTCAAGAAAGTTAGGCGCGCCGCTGTCAAGAACCCAGAGGTGTTGCCAGACGGCGAGGTTGGGGGGGCGTTCGCATGTGCCCGGGCGTTCGGGCTCGCCCCTGACCACGCGGCGCGCCCCTCGTGCGACGAGGAGTGCGTGCTGTCGTGCGGGAAGAGGGGCGATTGCGGAGAGCGGCTGATTTGGCGGGGCCCTCGGCGCGACGGGGGGTTGCGACTCGCGCAGCGGGGGGGGGGGGCAGCGCCGCTGACATGGCGTTCTGCGATGGCGCGCGTGCGGGGCATTGGATGGGCAAGCTCGACTGCTTGGTCATGTGGTTCGCTGACTACAGCCGCGAAACCGTCATCTGCGAGCTGTCTGTCCCACGTCGGCCACGGGGTAATCGACGCGTGGCTGCTCGCCTTTTTGGGGCGCGCGAGCGAGCGGTGCGACCTCGCCCGCCCAATCTCGATTCAGAGACCGTGGGCGCCAGGGGGCGGCGTGCGCAAGCGGCCCGCTGCTCTGCCCGCGCCTAAGAAAGCCCCCATCCATGAAGGTCGCGCAGCAGTGGGAGAAGCCCGCGCGGAAGGTGCCCATGAAGTTCGCGAGGCAGGCGCCCATTGCCGACGAGTCGCTCCTGAGCCAAAACAAGCCAGGGAAGTTGAACAAGGCGGCGCGCCCCAAGAAGGGCAACATCTGGATGTGGGGCGCCGTGCTGCAGGGGGAAGCCCGACGCATTTCGCGCGCCGCGTCTTGGGGCGCCCCGTGGGCGCGAAGGACGGCGAGCCCCGTGGACGCAAGAAGATGAATGACAACCTCGACAAGCTGATTTCAGCAAGGGCGACATCATTGTCTCGGACAAAAGGGGCGCGACCTTATCATCCGTGAAATCCATTCGCCGCCAGAAGGGGCTCGCGCAGAACACCCTGCGCCGCGGGCTAGTGGACTCCGATGATGGCGAGATCGTTAACGCCAGGGGTTTCACCATCGACGCCATCGAGAGCAAGTGGGGCATCCTGAAGAGGTGGTTGAAGGCCAAGTACGGCGGCAAGCTCCTGAACTACGCGGACCGAGTGAAGTGGCGCTACGCGATTAACGAGTACCAGGCGCGCTGCTACCTCAGCATGGACCACGCTCTGATGGGTGAGAAGTACTACTACGTGCCTCTCGCCAAAGGTCTGAGCACTTTTGCCATTGCGCGAGCTTGGTCGCGCCAGCGGCCTTGGGGGCCCGATGGGCCAGCTTATAAAGAGTGGATGCGTTTTCCATTCTCGCTCGACTGACAGTAGCCGCGCGCCAGGCCAGAGTGCGCCCGCGCCCGAGAGCCTGAGATAGCAAACATAATCTGCGCCGTCATCATCTGCGCCGCCGAGAGCCCAAAGCATCCCAATCATCGCATTCATCATCGTCAGCGATATGAAAATCATAGAAACGCGGACCTCCGTCATGCCCCCCAACCCGCTCGCACGACCCCCCCCCCCTTTCGCCCTTCATGGGGGGGGGGGGGGGGATTTGCAAACCTTCCCGCCCCTTCCCCCCGGCGAGGGGGGGGGGTCCGAACCCCTCCCCCCCCCCCCCTCCCGCCATGAAGGCTGGGCTCCTTCCTCTCCCTCCTTGCGCTGGAAGGGGGGGGGAGTTCGAACCCTTCCCCTTCCCCCCTTTCGCCGAGCAGGGGGCCGGGGAGGGGGCCTCTCCCGCAGGGGGGGGGGGGGGGGTCTGGCTTCGGGATAGTGAGTAGTGAGGCGCGAGTCGAGAGTAGTGAGTAGTTACTAGTTAGTAGTGAGTTGTGGCATAGTGAGTAGAGAGCAGATAGTAGCGAGTAGCGAGGAGCGATTAGTGAGTAGTGAGTAGTGAGTAGTGCGCAATGAGTAGTGAGTAGTGAGTACTGAGTTGTGGGAAGTGGGGAGTGGGTAGCGAGTAGTGAATAGCGAGTTGGGGGTAGCGAGTAGTGAGTAGTGAGTAACGAGTAGGGCAATGTGGGTAGTGAGTAGTGAGGAGGGAGTCGTCCGTAGTGAGTAGTGAGTAGGGAGTAGTGAGTAGAGAGTAGTGAGTAGCTAGTAATGTGTAGTGAGTGACGAGTGGGGAGAAGTAAGTAGTGAGTAGTGAGAATTGAGAAGTGGGTACTGAGTAGTGGGTAGTGCGTAGGGAGTAGCAAGTAGAGAGCAGTGAGTAGTGAGTAGTGAGTCGTGAACACTGAGTACTGAGTAGTGACTAGTGAGTAGTGACTCGTGACTAGTGACTAGGGAGAGGGGGGTAGGGAGTAGGGACTAGTGTGTAGTGAGTAGTGCGTAGTGCGTAGTGGGTGGTGAATATTGCGTCTCGGGTAGCGAGTAGGGAGTATCGAGTAGTGAGTAGTGAGTCGTGAGCAGTGAAGACTGTGTAAGGAGCAGGGAGTAGCGAGTAACGCGCAGCGGATAGTGAGTGGTGAGTTGTGGGCAGTGAGTCGTGATTTGTGAATTGTGAGTATTCAGTAGTGAGTAGTGGATAGTAGGTAATGGTAGTGAGTAGTGATTAGTGAGTAGTGAGTAGTGGCTAGTGAATATTGAGTATTGTTTAGTGAGTATTGCGTAGTGGGTACTGACTACTGACTTAGTGAGTCGTGATTAGTGAGTAGTGAATAGTGAATAGTTTGTGAGTAGTGTTTAGTGAGTATTGAGTATTGGGTAGCGGGTAGTGATCAGGTTGGTAGTGACTTGGGAGTAGTGAGTAGTGAGTTGGGAGTAGTGAGCAGTGAGTATGGAGTAATGGGGGGTGACTGGTTCCACCCCCCCCCAGGCAGATCCAGCGGCGCGCCTTCGATGATTAGGAGGAGGAGGAGGAGGATGGCGATGAGGATTAGGATGATGACGATGACGATGCTGATGGTTATCGTGATGCTGAGTATGGTAAGGACGATGATGTTGCTGCTGATGATAATGCTGCTGATGATGGTAATAACGGTGCTGCTGCTACTGGTCATGATGGCGATGATGATGCTGTCGATGGCGATGATGATAACGATGCTAATGGTGATGGTGCTTATGCTGCTGATGGTGATTATGATGATGCTGGCAATGATGCTGATGAGTTTGATCAAGACGTTGATGATGCTGATGCTGATGATGGTGCTGATGCTGATGATAATGGCGATGATGACGATGGTGGTGCTTGTGGTGGTGGTGATGGTGATGCTGCTGATGATGCTGGGGACGATGGATACTGGTGGTAATTATGCTGATGATGCTGAGCCTGATGATTGTGCTGGAGATGGTGATGCTGATGATGATGGCGATGACCATGATGTTGCGGATGATGCTGTTGATGCGGTGGCTGTTGCTGCTGATGATGATGATGGTGAGGATGATGATGATGAGATGCTGATGCTGATGATGACTATGATGACGGAGTGGATGATGATGATCATGATGATGGTGATGATTCTGCGGATGCCGATTATGATGATCATGACTATGATGCTGATGCTGACTGCGATGGCGATAGTGATGCTGATGATTACGATGATGATGCCGACGATGATGAGTATGATCATAATGATGATGGTTATGATGATGCTGATGCCTATGCTGATGCTGATGCTCAGGCTAATGATGATGGTGATGCTAATGATGATGGTGATGCTGCTGATGCTGATGCTGATAATCATGATGCTGATGATGATTATGATGACGATGATGACGATGATGATGACGGCGATGGCGATCGCGATGATGCTAACGATGAGGATGCTGATGATGATCTGATGCTGATGCTGATGCTGCTGATGATGATGCTACTCATGATGATGATGCTGCTGCTGATGATGATGGTGATACTGATCGTGATGATGATGATCATGTTGCTGATGCTGCTGCTGATGATGACGATGATCATTATGATGCTCATGATGCTCATGATGATTCAGATCATGATCATGATGCTGATCATTATGATGATGCTGATGATGATGATACTGATGATGATGATGCTGCTGCTGATGATGATGATGATGATGATGATGATGATGATGATGATGGCGATGGCGATGGCGATGACGATGACGATGCCTGAGAGGAGGACGAGGTGGAGGATGAGGCGGAGGGGGAGGGACAGCAGCAACAGGGAAGTGGGCGAGCAGACAAACTATAGAAAACTAGCAGAGGAAGAGGAAGGGGCGGTAAGGGTGTAGTCAGACCTTTCTAGGGAGCTCCTGGGGCACTCCAGAGGAGGTGAAGAAGGGTGGAAGGGTGGCAGCGGGGGTGTGGAGGGGGGAGTGCAGGGGGGAGGTGGGAGGGGGTGGAGGGGGGTGGAGGGGGTTGGGTGGGGGGGTGGAGGAAGAATTTTGAATTTGAGTTTGAGGGTGGGTGAGTGGGGGGTGGATGGGAAGAGGGCGGAGAGGGGGGGTGGGGCGGGGATGGGAGGGATGGGGAGGGTCTGGTGGTGGGGGGGTTGCAGACCCAGGGTCAGAGGGTAGGGAGAGAGGTTTAAGTAAAAAGTTTGAAGAGGAACCCCCATAAGCAACCTCGGCCCAGATGGCCGGTGGGACTCCAGAGTACGTTCCAAGTGAAAACGCATGACTTAGTTTCGGTCGCCGTCCCTGTTCTGGCCGCCCGGCGTCCTTGTGGGATGAACGTGTGTCCTTCCTTCTCCATCCGCCCCTCCTCTTCCTTACCCTCATCATTGTTCTCTTTCATCCTTCCTTCCTCTTCTCTTCCTCCTCTTCTCTTACTTTCGGTTTTCTCTTCCTTCCTTCCGATCCTGGTTCCTTTTGTCTGTCCTCCTCGATAGAAATAAATGCAATTCAGATCCCTTCCCTCATTTGCCGTTCCGACCCCTGAGATTCTGATCTGACGAGGCCGAAGTGGATGAATGGGAAGAGGGGAGGAGGAGGATGAAGAGGAGGAGGATAATGAGGAGGAGTAGGAGAATGAGGAGGAGGAGGAGGAACAGCAGCAGCAGCAGCAGCGGTACCAGTAGGGAGAGCAGAACGAGGACCAGGAGGATGACCAGGACGAGGGTGAGGAACATGACGCGAGGATGAGTAGGAGGAAGGAGACGAGAAGGATTAATAGGATTAGGGAGATGGGGAGAAGGATAATCAGGATGAGGAATCGAAATTCGAGGATGAGGATGCTGAGGAGGATGATACTGAAGTGTTGGAGGAGGAGGAGTAGGAGGGGACATACAATGATGACCTGGCGATGACGGTGGTAATGGTTATCATGCTGTTGGTAATGATGGTGACGGTGATAGAGATGATGTGGAGAAGTAGGAGTGGGAGGGGGAGGAGGAGGAGGAGCAGTAATGAAGGAGGAGCAGGAGGGTGAGGCTGAGGAGGCCGAGGACGTCGATGGAGGAGGATGAGGAGGAGGAGCAGGAGGAGGAGGATGAGGAGGACGAGAAGTAGAAGCAGGATTGGGGGAGGAGGAATCGGAACGTGAGGAGGAGGAGGAGAAGGAGGAACACCATGAGGAAACGCACTGCGAGGATTTACATGAGAGGAGGAGGAGGCGGAAGTGGGAGGGTAATGATAATGTGGGGGATGACGGTGATAGTGGCGGTGATGATCATCATGATGACGCTGTTGTTGATGATGCAGCTGCTGATGATAATGATGATGCTGATTGTGATGTTGGTGGTGGTGGTGAGGTCGTTCATGATGGTGACAATGATGCTGATGGTCATAACGATGGAGGTGCTGCTGATGATGATGATGATGGTGGTGACGACGACACTGGTGAGGATGCTGATGACGATGTTGATGTTGATGCTGATGATGCTGATGATACTGCTTCTGCTGCTGGTGATGCTGCTAATGCTGAGTATGATGAGGACGACGACGATGATGCTGATGATGATGAAGAGGATGATGCTGATGATGATGATCATGCGGCTGCTGTTGCCGATGCTGATGATGCTGCTGATAAACATGCTGATCATTATGGTGATGGTGAGGCTGCAGATGGCGCTGGCGATGCTGATTGTGATGAGGGTGTTGGTGATGGTGACGGTGATGGTGATTGTGCTGATGATCAGGATGATGATGCCGATAATTATGATGATGGTGGTGATGATGATGATGACGGGGATGCCGATGATTATGCTGCTGCTGATGATGATGGTGATGGTGGGAATGACTGGTAATGATGCTGGAGCTGGTGCTGATGGTGGTGGTGGTTGCGATGATGGCTGGTACAGCTGCTGCTGCTGCTGATGCTGCTGCAGCTGCTGCTCCCGCTTTGGGGCCCTCGGGTGCATATATAATGAGCAGCGAGCGCCTGTGTTCTGAGTCAAATTAGCCGAGCGGCGCTCTGCGAATGAGAGGAGGAGCAGTGAACGCGCACATGCTCTGAGGCCAATTCGCAGAGCGGCGCTCTGCTAATCACAGACCGTGCAGGATGGGAGACCCTGCTTTGAGGCCGATTAGCAGAGCAGCGCTCTGCTAATGAGGGGGGGAGCCGCGAGTGCGCATGCTTTGAGGCACATTTCCGGAGCGCCGCCCTGCTAATTGGAGCCCGACCAGTCTGGAATTGCATGCTCGGGACCCCTCATGAGAAGTCAGGAATCAGGACAGAGAACAGCCGATAGCCTGGAGGTTGGGGTGTGGTCAGAACCGCGGGCGACCTGTGTTCCCCGGACCGGGTCTTCCGAGGCGTCGTCGATCTTCGAAACAGGATTGGTGTTATGCATAGCACTTCGGCCCTCAAAGCCGAAACATCTACTCACCGTACCGTACCGCGTCGGAGCGGGGCCTGAACGGAGCCCAAACATGGTGCGGTGCCTTTGTGTCGTTCTCGTGTTAGAGGGATTCGCTTCCGTCGCAGGCTTCGTTGCGTGATATCCGGCCCCGAGCCAGACCTATGGATCTGTTTTGCAGGTCGCCGTGGCGATCGCGGTGGTCACACATCGGGGCAATGTTTTTGCCAAGGAGTGGCATGCCCCTTCCCAACCATCCCCCGCTCTGCGATTTCAAACGTGACCTAGTCAAAGTAGCGACGGATAATTGTCAACTTATGACCACAATGGGCAGTCATTTTTTGTTGGTCAGAGTTCGATTATCACGCAGTCAAGACTGGAGCCCTGAGATTGCCCGTCTGACCTGTGCGCTGCCATGAGCGCGTTTCTCATTGAGCTGAGGCAAGGCTGCTTGCATGGGACTTAACCCCCCTCCCCGCACCCTCCGCCACCCTGTGAAGCAATGCTGGGCCGAAACGGCGTGCAAGTGAGTTTCGACATGCGTGAAAGCCAACGTTTCTTCCCCCGTGGTGCCCCCCGGAAACCACAAGGCACCGACATCGCCATTCCCCGGACCTCTCCCCTGGTGCGTTCTGACCAGCATTTCGAGGCGAATCTAGCTGTTGCGACGAGGGCCTCCCAGGAGGCCCATGAAGGGGAAAACGAGGGATGGGTACGTAGCGGTATCAGTACCTTTCTCTCCTCTGGCCCCCTCCCCACCCCCTCCTCCGTGCAAGTAAATTTGCCGCCAAAGCTTAAAAGAGAAACGGTTCCTATCGGGCGGGCCGATCCTGACCCGTCCGCCGCCCCCGACAAGGGAAGTGTGGGAGCAAAGACGGGGACGGCTGAACCGTGCGAAGGAGGGAGGAGGAGAAGGAGGAGGCTGGATGGATGGATGAGGGAGTGGGAGGAAGGAACATGAATATGATGATGATGCTGCTGATGATGATGAAGAAGAAGGAGGAGGAGGGGGAGGAGGAGGAGGAAGGGAAGGATTAGGAGGAGGAAGGAGCAGGAGGAGGAGGGCAAGCACAAGGGCCAGAGGTCTCATGGATGCCTCTCCGGAGTCTCTTGGGATATCTCTTGGGTGCTTCTTGGAGGCCTTTCGGAACGTCTTGGGGGTCTCTTGGCGATCCTGGGGAACTCTTGTGGGGGCCTCTTGGGGCCGCTTGGGGTCCTCTTGGGGGCCTCTTGGGGACCTCTTGAGGCCATCTTGGGGCCATCTTGGGACCTCTTGGGGCCTCCTGGGCGCTTCTTGGGGCCATCTTGGAGGACATCGATCAAAGAAGGGGGGGTCCTTAATTAGCGCCGCCCCCCCGAGAGCCCAAAGTGAGGCCAAGACACTAGTGAAACCAATGATTTTGGCTTCCTCGCCGAGGCCATTTTGGACGCCCTGACCGCTCGCAGGGCGCCCCGTCCAGGTCCAAGGTATGGGTCAGGGGGAGGGATCAAGACGCCCTCCCCGCCCGCAAGCCGTCTCGCTCACTCCCACCCGCCCTCCCAACACATACGGAGCACCCGAGCCTGGCCCGAGCCGCAGCATATTCAGCAGTCGTCTTTGGATGGGCAGCTACTGGGGGCCAATCCGTCGCCGCCGCCGCCTCCGCCGCCGCCGCCGCCGCGCTGCTGCCGCCGCCGCCGCTGTCCGCCGCTGCCGCCGCCGCTGTCCGCCGCTGCCGTCGCCACCGCGCCGCCCGCCACCCCGCCGCCGCCGCGCCTGCCGAATCGCCGCCGCCGCAGCCGCTGCCGCCGCAGCCGCTGCCGCCACCGCTGCCGTCGCCGCCGCCACCACCGCCGCCGCCGCCGCCCCCAGCGCCGCCGCCGCCACCGCCGCCGCCACCGCGGCAGCCGCCGCAGCCGCTGCCCCCTAATAGGGAACAGTGATCAGCCCCTCCCCGAAAGGGAAGAAGCGAGGTGGAAGAGGAAACGCTCCAGACCACCAGCGCCCAGAGGGCTGTTGGGACCACTAATCAGACCAATCCAAGGAATCTTACTAGTGCGAATCTTAGCCAGACCAATATTCAAGGAAGGGTACTACGAGTGCGAATACAGTAATCTCAAGCGGTACTCGCCAGACCAATGCTAAACTAATGGTGCGAATCGACATATCAAAAATCATGCTCGTAGTAATAATTTAAAGGTGGCTCATACGACGACTACTACTACTACTACTACTACTACTACTACTACTACTACTACTACTCCGACTACTACGACTTCTACTACTACTACTACTACTCCTACTACTACTACTACTACTACTACTACCACTACTACCACTACCACCACTAACCACCACTAACTACTACTACCTACTGCTACTACTACTACTCTAGATCTGCTACACTACTACTAACTCTACTACTACTACTACTACTACGAATACTACTACTACTACTATTACTACTATCTACTACTACTGCTTACTAACTACTGGCTAAACCTACTACTACTACCAATTACTATTACTCATATGACACTACTGAACCTACTACAACGACTAACCCTACTAACTACTACTACTACTACTATTAACTGATTTATCTCTGTTGTGTAATTGGAAGCTTATACTTGGGATATTAATACTACTACCATTACTACTACTACTCTACTACTATCTACTACTAACGACTACTACGACTACGACTACGACTACTATACTCTACTACTAACACTCTACCACTACTACTACACCTACTACTACCAACTACTACATACTACTACTACTAACGGCTACTACCGCTACTTTTATGATTATTACTACTACTACTACTGCTGCTGCTGCTACTACTACTACTAAACTACTACTACTACTAACTACTACCATTACTAATTACTCACATGCCACTACTACTACTACTACTACTACCTACTACTACTACTACGAACTACTACTACTACTACTACTACTAGAGCTACTAACTACCACTACTAACTACTCTACTAACTACTACTACTACTACTACCGACTACTACGCTACTACGGCTCTACGACTACGACTACGACTACGACTACGACTACGACTACCACTACGACTACTACTACTACTACTACTACTACTACTACTACTCTTAGTACTACTACTACTACTACTACTACTGCTACTTTTATGATTATTACTACTACTACTGCTGCTGCTACTACTACTACTACTATTAGTACTACGGCTAGTACTGCAACAACAACTATTACTACTACTGTTACCACGACTACCATTACTACTACTACTACTACTACTACTACCACCACCACCACTACCACTTCTTCTTCTTCTACTACTACTATTACGATTACTACTACTACTGCTACGACTGCTAGTAGTAGTAGTAGTAGTAGTACTACTACTACTACTACTACTACTACTACTACTACTACTACTACTACTACTACTGCTACTACTGCTACTACTCAACATCCTGCGATGGCTACTGTCGACATCAATACTAGTCGTTATCAGCAAAACCTATATAGTATGAAGGGCAACGCACAACACGCCGCGTAATTTTAATAGATTCTTACTTTCATACGTTGGGTGGGACAGAACGGTCAGAAGTTGCTGCAGGCACGAAGCGGTGAAAGGACCGGGAAATGGATTTGTGTCCTACAGCGTGATGAAGGCCACCGTGCAGCTGCGCACGTGAGGCCCTGCGGTGCCATCCTTCCACGCCCCGTGCTGAGCCGGGATCTGCCCGTCCGTGGGTGATCGGGGCTCAAGAGACGGGGGTCAGTGCAAACGGGGGTAAGCCAGAGCGCCGGATTTGCAGAATCCTGCAGGGCCAGGGTCGCATTGACCCGGGCTTGGGTGCAGGATCCTGCAGGATTGTGCACGATATCCTTCGCACTGGCCGGGATTTGGGTGCAGGACCTCGCATGACCTCGCAGGATTCTGCAAGGTCTGATTGGCCCGGGTCTGGATTGACCCAGGTCAGAAGATACCCGAGGTGTTCTCTCTCTCTCTCTCTCCTTCCCTTCCGTCCAGCTGGCGGTGCCATCACCCTCCTCGCTGGTATCCCCCAGGCACGGGCGGTTGGAGGCCCGAGTGTGTTCCATTTGCAGCATCCGCCGCCGCGGGAAGCTGCAACACGGGTGCCTCTCGGGGGCGGGAGCTGCACTGCGAGGTCGTCCTGGATCTCTACCTGTTTGGGCAAGCTCCCGAAGCTCGCTTCATTCCAAACCGAGACTTTTCCCCTGGCGGAGTCGTGTGGCAGACACCACGCTGGTGAACGCACTCTCCTTTCCTCTGCGCCCCCTGTTCCCCCCGTCTTCTGTCCGCCTTTTTTGTTTGTTGCCCCTTCCCTCACCCCTCACCCCTCATCGCATCCCCTCTCCCTCTCCTTCCCCTCGACTTTCCTCCCTCCCTCCCTCCCTGCAGTGCTTCCTCTACTCCTGTTCCCTCCCTCTCGCCCCTGCCTTCCCCCGCGCGTTGTCCAGTCGAGGCCTGGTCATGATGCACTTTCCACTCATGTCGCTCTTTTTCTGCGCGTACGAGTTCTTCATGGCCTTCACGGTGCTGGCGCTGCTGACGGGACTCCTCCTCCCCCTCCTCCTCCCCCCTCCTCTCGGAGGGAGGGGACGCGACACCAACACCACCAGGGGGGGGGCATTCTCCAGCGAGGAGGTCCACAATGCCTCTCGGAGCTGGAGGCTGGGGACGTCGCCGAGCGAGAGGGGGGGCCCACGCCACCAGGGAGACCCTCCTTGCTCCTCGCAACTCGCCTTGGTGGTGTTGGTGTCGCCTTTCGCTCTTCCTGCCAGGATGTTTTGAGGGTCGGGGACGTGGGGCCGCGTGGTGTACAGTTGTTGATCCCTTCCCTGGGAAAACAACGAAACACGTATACACCAGGGTCCCGTATACACGGGCGCCCTAGAGGGCGCGAAGTTATTCGCGCTTCGCGGTTCGGCTCCGATTCCTCCTCATCCTTCTTTTCTCCCCTGGGAGGCGGCGCGAGAGCGCGACGTTATTCGCACTTCGCGCTTCGCGCTGCGCGAAGCGCGAAGTTGGGAGCCCTTGTAACCTCACCGTCGGACCGAGGTCCAATATCGAATTCGGTTCGGGGCAGGTGCCCAAGCGTCCTTCGTGTTTGTGTTGGATGCCCGTGTGCATCCTTCGGAGAACGAAAACACCATAGGCATAAACTTTTAGCGGCTTTCCTCGCGGATTTCTTGGATCTGCGCTGGGCCCCTCGATAATCATCAGTCGGGTGTGCGTGCACGGCGAGTACCGAGAATGCCAGCCCAAAAGGCCCCCAAAAGGCCCCCCTTGAAGTCCCAAAAGAGCCCCAAGAAGCCACCAAAAGGCGCCCACGAGGCCCTCGAGAGCAGCACACAGCAGCCGCCAGTCCCCCAAGGGGTCGGCGGTGTGGCGTAAGTCACCACCCACCAAACCACCCCAACCCAGCCCGAAGGCTCAGATTTACCCTCGATTTCCAGTGGGGGGGGTCGGGAAACATCGAAAAAAACACATGTGGAACCCTTACCCCCCCAACCCGAAATTCGGGTCTTCGGGTTGGGTTGGGGTGGCCTGGTAGGTAGTCAGTAAGCATAAACATCATCTTTGCAAACATGGGCAGGACCGCGTGACGTGATCCCGGGAGGGGGGCGAAGGGGAGAGGTACCGATCACGGCCGTCGTCGCCCAGACCTTACACATCGGGATCCACCAAAGAAGGGGGTGACCCTGAAGGAGGAGGAGGAGGA
>CAUYUJ010000578.1:82500-95278 GCA_963575745.1 Prorocentrum cordatum
GTTCAAGCACGGCTGCTGTCATGCGAGGCCTGGAGCTGCCAAGCTTGGGCAACAGCGGGACACCGTGGGTACGATCCCGACAGCTCGGGGCCCAACTGGGACACCAATCGTCAGGAGGGGAAAAAACACACAGACACAATTAATCGTCGGTTACCCAGAAAATACAGGAAAATATGGGAAGTGGGGGGGAAGACAAAAACCCGGAAACTATGGGGAAATATGGGGAATCCTGTTATTTAATCGCTTCGCTCATTCCGCCGGCCCATATTGTCGCACCGTTGTGGGCTAGCCGAGTTTTGGGGGCCGTTTTGGGGCCTCTTGGGGCCTCTTTTGGGCCTCTTGGGCGCCTCTTGGGGCGTCTTGGGGGCCTCTTGGGGGTCTCTTGGGGCCTCTTTGGGACCTCCTGGGCGGCTTCTGGGGCGGAGGGATCGATTTTTCAGTTCTCTGTATCCCTCTTGAGCCCCTCTTGGGCCCGTCTTGGGGCCTCTTGGTCCGTCTTGGGCGGCACTTGGGCCGTCTTGGGGGCCCTCCTGGGCCGTTCCGGGGCCGTCTTGGGAGCCTCGTGGGCCGTCTTGGAGCGGTCTTGGGGGCCTCTTGGGCCGTCTTGGAGCGCGCGGAAGCCGAAAAAGCCAGAACGCAAAAAACATCGAAACAAAAACAATGAAATCAACGATTTTGGCCTCTTGGGGCCCTCTTCGGAGGCCTCTTGGAAGGCCCTTGGGGCGTCTTGGAGGCCTCTTGGGCTGTCTTGGGGCCCTGTTGGGCGTCTTAGGGCGATCTTTGGCCGTCTCGGGGCCCTCTTGGACCGTCTTGGAGGCTTCTTGGGGACCTCTTGGCCCGTCCTGGGGCCCTGTAACAGGGCTCCGGCATCTCTGGCCCGACCTTGCCGGGACCTTGCCGGGGACTTGCCGGGGACTTGCCGGGACCTTGCCGGGACCTTGCCGGGGTACTTTTCGTCCGGGGTAGCACGCCCTGGCCCGTTGGGCCGGCGAATTCTGACTTGGGACGTGCTCCCGGAACAGGAGGAAGTGCATCTCGGGCGTGCCCGCTCGAGGAAAATGCGCACTAAGGGGGTGGTATTTTGACTCGGGGCCCGCTCCCGGGACGCCTCTGCGGGAGGAGGACGAGGAGGAGGAGGAGGAGGAGGAGGAGGAGGAGGAGGAGAAGGAGGAGAGGAGCAGGAGGAGGAGGAGGAGGAGGAGGAGGAGGAAAAGGAGGAGGAGGAGGAGGAGAGAGGAGGGAGGAGGAGGAGCCTCAAGTGAGGAGGAGGAAGTGCATCCCGTGCGTGCCCCTCGAGGAAAGTGGCGCCCCGGCAAGCGTCGTATCTGCACCCCCCCCCCCCCCCCCCCCCTCCCCCTCTGCGGGGAAGGGATCAAAGGGAAGGGGCTTCCCTTCGACTCCACTACGACGTCGTTTAATTTCGCTTAAGATACCGCGCTTGAGGAGGAGAGCCCTGGGAGGGGGAGAACGGAGACGACGGAGACGACGAGTCGAACGGAGAAGCCCCTCACACACGCCGACAGGGTCGGCGGATTTTTCCCTTCCGAAATCCGCCTGTAGGAGGACGTGCCCGACCTCAAACTAGGGGGCACAGGCAGAGGGGGGGATGCATCGACCCCCAATCGCCCATGGATCGCCGACAGGGGTCTGATAGCGCCACCCCGCCCAGGAACGTGCGGGCTCAGTATCGTGGACATCTTGCCGATCGATCGGCGATGTATCGCCGATTCCAGGTCGACGTTTCTGCCCCTATCGGATGTTGCCAGAAGCTCCCCTTGGCCCCAGGGTGCCCCGAGGATCTCGAGGGAGGCCGCCCCGGCCTCCAGAGCACCCCCCGACGAGGTCCAGCGGGGGCTCCAAAATGGAGCGAAAAGCTCGCGGCACCTCCGGGCCACGGTTGGCGGCGCGCAAAAGAGGGTATGGGGGAGGGGGGAAGGCTTCTCAGAAGCACCCTGCTTCTCAGAAGGCCTCGGCCTTACGTCTATAGAGAAGGCCCGCGCCTTCTAAGAAGCAGGGTGCTTCTAAGAAGCCTTCCCCCCTCCCCCTACCCCCTTTTGCGCGCCGCCAACAGGGGCACCTTCGGCAACCCTCGACCCAGCCGACGCGGCCGTCGCGGGAGAATCGGCCGCCGGCGCGCGGCGCGGCGCAGCGGGTGGCGCGCTACGCCGGCGCGGCGAGGGAGGAGGGAGGAGGGAGGAGGAGAGGAGGGGGAGGAGCAGGGAGGAGGGAGGAGGGCAAATAGGGAGGAGGGAGGAGAAGAGGGGGAGGAGGAGGAGGAGGAGGAGGAGGAGCAGGGAGGAGGGAGGAGGGCAAAAAGGGAGGAGCGTGTTTTTCAAGCACCTGGGCCATAACGCGCGTAACGATGCCCCCCACCCTCCCATAACGTAACGATCCCCCCCCCTCCCCCCCTGGTGCGCCTCCGGCACTGCCATGATGATGCTCGCAGGCTATTGTGGTGCTTGCAGGCTGCTTGGACGTTCGTCGTCGCGTCCGAGGTTCTCGTAGGGCCTGCTAACGTCTCCAGAGACTTTCAGAGATCTCCTGAGACCTCGGGAGACTTCTGTACTCTTTTAGAGGCGGCCGTCGTCGTTGTTGTTGTCGTCTTCGTCGTCGTCGTCTTCGTCGATGTTGTCGACGTTGTTGACGTCGTCGTCGTCGTCGTCGTCGTCGTCGTTGTTGTTGTTGTTGTTGTTGTTGTTGTTGTTGTTGTTGTTGTCTTCGTCGTCGTCGTCGTTGTCGGCTTCGTCGTCGCCGTCGTCGTCGTCGTCGTCGTCCCCTTCGTCGTCGTCGTCGTCGTCGTCGTCGCTTTAGTCGTCGTCGTCGTCGTCGTCGTCTTCGTCGGTGTTGTCGTCGTCGTTGCCGTGTCGTCGTCGTCGTCGTCATTGGTGTCGTTGCCGTCGTCGTCGTCCTTGTCGTCGTCGTCGCTTTAGCTGTCGTTGTCCTCGTCGTCATCGTCGTCGTCGTTGTCCTCGCCGTCATCGTCGTCATCGTCGTCGTCGTCCTCCTCGTCGTCCTCGTCCTCGTGGCGGTCGTCGTCGTCGTCGTCGTCGCCGTCGTCGTTGCCGCCGAGGGCCTCGAAGGGCCTCCAGACGCCTCCAGAGGTCTCCAAAGACCGTAGACCTCCAGAGACCTTCACAGGCGGCCGTCCTCGTCGTCCTCGTCCTCGTCCTCGTCCTCGTCCGCGTCGTTGTCGTCCTCATCGTCGTCGTCGTAGCCGTCGTCTTCTTCGTCGTCGTCCTCGTCCTCGTCCTCGTCCTCGTCGTCGTCGTCGTCGAGGGCTTCGAAGGGCCTCCAGACGCCTCCAGAGGTCTCCAGAGACCTCCTTAGGCCTCTAGAGACTTTAGAGACTTCCAGAGACCTTCACAGGCGGCCGTCGTCCTCGTCCTCGTCGTCGTTGTCGTCGTCGTTGTCGTCATCGTCGTCGTCGTTGTCGTTGTCATCCTCATCGTCGTCGTCGTCGTAGTCGTCTTCGTCGTCGTCGTCGTCCGTCGTCGTCCTCGTCCTCGTTCTTGTCCTCGTCGTCGTCGTCGTCTTCATTGTTCTCGTCGTCGTCCTCGTCCTCGTCCGCGTCCTCGTCCTCGTCCTCGTCCTCGTCGTTGTCGTCCTTTTCGTCGTCGTCGTCGTCGTTCTTGTCCTCGTCCTCGTCCTCCTCGCCCTCGTCCTCGTCGTCTTCGTCGTTTGGCGCTTTGGCATCCATGCCGTCCAGCAAACGCCAGCAGATAATAATGCTCGAAGGTGTGCGCGGGGGAAACAAACACCGGAGCTGCACGCATGCACCGCGCAGTACACAGGCGATGTGGTGCACGCGGCTGCGGCGGTGCATACTGCGCTGCGCACTGCGGTGCTTGCTGTGATGCGTACAGGCTCTGTAGTTCCAGAATCACACGGTTTGGGGGGGGGGGGGGGGGCTTTCAACGTTATGCCTTACTCAAACGCCCGTTACTGGCCGCGACTCTATAAACACTCGCTCGAGGAGGCGGATGCGGGCAAAAAAGAGGAGAAGGAGGAGGAGGAGGACAAAAGACGGTGAGGGGGAGAGGCAAGGAGCGGGAGGAGATGCGAAGCGGAAGGCTAAGTAGGAGAGGAAGAGGAGGAGGATAGGAGAGCAGTAGGACGAGATGATAGGACGAGGAGGAGAGGAGGATAAGAGGTAAGGAGGAGCGGGGAGGAGGAAGAGGAGGAGGGCGAGGAGGAGGGTTGCTTTCCCTTCCCAGCCCTCGTGACATAAGTGGCACGCAGGGAGGAGGCCCTATGCCAGCCGCCCCCGCCCCCCCCCCCTATCATCGCCTCCGCCCCTGGCCCGCCCGTGCTCCGCTGGCACAACTTCCTCTCCCTTGCCCTTCCTGTCCTCTTCCCGACGTCGTCCTCCCTCTCCCTCGCCCTTCCCGTCCTCCTTCCCCTCCCCGTCCACTTCCTCCTCCTCCTCCTCCTACTCCTCCTCCTTTTGCTTCCTGCATCTCCCAGCAGGTGGCCAATCTGACGGTGAAGCCTAATATGCTGTACGTGATGTCCGACGACCCGTCGCTCTCGGAGGCGTCCCTGAATGCGCAATACGGAAGATACTCCGAGTACTCGCGGAACACCAGCACGCAGTACCAGTTCCTTCGAGCGCGGCTTAGCAGGAGGAGGCGGAGGATCAGCAGGAGGAAAAGGAGGAGGAGGTCGAGGATGATGATGATGATGATGCTGCTGCTGCTGATGATGATGATGATGATGATGATGATGATGATGATGATGATGATGCTGATGCTGATGCTGATGCTGATGCTGATACATCCCCAGGACGAAAGTTTTTTCCTCTTGGGCCCGGAACGACGGTGTGAAGTCTTCAGCAGACCCGTATGAGATAACCGCCGTCGGATCTCATGAAGCTCGCGCAAATCCAAATGTGGCTTTGGTGTTTGTTTCGGTGGATCCGATTTCCGTCCGTACGGATCCGATTTCGGATTGCTTGGATCCGTGTCCGGTCTCATTTTTTACGGCGGATCCGATTTCTACCTTGTTTTAAATTTATATTATTAAATTAAACCAGGAGACCGGAAGAAATCGGATCCGCGGACCCCGCAAACCGCCCGTGTTAAGATTCTATGGGGGAGGGGGGTTCGGTAATCAATTTTCCACGATGGGCCCTGCGTCGTCTCGCGCACTCCCATCAACTCCCCGCGCGAGCGGGCCCCATTCAACATGAATACATACATACATCCCCCCCCCCCAGTTGCTGCAAACAGCTCGTCTGGTCGCCGTCCGTTCGGCGGCGCCGACGTTGTCTCGCGAACTCCTCATGGCCATTTTCACCTCAAGAGGAAAATCTTTCGTCCTGCGTAAGTGCGTTTCGGCCCTGCGTCTCCTCACCCAACGGACTGCCTGTGAGATGTGGTGTCGGCAGTGCGGCAACCAACAACGGATTGCGTGTGAAATGTGGTGTGTCGGCTATGTGGTAACCAACGTGTCCGAAGGCCAAAACGCTCAGGTGCGTTTCGGCCCTGCGTCTTCTCACCCAACGGACTGCCTGTGAGATGTGGTGTCGGCTGTGCGGTAACCAACAACGGATTGCGTGTGAGATGTGGTGTGTCGGCTATGTGGTAACCAACGTGTCCGAAGGCCAAAACGCTCAGTGCGTTTCGGCCCTGCGTCTCCTCACCCAACGGACTGCCTGTGAGATGTGGTGTCGGCTGTGTGGTAACCAACAACGGACTGTCTGTGAGATGTGGTGTGTCGGCTACGTTGTAACCAACGAGTCCGAAGGCCAAAACGCTCAGTGCGTTTCGGCCCTGCGTCTCCTCACCCAACGGACTGCCTGTGCGATGTGGTGTCGGCGGTGTGGTAACCAACAACGGACTGTCTGTGAGATGTGGTGTGTCGGCTACGTGGTAACCAACGAGTCCGAAGGCCAACACGCTCATCCCCAGGACGAAAGTTTTTCCCTCTTGGGCCCGGAACGACGGTGTGAAGTCTTCAGCAGACCCGTATGAGATAACCGCCGTCGGATCTCATGAAGCTCGCGCAAATCCAAATGTGGCTTTGGTGTTTGTTTCGGTGGATCCGATTTCCGTCCGTACGGATCCGATTCCGGATTGCTTGGATCCGTGTCCGGTCTCATTTTTTACGGCGGATCCGATTTCTACCTTGTTTTAAATTTATATTATTCCCCATATCCTAAGGATTGGGGTTCTTGTTATTACTCTGACGCCTCCCACTGCTCCTCCTTCCTCCTTCCTCCCGCTCGCGCCTCCCTCCTCCCAGTGATAATCACCAGATAAGACAAGACAAGATAAGATACTACAAGATAAGATAAGATAGCACAAGATATGATAAGGTAAGATAAGATATATGACAAGGTAGGATAATAGATAAGATAAGACAGCCTATGGAGTAATAAGATAAGACAAGATATGATGCGATAAGATGATTTGATATAAGATAAGCTAAGACAAGATAAGAGATTTCAAGATAAGATAAGATAGAGGGTAATAAAGGTAAGATAAGATAGGACTCGATAAGATAAGATGAGACTCACTCACACTCAGACTCACTCACAGTCACATTCACTCACACTCACACTCTCTCATGATCACAAAACGCTGCCAGGGGCATCATTTGGGAGCCCCAAGGGGGATCCACCCTGGCTGATCTCACGAGCCCGTTCGCGCCGATTTTGGTGGGACGTCTCATCTAAAATTGCCGTTTGGCCTCCCCAACATGTCTCTCTTGAGAGCCTCATGGTCACAAAACGCTGCCAGGGGCATCACTTGGGAGCCCCAAGGGGGAGCCACCCTGGCTGATCTCACGAGCCCGTTCGCGCCGATTTTGGTGGGACGTCTCAGCTAAAATTGCCGCTTGGCCTCCCCAGCATGTCTCTCTTGAAAGCCTCATGGTCGCAAAACGCTGCCAGGGGCATCATTTGGGAGCCCCAAGGGGGAGCCACCCTGGCTGATCTCACGAGCCCGTTCGCGCCGATTTTGGTGGGACGTCTCAGCTAAAATTGCCGTTTTGCCTCCCCAACATGTCTCTCTTGAGAGCCTCATGGTCACAAAACGCTGCCAGGGGCATCATTTGGGAGCCCCAAGGGGGAGCCACCCTGGCTGATCTCACGAGCCCGTTCGCGCCGATTTTGGTGGGACGTCTCAGCTAAAATTGCCGTTTGGCCTCCCCAACATGTGTCTCTTGAGAGCCTCATGGTCGCAAAACGCTGCCAGGGGCATCATTTGGGAGCCCCAGGGGGGGTCCACCAGGGGCTTCATAGTCACCAAACGCTGCCAGGGCAGCATTTTGGCTTCCCAAAGAGGAGTCGACCCGGGCCTCCTAGTCGCCAGACACTGCCAGGGGCACCATTGGGAATCAGACTCGCACCCAGACTCACTCATACACAAGCTCACTCACACTCAGATTCATTTCTTCAGAGTCAGGCACACACAGACGTACCCATACTCAGACTCACCCACACTCAGGCTCACCTAACCCAGACTCCGTCAGAAGCCAGTAGCGAAGAGAGCAGAGAGGAGAGAGAGAGAGAGAGAGCGAGAGAGAGAGAGAGAGAGAGAGAGCGAGCGAGAGAGAGAGAGAGAGATAGAAAGAGAGAGAGAGAGAGAGCGGGAGAGAGCGAGAGAGAGAGAGAGAGAGAGCGCGCGAGCGCGAGCGCGAGCGCGAGCGCGAGCGCGAGCGCGAGCGCGAGAGCGAGAGCGAGCGCGAGAGCGAGAGCGAGAGAGAGAGCGAGAGCGAGAGAGAGAGAGAGAGAGAGAGAGAGAGAGAGAGAGAGAGAGAGAGAGAGAGAGAGAGAAAGAGAGAGCGGACAAGTGGGCGGACCAGGGTCCGTTCGCGAGGCGCACTGCGGTGCGACAACTCGCATGCACTATTAGCGGCGGTGCAGCCTTAAGATACGAGGGCGGGCAACAGGCCCCTTCCCCCGGCGCATTGCGTCTGAAGCAACGGACGGCGGACAGACTGTGAAGATCTCACCTGTCAGACCGCGTGAAGAAAATGGCCCCAACGCTAGTGGCGACGTGAAAACGTGGCTAAGGCGGCTTGGCGGACCGCCGGTTGGGCGCTTGGCCGCAGCGCGGCGCGCAGAGACGGGGCACCCCCCGCCCCCGCGCCCAGGCCCCGTGGCCGCGGTGCCTCGCGGGCGCACGGGCTGGCGAAAAGGAAAAGGTGCACCAGCTGGGAGCCGTGTGGCCCAGCACAGTGCGCACAGGCCGAGAACCCCAACAGGAGCGGCAAAGGCTAGCCGACAGCACAGCGGCACCAGCCGCTGCCAGCTAACCTTTAGCCCCCATTGGCGGACCTCGAAAGTGACAGAGTCCGCGCCCAGGCGGCGGACAGCAGAGGGGCGCCAGACGCGCCGAGGAAAAGGAGCACATGCTGGGAGCCGAATGGCCCGCATGCTCACAGGCAGAGACAGTGCAAAGGTGCAATGGAGGCCCTCACAGCGGATGCACCCGCAACGACATGGCGGACATGACATGGCGTGAAGACACGAGTGCGTGGGGAGGGGCTGAAGCCGCCACCCCCGCAGCAGGCATAAAGACGTTTGTGGAAGAGGTCCCAATTCGAACACCGCCGCTCGTGCCGGCAGGGGAGAGACACTGTGTGGCGGCATCCTTGTTTCTGACCCATCAGGCTGAGACACTGTGTGGCGGCATCCTTGTTTCTGACATCACAGAATAGAGTCAGAGTGAGTGTTTGTACGCATGTGTAGCAGGTGTGAACAACAGACACTTGTCTTTTCCACCGATGTTGCCGTCCAGGGGGCAGGCGGGAGGTCAGAAGGGACAAGCTCCTCCGGGATGTCATGGAGGGGCTCCAGGGCAGTCCCGGGGAAGGGGCGCGGCGACTGGTCGAGGCGCCGCATCAGTTTCTGCGTGCTGCCTGACAGCCGAAGCCCTGGGTCTTTTCGAACGCGAGTCACATCGGAGCGGCTCCAACCGACGGTGAGACCGCCGGTGAACTGGACCACGACGCGGTCGCCAGACAAGTCGATGGTTGTGCCGATGTATCCACGCAGAGGGCTGGTCGGTGCGGTGATCTCGACCTGTACCCCGAGGAGGAGGCCGTCGTCGTCACCGTCATCGCGTGAGCCACCGAGGCCTTCGTCGTGGCCAGCCGTGTTGTCCGTCTGATCGCGGCTGCTGGCGGCAGGCAGCGAGGCCGACTTGCAGGGTGCCGCCGCTGAGTCGACAGGCCGCCGTGCCGCCAGACTGATGCAACTTGTGTACGCTGCGGGGGCCGGCTGGGGGTCCTGAATTGGCGCCCTCGTGAGTATGCCTGCACTGGTGGGCGGCACCTCGGCGCGCAGCGGAGGTGCTGGGACGGTCAAGTTGGAACCGCGGAGGTGGGCAGTGTCACCAGTAGGCAGCGTGACGGTCCAGAGGCCTGGGTATTCCCTGGACGGCCCTCGTACGATGCCTCTGAGGCCGTTGATGGGGTTGTGGACCTGGCCTTTTACGACAACCTCGGTGCCGGCGTGGAGCCGCGGTGGAATCCGAGCTGCCAAGCGACGGTTGACTGCTCGGAGGTAACCGATGGTGGCTGGTTGTGGTCCGAGGTAGCGCTCGAGGTGCTCCCGTACAGTCGCAGTGCTAGTGCTGGGAGTGCTAGTGCTAACACGCGGGATAGCGAGGGAGCCAGGATCCAGGGCAGGCGTGTGAGCATGTGAGACGGCCGAGGTTGGCCCCGCTGCCATGCTACCAGGTTGTGGCGGGGAGGTCACCCCTGGGCTCGAGGCAGCGTGGGGACCGATGACAGAAATGGCAGGCGTAGTGCCATGCGGGGGGGCTGAAGCCGCCCCCGCTGGCGTGCTACCAGGTTTTGGCGGGGGGGTCGACTCGAGGCTTGAGGCCATGTGGGGGCCGATGACAGGAATGGCAGGCGTGGTGCCATGCGGGGGGGCTGAAGCCGCCCCCGCTGGCGTGCTCGCAGGTTTTGGTAGGGAGGTCGGCTCGAGGCTCGAGGCAGTGTAGGGGCTGATGCCAGGGCGGCCCTGGGCGGCCGTCTGGTGGCCTAGAGGGCGTCTGCGGTCGACGTCGCCGCCGCGCTGTCGGCGTCGGCGCCGCGCTGTAGCTGCGCTCCGTCGCCGCCACTCGTCGCGGATGCCGATGGAGAAGTAGTACATGCCGTACGTGGCGCACAAGGTGGCCCACGTGGACAAGGACACCACGTTGTACCACTCGATGACCTCCAACCACACACGCTCCACGAACGCTGCCGTGTAGGCCGACGTGGGTGCCACCTTTGGCGCCGCCGCGGACGACTCAGGGCGTGCTGAATCTGGCAGGGTTGGCATGAGAGTAATCGTCGGCGATGACGTCTCGGCTGCGCTCGGTGCCGGTGTTGGTGCTGGTGTCAACGTTGGTGCCCGCGTAGGCGTGGGCGTGGGAGCTGCCGCTGGCAGTGCTGGTGTCAAAGCTATGGGCGATGCTGCCATGGATGCGAGCGCCGATGCAGGCGGCGGAGTTGGCGTGGATGCTGGCTGCAACACTGGCGTGGGTACCGGCGTAGTCGTCGATGTTGTCGTCGATGCAGACAGTGCCGCAGACGAAAAAATCGACGAGGCAGGCGTGTCCTGACATGACATGGCGGCCCCACTAGCGTAGGGTGCGCCTGAAGACGGCACCCGCGCCAGCGGCCCTAAGCGAGGCGTCAGGACAGTGAATGGTTGAGGGCTCGCCGAGGCTGGCGTCGATGCGGTCGTCGGTGCTGACGTCGCTGTTTGGGTCGGTGGGGCCGTAGGTGACAGCGTGGCGGGCATGATGCGGCGTGGTACGGCGGCCCCAATAGCCGTGGGTGTGCCTGATGGTGTCGATCTCGTCGTCAATGCCGCTGTCGGTGCCGACGATACTGAGGCCGATCCTGTCGTCAATGCTGGCGTCGGTGCGGACGTGGGCACGGGAGCCATGGCCGTGTATGCCACCGTGGATGTAGTCATGAGTGCTATCGTGGATACCGCGGTGAAGGCCGTTTGGGGGACTGCCGTAGGTGCCACCGTGGGTGGCAACGTTGGTGCCGCCGCCGGCGAGTCTGCCACTGCTGACGTCGAAGGCGGTCGCCCGAAAACTGTCGCTGCCGATGCGGACGTCCCAGCTGCCGTCCGTGGTGGCGTCGATGTGGTCGTCGGCGCAGATAGTGACACAGACGATACGGGCGACGAGGCGGACGTGGCATGACGTGACATGGCGGCCCCGCTAGCGGAGAGTGCGCCTGAAGGCTGCACTCCCGCCCGCGGCCATGGACGAGGCGTCAGAGCAGTGACTGGCTGAAGACTCATCGAGGCTGGCCTCGATGCTGCCGTCGGTGCTGTCGTTGATGTGGACGTGGGCGCCTCACTGGATGCGGTGGTCGGCGGTGCTAGCCTAGGGACACCCAGGGTCGTCGGCGGGGTGGGATAAATAATAGTGGTTGGTGCCGCTGGCGGTGCTGGCATAGGAGCTGTCATCGGTGCTGGTTTCGCTGGAGACGCCGGAGCTGGCGTCGATGCGGCCTGCAACTCTGGCGTAGGTAACGGCGTAGGGGCAGGCATGGGTGTTGACGCTGGCGGTGTTGTCGTAGGGGCTGGCGTCGGTGCTGGCCTCGATACGGACGTCGGAGCTGGCGTCGAAGCTGGCTGCAACTCTGAGAGACGATGATGCCGAGGAGAGGTCTGTAGGTCACCAGACTTCGGCGGGCCTGAAGGCGCCGCCGAGCGAGTGGCAATACAGGTAGCGCAGGAGTGGCTGATTGTGGTGCTGACGTCCGTCGGAGTCTGTGATGCTAGCGGTGCTGCCGTCGGAGCCGTCCTCGCCGCCGTCAATGCTGCCGTCGGGGTCAGCGAGACTGTGGTCGTATATGCATGCATCATCGATAGATCGGCGACTGCCTTCGGTAGGAGCGTCGGTGCTGACCTCGGCGCCGGCGCCGGTAATGAGTCGTCAAGGTCGTCGTGGTCGTCCTCGTCTCCTCCTCCTCCTCCTGCGGGGCGGGGTGAGGGAGGAGGCGAGGGTGGTGCCGAATCCGTACCACTCGCTGGCGTCGATGCTGACTGCAGTGCCGTCGTCAGAGCTGGCGTCGATGCTGTCTGCGGACCGACGGTGCCGAGGACGATGCCGAAGGTGGAGCCAAGGCCGTACCCGAAGATCAGCAAGATAATGCCGATGAAGATGAGAGCGGTGCCTACGTTGCCGCGGGAGCGCTCTCGGGGGGAGGTAGGGGGCCGACTGCTTGTCACGCACGGCGCGACGACGGCAGGCGTGGGAACAGCCCGACCGCACTCAGCACCGTCACCCTCAGCAGTCGGGAGCCCGACCCCCCCCTGGATACCTGGCCGTACCGAGGTGTGCAGGTGCTGGACGGAGTCGTCGGTGTTGGCGTCGGTGCCTGGTAAGTGAGCGCGGAGGTCGGCGCGGTAGGCGCGCAGCTCGGCGCGCAGGTGAAAAACGTCATGCCCAAGTATACGTAGATCTTCGTGAAGATCCGCACGCGGCACGTGTGGGGCGTGTCCAGGTGGCACTGGGAGGTCGCGCCCGTGCAGGACGGGCACGCGGAAGACAAGGTCCTGGTGCCTGTGCACAGTAACATGGCCAGGTAGCTCAGGTAGTACAGCATGGTGAGACGTGAAGGTGCGGTGGCGGCCTGGCGCAGACAGGGGGGCCATGGCGGCGGTCGCACTGAGGAGAGGTGACGCGAATCAGTAGGGTCCTGGGGGGACCCCTCCGGTCTCGCGAGGCCTGGGAGACTGACTCCGAGGCGGGGCGCTTCGCGTCGCGGCTGCGGTCTGAGTGCTGGGCACTCTCGAGCCGAGACTGGAGGA
>CAUYUJ010000578.1:95378-100378 GCA_963575745.1 Prorocentrum cordatum
AATCGGCGGGTTTGGAGGATGTATTGGGCGCCGCGGCCGCTCCAGAGCGTTCCGGAACGCTCTGAGAGCGCTCTGGAACGCTCTGGAGCGATTTATCCCGATCTTAGTCCTGTTTTAGTATGAAATCTGCTGCATGCAGCCGGTTTCGGCCCGACCGAGGGGCCCATTCCTCGACACATGGGGCGCCTCTCGGCGCCGGGGGAGGCGCCGGGAAAAAATCAGCCACGTGAGCCGACTCTCCAACCCCCCTCCCCCCTTTGCTGTCCCCCCCTTTCGCCCGACCCGACAGATGCGGTGGGCGCCAGCTGTGCACCCTCCCCCAGCAAGCAGTGCCAGGCCCACGGTTCGGGCGGCTCCAGGGCCGGGGCAGGGTCAGGAGTTTTGGCTCGGCGTGTCGCGCGTCGCCGGCTCTGGCCCACCGCGCTCCGTCGTCACAGGCTGCCCACGGCCCAGTCCCCACGCGTCAACGTCTCGAGCCTTCCCAAACACCCCGCCCCGCAGAGCGGAGCGACACGCTGTCCGCTTGCAAGGCATGGCGTGACGCAGAAGCCGCCGCGGCGACGCGCCATCCGAACATTCCCGACTGTAAGTCGCTCCACAGCGGTCGGGGACGCACTCAAAGCGTCTGGGAACGCTCTGGAATGGCCGCGGCGCCCGATGCATCCTCCAGAACCGCCAGATCTCAGAAATCCCCGATTTGTCCCGGTCCGATTTGATCTTTGTCCTGGCTTCGCCTGAATGCTGAGCCCAGGAGGACTGGAGTATGTGAGCCAGGGTCCAGGTGCCCCCACCGCCCCCAACTGGGTTGGGTCCCAAGTTTCCACGCCCAACCCCCCCTACGCGTGATGCGGGTGAGGCGGGGGTCTGGAGCCCCCCCCCCCGGGAGGCATCAAAGCATCAAGGCATGATGACACCACGGCTTCCACCCATTATTGCAGCAGCACGTCAGCCCATCAACTCATCAACGCACCACGACATTATGCATTAACGCATCAAGGCATTGAGGCATCATCGTGTGCATATTACCTACTATCAAGACACCAATGCATCAAGACGGCAATGCGTATACATCAATGTATCAATGCGTACCTGTCTTCCCCCCCCTCCCCTTCCCTCGTCTCGTGGCCTCGCCCTCCCCTCCACCCGCCGCGCCACATCCACAGGGCGGCGGGGGGACACCAGCGCCAACTCGGGCCACTCGCCGCCTTCACCCCCCATCCGCGCCCACAGGAGAGGAGGAGGGGGGGGCACCGGGGCAAGAGAACAGCCCCTCGACGCCCTGGTCCTGCCCGCCAGCCCATCTTGGGGAGGGGGGTGCGAGGGATGACTGGAGACGGGTGTACGCCCTGCATCACGCATGCCTTCCCGGTGGCGCCAGCCTTCGAAGGCGCCGGTCTTGGGCACCAAAACGGGCCTGGCCAGGACCGGTGTGGGGTTTATGCTTGGCGCCCTCCTGCAGGTTTCCTCCCCGAGCACTCGGGGGCATCGACGGGCGGCGACGACGGGCGACGGCGACGG
This sequence comes from Prorocentrum cordatum, assembly GCA_963575745.1. NCBI lineage: Eukaryota > Dinophyceae > Prorocentrales > Prorocentraceae > Prorocentrum > Prorocentrum cordatum. Next base: position 96,897 of record CAUYUJ010000578.1, read on the forward strand.
GCGACGGCGACGGACGACGGCGACGCCCCACGACGACGGCGCTGTCGGCCGCGCACGACGACGACGGGCGTCGACGATTGATGGACGGCGACGCCCAGCGACGGAGCGACGGACGACGGACGACGAACGACGAACGACGACAAATACGACGACGATGACGACGACGATGACGGCGACGGACGACGGTCGACGGACGACGACGACGACCGACGACCGGCGACCGACGACCGGCGACCGACGACGACAACCGATGACGACGACGAGGACGACGACGACGAGGACGACCACGACGACGACGACGACGACGACGACGACGACGACGACGACGACGACGACGACTGCGACGACGACGGCGACGACGACGACGACGGTTCCTGGCGCAGACGAGTGGCGCGCGACGGCATCGAGCCCACGCGCCCGGCGGGGCGGTCCCGCCCGGCCGCCCGGCGGGGGGGCGAATTCGCCAGGAGGTCGCTGCCGCGGCCGCTGGGCCCTCGGTGTCGTCGCCGCTGTTGCCGTCGGGCGTCGAGCATCGGCGCCGGCGGCGGCGGCGGCGTCGTCGTCGTCGCCGTCGTCGTTCCCCGTCGCCGTCCATCGTCGTTGGCTGACGCTAGACATGGTTGGCCGCCGTCGCGGTTCCCCGTCGCCGTCTATCGTCGTTGGCTGACGCTAGACATCGTTGGCCGTCGTCGGGCGTCGTCGTCTGTCGTCGGGCGTCGTCCTCGATCGTCGCTGGGCGCCGTCGTCGTGGCCGTTCGCTGGTCTTGGTCGCCGCTGTCGTCGACGTTCATCGTCGTTGGCCGTGGCCGTGGTCGTGGTCATGGTCGTGGTCGTCGTCTTGGTCGTGGTCGTGGTCGTGGTCATGGTCGTGGTCGTCGTTGTCGTCGTCGTCGTCGTCGTCGTCGTCGTCGTCGTCGTCGTCGTCGTCGTCCTTGTCGTCGTCCATCGTCGTCGTCGTCGTCGTCGCCGTCGTCATCGTCGGCCGTCGTCGGGCGTCGTCGTCGTCGGGCGTCGTGGTCGATAGTCGTCGTCGTCGTCGTCGTCGTCGTCGTCGTCGTCGTCGTCGTCGTCGTCCGCGTCGTCGTCGTCGGGCGTCGTGGTCGATAGTCGTCGTCGTCGTCGTCGTCGTCGTCGTCGTCGTCGTCGTCGTCGTCGTCGTCGTCGTCGTCGTCCGTCGTCCGTCGTCGTCGTCGTCGTCGTCCGTCGTCCGTCGTCCGTCGTCCGTCGTCGTCGTCGTCGTCGTCGTCGTCGTCGTCGTCGTCGTCGTCGTCGTCGTCGTCGTCGTCGTCTGTCGTAGTTGGATCTCGATGGGGGGCGAGTGGGAGTAGGAGGAGGAGGAGGAGGAGGAGGAGGAGGAGGAGGAGGAGGGCAAGGAGGCGGATGAGGGCGCCTCGACCCCATGAGTGGGCCCAGTTGCCTTGAGTCACCACCCTGAAGGGCACGCTGGCCCGATAGTGCGAACGGTCTGGGGCTGTCGTCCAGACCGCACGGAACGAGGTCGTTCTGGGCTAGGAACCTGTCAGAGTCGCAGGAAGGCCTCCAGAGGGTCCCAAGAGGCCCCAAGTTGGTCACCAATGACCCACAAGGCAGATCTACGGCATAGATCTTTATCACTGGGACAAGCCACGCCCGAGTTTGTCGGACCTCGCAAACCAGGGTGTGTGTTTACCCTGGTCTTTGTGACGAGCGATTGGTGCACAACGGGCACTCCAGAGGATTTGTCGGTCGAGTATAGCCGTGAAGCACGCGACCGAATCTCATAGAAGCGGCAAGGTTGGTGTAGCAGAATTGCGGGCTTACATCTGAGAGCTAAACACAGCATTACTGTGCAAAGGTAGGGACTTGCGGGTATGCTCTCAGGTGATTGTGGGTAGGTTCTCTTATCATCTACTCGGCCGGGACAGAGAAAAACAACATTGGGCCCCCCTGTGGGAGGGGAATTGAGAAGGCGACGAATGGAGCAACGAAAATGACACGAAATTCGGTGGCACGCCATCCTTCCGAGGATTGGCCGGCACGCCCAAACGCTGTCTTGCGCACGTGGCCGCAACTCCGCCTCCTGGCGGCCATCGAAGATCCTTGAAAGGGGGATTGAGCAATCTTTGATAGAGCATGGTGGGATTCTCGGGGTAGATTCCCAGAGAATTACCTGCGACATTGATTGCCTGGCTGTGTGGCTGATTGAGCATAGGGGTAGTGCTGGTCGGAGCTGAAACGGACAAGGCGGGAACTGACAGACCTGTGCAATGCACGCGATGGCGTAGGCAAGCGGCCTGAAGATGGGGGAGATAGATGGGAGCGACAGGCAGTCCTTCTTGCCTTCGGAGCGGCCAGAGACTCATGGCCAGCACGCCTGGTATTGGCTAGTGTGGGCACGGGAGCTTCAATGGTGCGAGGAGGTCTCGCGCGAAAGGGCCGCTTTTTCGAACCATCAGGTCGGAGACCAATGAAATCCCTTCAGGCTCGAATCATCAGTTAGAGACCAGGGAAATCCCTTCAGGCCCTGCCCTGGAGCCCCAAGGCTGGAATGCTCTCTCCACTGCAGCAATGCAGCTGCAACCCGGAGAAGGAAGGAGGTCGATTGCGATGGTTGGGGGCGTGGCAAGGTAGCTCCAACCTGGAGGTTGGCTCTCTTTGCTGCACCAGCGGTGGAACGTAAGGGGCCTTCGAGACCATTGAAATCCCTTCAGGCCCTGTCCTGGAGCTTCAAGGCTGAAATGGCCCCTTCACTGCAGCCATGCAGCTGCGGGAGATCGTGGCCAGACGGCTCCAACCTGGTGGCTGGCACTCCTGACTGCATGCGCACCGTGAGGGGGACATGGTGGCTGGCACTCTGGGCACCTGGGGCGTGGACTCATCGAACCTGGGACTGTATGCGCAAACGTGCCCCTCCACCCCTTCCCCACCGGGAGGAGGGGATGGGATGGGGATGCGACGGCGATCCATCCTTTTGCGTGCCTCGCCTTGAGGAGGAGGTGGAGGAGAAGGAGGATGAGGAGGAGGAGTAGGAGGAGGAGTAGGAGGAGGAGGAGGAGGAGGGCCTCCTCCTCCACCTCTTCCTCAGGGTGGAGTCCCCAGAGGTCCCTGCATCGAGACTCGATCCTGACCCTGCAATGAGGACAGGAAAAGGAGGAGGAGGACGAGGAGGAGAAGGAGGAGGTTGAGCATGAAGAAGGGGAGAAGACTCCTCCTCCTCCTCCTCCTCCTCCCCCTCCTTCCTCCTCCTCCTCCTCCCCCCCCTCCTCCTCCCCCTCCTCCTCCTCCTCCTCCTTGCCCTCCCCCTCCTCCTCCTCCTCCTCCTCCTCCTCCTCCTCCTCCTCCTCCTCCTCCTCTCCTTCAAGGGCGCCTCCCTAAGAGCTACTGACAGGTGAGTGCGTCGTACACTCGCTCCTATTAAGTAAAGCATCCGGCTGGAGGTGAGGGCAGCAAGCATTAACCCTTATCCTGCATCCTCTCTGTCAGGCATTTTCTGTCATATGCAA
>CAUYUJ010000578.1:110378-111970 GCA_963575745.1 Prorocentrum cordatum
AGGGGAGGGACGAGAGGAGGAGGAGGAGGAGGAGGAGGAGGAGGAGGAGGAGGAGAGGAGGAGGCGCGCGCGGGACCCGGGAGGCGCGCCAGGAGCCCCTGGAGGTCCAGTCCAGGCCTCCCAGATGGGGTCGGAGCGGATGGGGTCGGAGGATCGTGGCGCATCGCCGATGCATCGGCGATGCGGCTCGATGCGGAGTCCGATTTGCTTCGCGTCGACGTCGCCGATGCATCGCCTACGTCGACGATGCATCCGTGGTGCATCGCCGATGCATCGCCGATGCATCGCCGATGTATCGGCGATGCGGCGCGATCCTCCGACCCCATCTAATTACTCCGACCCCATTTGGGAGGCCTCTATCCAGGCATCCGGGATCCTGGGCCCTGCGTTACCCAATCCTGAGGACTACCGAGGACCTGAGGACACTCCAGCTCGTGCTTCGCGGCACGGTGGCGCGCGGGCATTCGCAAGGAAGCGCCCTCGTTCAAGGGAGGAAAAGCCACCCGGATCGGACAATTGGCGCTTACTACACACCCCTAGGCGTTTACTGAACAGCCCTGCCCTGTCTGATTCCTTCTCTGGGCGCGTTTGCTACCCGACTTCGCGTGTCGGGTGGGTTATTCTGGGGGTGGATTCTTTGGCTCTTCTCCACGCGGTGTGCTACGCTGGCGGCCCACGGAAGCCGCGGCGCAAGGTCGCTGCCTCTGCTCGCGACAGGCCCGCTTCTCTCCGCCGCTCGTGCGTGCCTCCCCGGACAAGCCGGGGGGGCGCACCCCCGCCGCTCGTGGGCCGAGGATGGGCCTGGTCAGGGGCGGCGGACACGTACCCGGACATGCGACGCCCTCGTCTTTTCAATTCGGGGAACGAGCAATGACATAAACATAACAACTCGGAGGTGCGCGCGGATTTCTCGTATCCGCGCCTGGGCCCCCCTGGCGGCGCCTCCGGCGCCGCCCCTGGCGCGCTCCGCGCGCCAGGGAGGGGAGTCCAGCGCGGATCCGAGAAATCCGCGCGGACCTCCGAGTTTTTATGTTTAGGTCATCGTTCGTTCTCCTCTCAATGCGCGGCTCCCTGAGACCAGCTTCTCGTCCCGAGTCGTTCCCCGACGGTCCTCTGGGCCCGGCGAGGGCCTCCGGAGGCCGACGGCTGCGAGGCATTGCCGCCTGGAGCCCTTTGCGACGCGGTCGTGTCTGAGTGCGGATCTCGTCGCCCTATCTCACCACCCACCAAACCACCCCAACCCAACCCGAAGGCCCAAATTTGCCCTCGATTTCCAGTGGGGGGGGGGGTCGGGGAACGTCGAGAAAACACGTATGGAACCCTTGCCCCCCCCCAACCCGAAATTCGGGCCTTCGGGTTGGGTTGGGGTGGTCTGGTAGGTAGTCAGATCTCGTCGCCCTGTCGAGGGTGGGAGGTGAGAGGGCCGCTCGCCGCGGCCCTCGCCAGCCCGTCGTGCCCAGAGAGCCCGACGCTGCCGCGCGGTCCTCTCGGCGGCGGGCGCTCTCACTGCGGGCGTCGGGGATCCCTCGGCGGGTGCTCCTCGGCCAGGGCTATAAGGGTCCGACGCGGGGATCTGTCCATAACCACACCGC
>CAUYUJ010000579.1:0-79197 GCA_963575745.1 Prorocentrum cordatum
TCTCTCGCGAGTCGGTTTTGGACGAGGTGATGCTCGAGCTGGCCATGGCGGAACGTTCGTGGCAGCTGCGCGCGATAGGGACACGGGGTGCGTCGAGGAGAACTTGCCGGAGTTTGACGAGGACGAGGCAGTCGCGCGGACGGGTGAGCGCTTGATTTACGGCTGGCCCGGACAGAGCGAGGACCCGGTCCCGGCGCGCGCCATCGGGCGTTTCGCGAGGGCGTTCCCGTTGGAGTTTCCATGGGCATCGGCGACCTCTTCGACGACCGTCCCCGGCGGGTGTCCGTGCAGGACTGGGTGCAGCACCTGATGCGCTACCGCACCGGGCAGTTCGTCGGCGGCCCGCGTGGCCAGCGCGTGATGTGGGCCATGGTGAACGTGCTGCTCCTGAACGAGGCGCGGGGCAAGGGTTTTGGGGTGTATCGGACATGTACAGGCGCGCGGGCCTCGGCGTCCAGGGCCCAAGTGTGATGACGAAGGGCGGGCTCAGGCAAATCCTGGAGAGCGAGGACCGCGTGCGGATCCTGGTGGGCCAGCTCGCGAACGTGGGCCGCGATGTGCCCTCGACCACCATGCACTGGTCGTAGGAGTCGAAGAAGTTGCAGAGCACCGTGAAGCACCTGTCCTGGCACCCGCCCTGGGTCGAGGGCACTCAGGCGGACGGCGCCGAGCCGGTCGGCAGGCGGTTCCTCCGCGAGCTGGACCTGCCGGCGGGGAAGGGGCGGACTCAGCGCGGGCGTGCGCTTGTGCCGGTTGTCGTCGGGCTCGGCCGTCACCCGTCCATTTGGTGGACGCAGAATCCGTTTTACAACGCCGCGTATGACATTCAGCGCATGGGGGGAGGTCCAGGGGCGCGGGCGGCGGGAGACCGTGCTCTGGGGGATTGGGTTGGTGACGGGCGAGAGGAGCGCTTCCGTTTCGAGCGGGACAACCCGGACCTGGTGGCCTACATGATGGCCTTGCGGGTGGAGCTGAACATGCGGATGGTGATGCCCGCCGTACTGCCCCACTCGGAGCAGTTCAAGTACATGGCCATGGCCAGGGCCGAGTGTGGCGCGGGTGGCTATCTGCATTACCACGGGTTCAGCGTGGGGCTGCCTGGGCCGGCGGTTGCGCGGGTTCGCGCGGACGTGGACGGGGAGGGGGACATGCTTCCGCCGAGCGTGGCGAGCGACGTGGCGGAGTGCCTGCCCTCGCTTGAGGCAGGACCGCTGGCCTGGCCCCTGCAGGAGCGGAGGCGTCGTGGTGCTGCCCTCGCTGCCCTGGAGCAGGTCCTGCGCGCCGATGCCGGCCGGCCTGGCCAGCGTGCGCCGCGGGCTCCTGCGGGTGAGGGCTCTGCGGCTTCGGGATCATGTAGTGAAGATGGCGCAGGCGACGACGAGGATGAGTTCGTGGGCAGGGCTTCTGCGCTCCTCGACGCCCTGGTGGATCGAGGGTGGCTGGTGCTCGTGCAAGGGGAGGAGGCCGTCCGCGGCCAGGGGGCGGAGGCCGACGTTGCTTTCGAGCGCGTCGGGCCAGAGGATCCAGCGCCGGAGGACGAGGCGGGGGGTGATCCCGTGGAGGACGTTCAGGATGGTGATGGCGTTGAGGGCCGCGGTGCTGCTCGGGGGTCGAGTCCTGCTGGGGTCCCCCACGGGGCCCGCGGGCAGCGACTAGGGGGTGCTGGTCTCGACTTCGGCGTGCTGAAGCCGGAGCATGAGGACGTCGCGCTGCAGTGCGTTTTGGAGAAGCGGTTCTATGAGTTCTTCGGGCACGTTGTCTCGGAGTGGAACCCGTGCTACGACGACGCGGGCGCGTGCAGGTACACGTGGGACGACGAGGTTGGCGCCTTCGACCTGGACGTGGAGATGGAGGGCGAGGCTGTGCGCGTGACGTCGGAGGGCCGGGCGGTGCGTAGCGTGCCCGCTTCTGCGCCGGAGTGCTTGAACTTGCGGAAGGTTCTGGACGAGGCCTTTGCGTCCGAGGCGTCGGGGAAGTTGGACGTGCAACCCGTTCGGCGTCTGGTGGCTGCGCTGGTGAACAGGGTGGCGCGGCACACGAAGCATGGCATGGGGCCGCCGCGGCTCGGGGTTCACGCGTGTGCTCGCGGAAAGGAGGGGTGCGTGTTCTGCCGATATGATTTCCCGCGCGACAGGTGGGCCGCGTCGGGCCCCGGCCGTTCCGCATGGAGAAGGGCCGCCGGGAGGGCCACTGGCAGGCGGTGTTTCCGAGGAACGACAGGCTCTGCAATAGTTACGAGGAGCACGTGCTGTTGGCCAACATGGGGAACATTGACTGGCGTCCCGTTCTGAACTTGTGGGCGGTCGTGGGGTACGTCACGAAGTACGCGACGAAGGCGCCCAAGGGCTCGCGGAAGATCAAGGAGGTGCTCGACGACGCCGTCAACGAGGTCTGCGCTTACGTCCCAGAGGGCGAAGGGACTGATTTCCTTCGGCGCTCCATTCAGAAGTTCTTTGCTCGGATGCTCGGTGAGCGGGACTACCACTGTTACGAGGTGGCGCTGCTGGGGTTGCGCCTGCCCATGGTTTTGTCCATGCTGCCCGTCGTGACCCTCAACACGACGGGGGCCCGCGCGCTGAAGCCTGCGTCTGCGCTGCGGGACAAGGCAGATGACGAGCCTGTGCACTGGGATAGCAAAGTGGACAAGTTCGACAAGCGCCTGGAGTTTGTGCGTCGGGAGCGTGCCAGGGGGGACGAGTCCATCTCGGTGGAAGAGGTGCGCGATGTGTCGTTGTTCGAATTCTATTGGAAGTACGCTGTGTACCGCGGGAAGCTGAGGCGCGGGAACCCTGCGGTGTGTCTGCAGGTGACCCCTGGCTATAGCGCGGAGTGCGCGAACGTGCAGCACGCCTGCCTCGAGGCGTACGCGCGGGCGAACGTCATCGCGCACTGGCGGCACATGGCGACCGCGGACCGCAAGGCCATGATCGAACAGGAGATGCTGAGGGACGTCCGGCCGGTGCCGGCGGCTTGCATTGGGGCCACGGAGTTCGTTAAGCCTTTGGCGGGCGGTGCTGGCCAGGATGCTGGAAGCGAGCGGTTCCTGGGCGTGCAAGATCTCTGGCTCAAGTCGGGGGGAAGGGCCTGGGGGGGGCAGAGCGATCAGTATTGGGGGCATATGATGATGGAGATGCACACTGACCCCATGCTCCGCCAGTGGGTTCCGGCGTGGGTCGTGGAGCAGTACGAGCGCGCGAACCCGTTCTACAAGGAAGTGCTCGGCGCCATCCTGGAAGACGGGGTCGCTAGCAACCGGGAGCTGCTGCGCCGGACGCGACGCGATATGGTGAGGCGGCATGAGGCGGGCCAGCAGGGGCGGGGCGCGGGGGCAGAGGAGGCGGCGGGCGGCGCCGGGGGGCAGGCGTCCGATGATGGCTCTGGGCGCGGCGACGATGACAGAGACAGCGAGAAGGCGGCGTCGGGGGAGGAAGTGGAGGACTTGGTGGACAGACTCGTGCTGCGCGGGGACGAGGACCCGAACGAGGAGGCTCGGGATGCTGTCTTACGCGAGGCGCGGCCGGGGGAGGGCGCTGAGTCTGCTGCGGCCGCGGGGGAGGCGTCCGAGTGGGAGCGCCGCCCAGCCGATGAGCGCGTCAGCGCGGCTGGCCCTGCTGTGCAGGCGGCGGACGTGCGCGTCGGGGATGTTGCGGGCGATGAGGTGCGCGGCAGGGTCCGGGTGAACCCCAAGGACTTCAATTGGTTGAACGAGGCGTGCAATGTGTCGACGAGCGAGAGAGGGCGTCTGGAGAAGCTCCGGGATGAGTGGTACGGAAAGGCCAAGGGAGGCGACGGGGCCGAGGTCGTCGAGCGCGCCGATCTCGACCCCTGGCAGAAGTTCGCCCACGACATCGTCATGGACGACCGCCATTCGGAGGCCGACCCGTTGAGATTGATGGTCACGGGCGTGGCCGGCACGGGGAAATCGCGCAACGTGCGCAGTTTCGTAGCCGCGAGGCGAAAGCGGGTGCGGCAGTTTGCCCCGAGGACGAGGCTGGATCAAGATCGCCGCGGCGTGCGCGAAATCCGACGAGGGCCTGAAGAGATTGATGAGGAGGAGCGGAATTGCTGCTTGCTCGCCGCTCCCACCGGGTGCGCCTCGTTCCAGTTGAAATATGGCGCGACCTCCCTGCACAGGGCGTTCGGTGTGCCGGTGGGATATTGCGGCCCTTGGGTACGCAAGGACGGGGACCGGTTTCAAAAGACGCAGACTCGACTGCGTCAGGCGAGGTTGTTTGTGTTGGATGAGATGAGCATGATCGGGCGGCAGAAGCTGGGCAAGATCGAGTTCAAGGTGCAGGATACTCTTGGTGTTGCGGCGAAGCGTGCGGCGCAGGGTGCGAGGCCAGTGTATCTCGGCGGGAAGGATGCCGTGCTCGCCGGGATCCGCAGCAGGCGCCGCCAATCGGCGATGACCCCCTGTACCGGATGGGCGCGTATGGGGGGTCTGCGAAGAACAAGCCCAGGGGGGCGGAGCGGACCCCCGACGACGCCTGGAGCACGGACAGGATAGTGAATAATGGGAGTTTCGTGCGCGATACGTTCCAGGACGTGGCCGTGCTCCGGCGCGTGCACCGGTGGCGCGGTGAGAAAGAGGGGCTGTCGAAGGAGCGGCAGGCGGAGTACAGGCAGGATGCTGATAGCTTTTTGGAGGTCACGAAAGGCATGGCGCAGTGCACTTGGGAGCAGCGGGATCATGCGTGGTTGAAGCGCCGGAACAGGTCGGTGCTGCAAATGACCAAGGAGGGGAGGGAGGAGCTGGCGGCCTTCGAGACGGCCCCGCTGCTGATGGACGGCTGGAAGGATCGGGCCTCGGGTGCATGTGGCGCCGATAGAGTGAACATGGAGAGGTTGTACCAGGTAGCCGCTGCGAGTGGTACGCCCATCGCGGCGTTGCGTGCCTACCACGACAAAAAGGAGAAAAAGCAGAAGTCTAGGCCAGACCAGATGGCGTCCGAGGACTTCCGCGGACTCGAGAACGAGCTGTACGTCTGCGAAGGGGCCCGCGTGCTGTTGACTCAGAACCTCTGGGTTGAGGTGGGGCTCATGAACGGGGCGATGGGTACGCTGCGCGGCTACATGTGGCCCGAGGGCGCCGACCCGCACAATGGCGCTCGGCCGGATTTGCAGGCGCCCCTTTGCGTGTTCGTCGAGTTCGATGATATCGATCTAGGGACAGACGGGCAGGGTCGGCCGCGGTCGTTTTTCCCGGGAGAAGAGGAGCGGCGGAACTGGGTGCCCATTTGGAGGCAGAGAGTGTCTTCCACCATGGAGGAGGGCGTGTGGCGCGAGAACTACCCGTTGCAGCTGGCATGGGCGTTGACGCACTGGAAGGCGCAGGGGATGACGTTGGCGAAAGTCCGCGTGCACTTGTCAGCGAAGACCGCGGCCGTTGCAGGGATCGGTTTCGTCGCCACGACGCGCGTGAAGCATCCCTGGGTCTTGGTGTTCGAGGAGGACCTGCCGGAGTATGCGGACTTCATGAGGGCCAGGCATACGACGGCGTTCCGGGAGCGGCGACGCTTCGAGTTGCGACTGGAGGCTCGCGCTTCCCGCACGTTGCGGAAATACGGGTACTGCGAGGCGGACTGCTGGACTGAGGAGGAGAAACGCGCGGCGGAGACATTGCTGGGTCGTTTGAAGCCCGTTGCCGCGGCTCAGGCGGAGAGGTTGAGAGGGGCGGGCAGAGTGGTGGATGAGGACACATGGCTGTGGGGTGAGGAGGGGCCGCCTTTCGCGTCCGAGCTCGACAGCGCCGTTGCTGCCGAGGCTGGAGAGGACGACGTCGCGGCGCGGCGCCTCTGTGCCGTGGCCGAAAGGCTTCTGGACCGGAGGCGGGTGCGCTTCGCGACGCGGGAGGAGAAGGGCGCCGCGCGGGATCTGCTTGTTGATGTCGGTGCCCTCGCTGCTTGTGCGTCCCGGGAGGATTTGCGCGAACGTCTGACGGCTGCTGCCGGGCGCCTGACGCATGAGTCTTCGGGTTCGGGTGACAGGGAGGGGTTCATGCGCGGCGTGGTCGACTTGATTGTGGAGCGGTGGGAGGCGTCTGGGGCGTGGGATGAGCGAGTGTTCGATTCCGTGGCTCCGAGCATGGGCCCGCTGCATATGAGCGCCGTGAAGGAGGCATGGGCGCGCTGGTGCCCCCGCGCCTGCATAAGAGTTTGGATAAGGCGGCGAAGAGGATGAAGGACGCGTTCGGGGACGTCCGTGGTGGCTGCGCGCTGCGCATGGACAAGTGGGTCGTGAACGTGCGAGCGGAGAGCGCGCTGGCAGAGGGCAGGCTGGAGGGCCAGGCGCTGGAGTTCTTCTTTAAGGTGGCGAGGCAGTTGTGCGCGGGGTTGGGGCTGCCGACGACTGTGGCTTCGGCAAAGGTAGGCCGGCACGTTGGTGCGGAGGAGACCCCGGAGCATTTTGCCCGTATTGCGCACAATTGGACGAGCGTGTGGGATGCGAACTCCGTGAGTGACAAGCAGGAGTTGCTAATGGTCGTCGCCGTGGACCCACTGAGCGGATCTGGTGTCGCGCAGGATTGGATGTTTGTGAGTGTTACGTCTGGTCGGCCGGGGGAGGCGCTCGGGCGAGCCGAGTCTCTCGCAGTTCGCGTGCACGATCGGGCCCGCAGGGAGGACGTGGCAGGGCGAATCGCCCGGAATATCGACGCACTGCTGCGACCGCTCGGTGCCAGTGCTGGGCGGCGCCCGCCGGCGGTGGAGTTCGGGGACGCGCCGCGCGTTCGTGTTCCTTCGCTGAGGATCGCCTGCGCGCTCGGGCTTCTGCTGGGCCGTGTCGGGCGCCTGGCGAATGCGGGCGTGCTGGATGCGTCGGCGGAGTCCTTCGTGCCTGACGTGTGTCGCGTGCTGCGGGGCGCGTTCGCGTCGTTCCGGGCGGGCGTCGGCGCGCGGGGGGCGCGGGATGTCATGGAGTTGTTGCTTTCGGAGCAGGAATGCCGCGACGTTCTGGGCGCGTTCGGCGTCGTGCCTCGCGCGGGAGCTTCGGCGCCCAGCGCGACGGGCGCGAGCTTGCCGAGGGCGGCTGTGCCAGGGGAAGCGGCGGGTGAGGCTGGCGAAGAGGAGGGCCTGGAGGGCGCGTCGACGTTGTCGTTTGCCACGTGGAATATCGCTGGTGGGCATCGCTCGGCCGTGGCGCCGCCCTCCTGGAGCGACCGCGACCAGCGCGCGGCGGTCCTGGCGAAGTGCTCCGTTGGAGGCAGGCGCGCGGGGTTGATGTCGTTGCTCTGCAGGAATGCGAGGGCGAGGAGGCGTACAAGGAGCTGGAGGCGGAATTCCAATTGGTTGGCGTGGCCCATGCGCACGAGTCCAGGGGTTACGTGCACCTGTACGTGAGGCGCGGTCTGCGCGCGGAAGGCAAGGCTTTGTCAGGGGAGGACCCGTGCGTGCTGTGCCGGGTCGAAGTTCCCGTAGGCGGGGGCGCGGGCGGCGCGGGGTGGGTGAACGTGGCCGCGGTCCACTTGCCCGCGGGTGCGGCATGGGAGCGGCGTCACGCGATACTTCGGAAGATTACGAGGACTTGCTCGGAAGGTTGCGACCGGCTGCTCATTGTGGGCGACATGAACAGCACGGACTCCCAGGTGCAGGCCGCTGTGGAGCAGCTGCGTTTGAAGGACACCTGGTACGAGGGTCGGTCTTGGGGCTGCCCCGGGAACAAGTTTTACTCGGGTCTCGGCGAGAGGGGGGCTGTCGGACAGAGACGGGACCGGGTCATGTTCGGGGCGGAGCTTTGGGCGGAGGTGCATTTGGTAGGTAAGGGGAAAGTGTTCTTCGAGGGCTGCGAATTCCATGTGTCAGACCACTTTGGGCTGTTCGGGTATGTGCGTGCCCACGCGTGCTTCGGTTCTCGCGAGCATAAGATGAGTGCCCTGGCGCAACGCTGCCGGCTCGCGCTCCAGGCGACGCGCGATCGGTCGCACCGGCTGGAGGGTGCCGAGGTCCAGAATCGGTTGCAGCAGGGGCGGGAGGCTGCGGCCTTGGCGAGGCAGCAGGCGCAGGACCGAAAACGGGAGGCGTACTTGCGAACGCAGCAACGCGAGGCAGCCCGAAGACAGCGCCGTCGGGAAGAGCTGGTGTCCGCGGCGTTCGGGCCGCAGAGTTTGTTCGCGTCGGAGCGCCCGGCTCAGCCTCCGACGAGCCCTGGAGAGATGGACGTGCCTCGCGTGGATGGTATTCGCGCGGCTTCGTGGGACAGCGTGAGTAGCGTGCCCGTCCGTGGGATGCCGCGGCCTGGGCATTCTTGCTACGTGGTCAGCGTGACGCAGCTGAAGCTGCGGACGCCTGCCGTCTGGGAGTGGCTTCGATGGCACGCGGAGGGCGATTGCGAGGAGAGGGCCAGTGGGCGTTGCTGCGTCTGCGGGATGTGGGACACGCACAATCAGTGGGTGTCGCGACGCTGGCAGGGCGGACCCGTGAGCGTGCGGCGGCGAACGAATGTTGATAGCGAGGACGTTTTCCTCGGGCAGCCCAGTGAGTTCGACAACGAGTGGCAGCAGCATGATGTGTTTGCGTATTGGGGTAAGCTGATGTCGGCTGCGCGCCGCGGAGAGGAGTTGGCCGGACGCTTTGCGTCGTGGGACCCAGAGAGCATTCGTGCGACGAACATGCGCGTGACGCACGTGGATCGGATGTTCGGGTTTGTGATGGAGAAGCGGCAGAAATGCCGTCAGTGCGGGCACTTGTCCGTCTCGTACGGGGCGGAGGATGTTCTGAAGCTGCGGGTCCACGCGCGGCCCGGCGGGCCGATGATGTTGTCGGAAATGTACTCCGACTTTTGCGCGCCTGAACAAGTTGAGATGAGCTGCCCAGCGTGTTGCCGCGCGGATGCCGACCGGGTTTGGCACGACCAGCAGACGCGACTCACGGGCGTGCCGCGCGTTTTGGTGGTTCAATTGAGGAGGGGCCATGAGGCGCGGCAGCCCGTGTGGGTCGAAGAGCAACTGAGGCTGCATGGGCTTCCCCAGATGCAGCTGGTTGGCGTTGTGTACCACAATGGGCTAACAGTGCATACCGGTCACTATACGACGTTGTGCCGCGTCCCTGACGGGGGCTACGTTTTGTTTGACGACGACAAGCCGCCGCGCAGGATGCGAGGCGAGCCGGCGCACGTGAAGCCGAAGGAGGCGTACATGGCGGTGTACTGTCGCATGGGGCGCAGTCAGGGGCAGAGCGCCGACGCGGGGGCACCAGGGGATGGCGGGGCGCCAGATGAGCAGAGCGGTGGAGGGGGGGGCGGGGCAGGCATCGGGGGTGTGGGAGCTGGCGGGAGTGAGGTGACTGGCGTCGGTGGCGGTGCGCCGGCGGCGCGAGCGCCTCGGGTCTCGGCGCGCGTTGCCGCGCTGCGGGGCGGCAGCCTGCAGAGGTCGCGGCGGAGAGCGAGGCGGGGTCGAGCGTGCGGGCGCCGGTGCCGGTCCGGGCGGGTGCCCCGCTTACGCCGGTCCGCGAAGGGGGCGATGGTGTCCTCAGCTCGCCGGCCACGGCCAGGCGCGTGCGGCGGAAGACTCCGGCTTCGCCGTCCGGGGAGATGCGCGGCGTCGATGCCGGCGGGGTCGCTGGGAGTGGCGCGGCGACGGCGAAGGGCGGGGTGCTCGGCGCCGCGCGTGCCGTGGGCGCGGCGGGCGGCCCGGGCGCGAGCGGCGGGGTCGCTGCGGGGTTGGGCTCTGTGCGCGGCGGAGGAGGGGGAGGGGGAGGAGGAGGGGGAGGTGCGGGACGAGGAGGGGGAGGTGTGCGTGGAGGTGGAGGAGGGGGTGGAGGGGGGTGGGCCGCGGGCTCGCCCGTCGGGGCTGCGCCGCATTCCGCAGCGAGGCGCGCGCGGAGGAAGAGGGCGGCGTCGCCGTCTGGCGCGGGCTGCGCCTCCGCTGGCGACGGATTCGGTGGTCGCGCCGAGACGAGGCTGGGTGGCGGCGCCAATGGCGCGGTAGAGTCTGGGGACGTTGGCGGAGGGAACGATGGTGCCGCTGGGAGAGATGCGCGAGGTGGGGGCGGCCTTGCGAAGCTGCGTGCGGGCGGCAAAGGCCGCGGCCAAGCGGGGGGGCACGCGGCTGCGTCGGGCGACGCAGAGGTGGCTGTGGAGGAGCCGGGAGTCTGCGCGGGGAGAGGATTGCCGGGGGCGGCCAGGGCGTCCGCGCCAGGGGGGAGAAAGCCGGAGACTGTGCCAGAGGCAGTGGCTCCGCGCAGGTCTGCCCGGCTGGCGGCGCAATCTGCGCCTGGCGCGGTCGCGGTTGAGGGGGCGGGGGCGGGCGAGGGCGCGTTTGTTCGCGCGGGGGTGCTGCTGCGCCCGAAGCGCGTGGAGCGGGCGGAATCTTCGCGCGGAGGCGGCGCCGACCGAGTGGTGACAGGTTTCGGTTCAGAAAGGGTCGAGGACTTGGCTGATTTCCAGCGCGGCCGCGCTCGGGCGGATGCGACGCGCGCGTCGCAGCGGGTGTCGGGGGGGACCCGGGGGTTGGCCGTGGACATGCTGGGGAATGAGCTGGATCATAGTAATAGGCGTAGGATAGGACATAGGAAAAAGCATAGGGACAGGGCCTGGGCAAGATTTTTGGGTTTCGAAGAGGGGAATGAACTGAGGAGTGTTTTGTGTGTGTGTTGTGTGTGTGTGTGGTGTTGTGTGTGGTGGCGTTGCGTGGTGCGTGCGTGATAGTGTGTGTGGTGTGTTGGTGTTGTGTGTGTGTGTGTGTTGTGTGCGTGGGGTGGGGGTGGAGGGGGGGGGGGGGGATGGGATTGGATGGGGGGTGGGGTGGGGGTTGGGGGGGGGCGAGGGAGGGCGGGGGGGGGGGCGCTGAATGAAGCAAGGCTGTGCTGCGAGTTGCGACGGACTGGAGCGGAGGCATGGCTGGCCCCGTAGTGCGGCGGTCCCTCCCCCCTCTGGAGCGCTGGCGCGGAGAGGGGGGTGCGTTGGTTGGAAGGGCTGGATCTCCGCGCTGCGGCGCCGATCGAGTGGTGCATGGCAGTAGTCAGCGCGGAGATGGGGAGGAATGCGCTGAATCCAGCGGTGTGCCCGTGTAATGTGCATGTGTGTGTGTGTGTGTGTGCGTGTGTCTGTGCGTGTTTGTGTGTGTGTGCGTGTGTGTGTGTGTGTGTGTGTGTGTGTGTGAGTGCGTGTGCGTGTGTGTGCGTGCGTGTGTGTGTGTGTGTGTGTGCGTGTGTCTGTGCGTGTTTGAGTGTGTGTGTGTGTGTGTGTGTGTGTGTGTGTGAGAGTGCGTGTGCGTGTGTGTGCGTGCGTGTGTGTGTGTGTGTGTGGGCGTGTGTGTGTGCGTGTGTGTGTGTGTGTGTGTGTGTGTGCGCTCACGGCGCTGGCGCCGCCTGCGCCCCCCTCCCCTCCTCCCCCCCCCCGCCCTTTCCTCCGGCGCTCCGCGAGGGCGGAGTGGTTGGAGTGGAGGGAGGGCCGGCCCCGAAATGGGGCGGTGCCTCCCCCCTCCGGAGCGCCGGCAGGGAGGGCGGGGGGGGGGGGGGCGCGCGGAGGCGGCAGAGGGTCGCGGGGGTGGAGAGCGCTGACCAGCGTGGGGATCGGTTTGTAAGGGCGACGTCAACAGTGTGTCCGTGTCCGTGGGTGTTGTGTGTGTCTGTGTGTGTCTGTGTGTGTTGTGCGTCTGGGAGGTGTGTGTGCTCGTGTGTGTGTGTGTGTGTGTGCGTGCCTGTGTCTGTCTTTGTCCGTGTGTGTATGTGTGTGTGAGTGTGTGCGTGCGTGCGTGCGTGTGTGTGTGTGTGTGTGTGTGTGTGTGTAAGTGTGTGTGTGTGTGCGTTTGTGTGCGTGTGTGTGTGTGTGTGTGCGCGTGCGTGTGTGTGTGTGCTCGTCTTTGTATGCGTTTATGTGCATGTGTGTGTGCGTGTGTGTATGCGTGCATGTGTGATTATGTGTGTGTGCGCGCGCGTGTGTGTGTGTCTGCGTGTGTATGTGTGCGTGTGTGCATGTGTGCGTGTGTGTGTCTGCGTGTGTGTGTGTGCTTGTGCGCGTCTGTGTGTGTGTGTGTGTGTGTGCGTGTGTGTTTATGTTTGCGTGTGTGTGGATGTGCGTCTGTGCTTGTTTACGTGTGCGTGTATGCGCATGTGCTTGCGCGTGTGTGTGTGTGTGTGTGTTCGGGTGCGTGTGCGTATGTGTGTGTGTGTGTGCGTGTGTGTGTGCGTGCGTGTGTGTGTGTGTGTGTGTGTGCGTGCGTGCGTGCGTGGGTGTGCGTGTGTATGTGTGCGTCTCTGTGCATGTGTGTGCGTGTGTGTGCGTGTGTGTGTGTGCGTGTGTGTATGTGGGTTTGTGCGCGTCTGTGTGTGTGTGTGTGTGTGTGTGCGGGTGTGTTTATGTTTGCGTGTATGTGCATGTGTGTGTGTGTGTGCGTGTTTACGTGTGCGTGTATGCGCATGTGCTTGCTTGCGTGTGTGTGTGTGTGTGTGTGTGTTCGGTTGCGTGTGCGTGTGTGTGTGTGCGTGTGTGTGCGTGTGTGTGTGCGTGGGTGTGCGTGTGTGCGTGTGTGTGTGCGTGCGCGCACGGTGCTGGCGCCGCCTGCGCCCCCCTCCCCTCCTCCCCCTCCGCCCTTTCTTCCGGCGCTCCGCGAGGGCGGAGTGGGCGGAGTGGAGGGAGGGCCGGCCCCGACATGGGGCGGTGCCTCCCCCCTCCGGAGCGACGGCGGGAAGAGCGGGGGGGCGGGGCGCGCAGGGGCGGCAGGGGGGTCGCGGGGGCGGAGAGCGCTAACCAGTGTGGGGAGCGGTGTGTAAGTGCGACGTCGTCAGTGTGTCCGTGTCTGTGGATTGCGGGTGTGTGTGTGTGTGTGTGTGTGTGTGTGCGTGTGTGTGTGTGTGTGTGCGCGTGTGCGTGTCTGGCAGGTGTGTGTGGGCGCGCGTGTGTGTGTGTGTGTGGCTGTGTCTGCGTTTGTCTGTTTGTGTGTGTGTGTGTGTGAGCGTGTGTGTGTGCGTTTGTGTGCGTGTGTGCGCGCGCGGTGCTGGCGCCGCCCGCGCCCCCCCCCCCCCTCCCCCCCCTCCCCATCCTCCCTCCCCCCCGGCGCTCCGCGAGGGCGGAGTGGTTGGAGTGGAGGGAGGGCCGGCCCCGACATGGGGCGGTGCCTCCCCCCTCCGGAGCGCCGGCGGGAAGGGGGGGGGCGGGGTGCGCGGGGGCGCGAGGATTTCGCGGGGGATTGAGAGCGCTGAGCTGCGGGGGGATGGGTTTGTGAGTGCGAAGGCGTCGGTCCGTCTGTATCTGTAGATGTTTGCGTTTGTGTGTGTGTGTGTGTGTGTGTGTGTCTGGCAGGCATGTGTGTGTGTGTGTGCGTGTGTGTGTGTGTGGCCGCGTCTGTGTGTATGTGTGTGTGTGCGTGTGCGTGTGGGTGTGTCTGTGTCTGTGTCTGTGTTAGTGTCTGTATGCGCGCGCGCGCGCGCGTGTGTGTGTGTGTGTGTGCTTGTTTTTTTTTGTTGTGTGTGTGTGTGTTTGAGTGCGTGTGTGTGCGTGTGTGTGTGCGTGTGTGTGTGTGTGTGTGTGTGTGCGCGTGCGTGTGTGTGCATGTGTGTGCGTGAGGGGTGCCGGTGCGTGAGTGAGCGCGCGTGGTTGTGCGTGCGTGCGCGCGTGAGATTGTATTTATTCGCGTGCGCGCGTATGTGCGTGCGCGCGCTCGTGCCCGGTGCGTTGCCGCGCCGGCTGACGTCGATCCTATTTTCGCATGCTTGTCCATCTGTACATGTCTTCATACAGGTGCGCTGCCACGGAAGCATCGCTCTCGCGCGCTGGAAGACGCCTTGAAACTCATACATGTATGTGTTCATTCTATTATTGGAAATAAATTCACCGTGCGCATTCCAGAGATATGCATGGACTTATGACACGTGGCTAGGAGCTCTACGAGGTCCCCGGCGGTAACCAGGTTGCCCTCTCCAGCTACCCTGTGCTCCGTTTGGGAGTCTTAGGGCTCAGCTGTCACAGCTGTCCGCGCCCTGACTCAAACTCAAAAAACCAGGTTGACGGTTTACCGCCGGCGCCCAGTTGGCCCACCCGGCCAGAAAGGACAAAGTGATAACTTTTGGGTGGTTTTGCAATTTTTTGAAAGATATTTGACAATTCATTTTGAGAAAGCAGATTTTTCGCACCTGTAAACGACTATGACGGCCTCTCTGTCTTAGTATGAGCTCCGTAGGCGCAATCTTACTATCAAAACACTTGGAGGAACCATCTTCACGTCTACGCGAAAAAATCAATTTTCCCCGTTTTCGAGAAATTCTTCCAGGAGCTCTCTCTTTCGAATCTGAAGAATCTTAGGCGTGAAAGGAGCTCTACGAGGTTCCCGGCGGTGACTAGGTTGACGGTTCACCGCCGGCGCCAGTTTTGAAAAAGCAGATTTTTACGCCGAGCATTGGCATATGAACTTCACTCTGACAGCAGCTCAGCTCTCTCGATGCATTTTTGCATGAGCTGACTTCCGGGAACTGAGCGAACATCAACATCGAAAAAATCGAATTTCAAGATTTTCGAAAAATCTTCATTTTTTGACTGTGTGTCGATTCTCTGCAATGTGAGAGGAGCTCTACGAGGTTCCCGGCGGTGACCAGGTTGACGGTTCACCGCCGGCGCCAGTGTTGACTCCGAAAATTATCAACTTGATTTTTTCTGTAGAAAAGCTCCCAGAAGCTCCCGCTTTGATGCTGAGCTTTCTCACGGATTCAAGGAGCTCTACGAGGTTCCCGGCGGTGACCAGGTTGACGGTTCACCGCCGGCGCCAGTTCCGGCGCGCCCCACAGCTAGTTGGCTCGAAAAAAAAAAACTGAACTTTTCACAACTTTTGCTCGGTTGAAAATGATTTTCTCGAAATTTGACAATTCGTTAGAGCTCTAGTATTTTTTCCCGTAATATCCGATCTTATTCCCGCTCGCCATCTTGATCTCAGCTCGATCGGGTAACTTTGAAGGCCAAAAAGCACACTGGCGGGAACGGCCGTTTCGAGTCATCTTGATACGCGCTGTCGCTATTTTGTTCTTAACTCGAGCTTGAGGACAGCAACAGAGCTGGTAAGCACAGCTATCGCACTCAGAATCATCAGGCGCGTTCGCCTGTTGAATCCAGAGGTCTGAACTCGGTCTGCCAGCCGAGCTAGGCCCGCAAACCTATTCGTATTCTGTGAGTCAACTTGATACGCGTTGTCGGTATTTTCTACTGAACTCGGCTGTAGGGCAGCTACAGTGCTGGTAAGCACACCTATCGCACTCAGAATTATCAGGCGCGTTCGCCTGTCGACTCCATAGGTCTGAACTCGGTCTGCTAGTCGAGCTAGGTCCGCAAACCTATTCGTATTATTCGAGTCAACCTGATACGTGTTGTCGGTGTTTTCTGCTTAACTCGAGCTGTAGGGCAGCTACATTGACGGTTTACCGCCGGCGCCCAGTTGGCAAGAAAAATCTCGACGGAACTTTTGACAACTTTTGCTCGGTTGAAAATTATGTTCTCGAAATTTGACCATTCGTTAGAGCTCTAGTATTCTTTCCCGTGATATTCGATCTTATTCCCGCTCGCCATCTTGATCTCAGCTCGATCGGGTAACTTTGAAGGCCAAAAAGCACGGTGGCGGGAACGGCCGTTTCGAGTCATCTTGATACGCGCTGTCGGTTTTTCGAAGATAACTCGAGCTCTAGGGCAACTACAGAGATGGTAAGCACAGCTAATGCATGCAGAATGATCAGGCGCGTTCGCCTGTTGAACCCAGTGGTCTGAACTCGGTCTGCTAGCCGAGCTAGGTCCGCAAACCTATTCGTATTATTCGAGTCAACTTGAACGCGTTGTCGGTATTTTCAACTTACCCGAGCTGTAGGGCAACTACAGTGCTGGTGGGCACACCCATCGCATGCAGAATCATCAGGCGCGTTCGCCTGTTGAATCTATAGGTCTGAACTCGGTCTGCAAGCCGAGCTAGGTCCGCAAACCTATTCGTATTATTCGAGTCAACTTGATACACGTTGTCGGTATTTTCTACTTAACTCGAGCTGCAGGCCAGCTACAGTGCTGGTGAGCACACCTATCACACTCAGAATAATCAGGCGCTTTCGCCTGTTGAATCCAGAGCTCTGAACTCGGTCTGCTGCGCGATCCAGACTCACGAAACTGTTCGTATTCTTCCAGTCATCTTGAGAGCTACTGTCGCCGTTCTGAACCTAACTCGGGCTGCAGGGGGGCTGCAGGGCGGTTAATCACATGAATCGATTCGGAGACATGAAACGCGTCTGTCTGTCGCATTCAGAGGTCCGAACTCGGTCTGATACTTGAGTTGGGCTGAAAAATTATTCGTTCTCTGCATTTTTTTTTGACATTATGTGTTGTCAGGAAGCTCTACGAGTCCCCCGGCGGTAACAAAGGTTGACGGTTTACCGCTGGCGCCCAGTACCTCGTAGAGCTCTTCGACGAGATGAGCTAAGAGGAATTCGGGCGCAGGGTGGAGCTAGTACCTCGTAGAGCTCTTCGACGAGATGAGCTAAGAGGAATACCTCGTAGAGCTCTTCGACGAGATGAGCTAAGAGGAATTCGGGCGCAGGGTGGAGCTAGTTGGCCGACCCGACCAAAAGAGACAATGTGGTAACCTGGGGTCGGTTTTTGGAACATTGTGCAAGATTTGACAATTCGTTTTCATAAGTTGGATTTTTCCTACCTGCAATAAGCTATGGCGCATCTGCTGGTAAAATTTTCAGGGCTCTAGGGGCAATATTACTGTCAAAAGACTTGCGGGAACCGACTTTGCCCGCAGTGCAGTTTGGCAGGTGACGGTGGTTGGCTTTACTTAACTCGAGCTGTGAGCAAACTACAGACCTCTCTCGCACACCAGTCGATGCAGAATGATCTGGCGCATTACACTGGAAGCGCGAGAGTCCCTAGAAATGGCTGAGTCAGGAGTTATGATCGAAATGCCGTCTCTATGCATGCGTGTTGCGAACGGTGTTTCGATGATAACTCGAGCTCGGTGCATACTATGTATGTCTGGTGCATTCCAATCGAAGCAGCGACATGCGAGACATTGAGTGGGAGCCACGAGAGTGCCCAAATTGATTTGAATTATCAAATTTAATGAAAAAATATCGATTTGTGCAATTTTGTATTTTTTGTGTCGGGTGGTTTTTTTCGAATTTATCTCTCTATGGGTGACCGAGAGAGTTCTGGTGCATGTGAGTCGATGCAGAATGATCTCGCGCATCTCACTGAGAGCGCGAGACTTCATATGGATGGCTTCGCTGGAGTTAGAACTGAAAAACTGCGTCTGTATAGACATGTCGACGACACCAAAAATGCGTTTTTCTGAATCATCTTTTTAAGCTTTTCCAGTGCTCTCAGCTTAGAGCTCTGAGCATTCTGAAGTTGTTTATGACTTCGTGGAGCTCTACGAGGTCTCCCGGCGGTAACCTGGTTGACGGTTTACCGCCGGCGCCCAGTTCGGGCGCAGGGTGGAGCTAGTTGGCCGACCCGACCAAAAGAGACAATGTGGTAACCTGGGGTCGGTTTTTGGAACATTGTGCAAGATTTGACAATTCGTTTTCATAAGTTGGATTTTTCCTACCTACAATAAGCTATGGCGCATCTGCTGGTAAAATTTTCAGGGCTCTAGAAGCAATATTACTATCAAAAGACTTGCGGGAACCGACTTTGCCCGCAGTACAGTTTGGCAGGTGACGGTGGTTGGCTTTACTTAACTCGAGCTGTCAGCAATCTACAGACCTCTCACGCACACCAGTCGATGCAGAATGATCTGACGCGTCACACTGGAAGTTCGAGAGTTCCTCGAAATGGCTGAGTCAGGAGTTATGATCGAAATACCGTCTCTATGTATGCG
This sequence comes from Prorocentrum cordatum, assembly GCA_963575745.1. Lineage (NCBI taxonomy): Eukaryota > Dinophyceae > Prorocentrales > Prorocentraceae > Prorocentrum > Prorocentrum cordatum. Next base: position 17,786 of record CAUYUJ010000579.1, read on the forward strand.
TGTTGCGAACGGTCTTTCGATGATAATTCGAGCTGAGTGCATGCTATGCATGCCAGGTGCATTCCAATCGAAGCAGCGACATGCGTGACATCGAATGAGCCTCGAGAGTGCCCAAATTGATTAGAATTTTCAAAATTAATGAAAAATATCGATTTGTACAATTTTACATTTTTTATGTCGGATGATTTTTTTCTAATTTATATCGATCTATGGGTGACCTAGAGAGTTCTGGTGCATTTTTGTCGACGCAGAATGGTCTCGCGCTCTCACTGAGAGCGCGAGACTTCATATACCTCGTAGAGCTCTTCGACGAGATGAGCTAAGAGGAATTCGGGCGCAGGGTGGAGCTAGTTGGCCGACCCGACCAAAAGAGACAATGTGTTAACCTGGGGTCGGTTTTTGGAACATTGTGCAAGATTTGACAATTCGTTTTCATAAGTTGGATTTTTCCTACCTACAATAAGCTATGGCGCATCTGCTGGTAAAATTTTCAGGGCTCTAGGGGCAATATTACTGTCAAAAGACTTGCGGGAACCGACTTTGCCTGCAGTGCAGTTTGGCAGGTGACGGTGGTTGGCTTTACTTAACTCGAGCTGTCAGCAAGCCACAGACCTCTCACGCACACCAGTCGATGCAGAATGACCTGGCGCGTCACACTGGAAGCTCGAGAGTTCCTAGAAATGGCTGAGTCAGGAGTTATGCTCGAAATACTGTCTCTATGTATGCGTGTTGCGAACGGTGTTTCGATGATAACTCGAGCTGAGTGCATGCTATGCATGCCAGGTACATTCCAATCGAAGTAGCGACATGCGAGACATCGAATGGGAGCCTCGAGAGTGCCCAAATTGATTAGAATTTTCAAAATCAATGAAAAATATCGATTTGTACAATTTTATATTTTTTGTGTCGGATGATTTTTTTCTAATTTATATCGATCTATGGGTGACCTAGAGAGTTCTGGTGCATTTTTGTCGACGCAGAATGGTCTCGCGCTCTCACTGAGAGCGCGAGACTTCATATGAATAGCTTCGCTGGGAGTGAGAACTTTGGTCCAGCCGGCCGAGGCGGACAATGTGACAACTTTTGGGTGGTTTTGCAATTTTTTGAAAGATATTTGACAATTCATTTTGAAAAAGCAGATTTTTACTCCGAGCATTGAGATATAAACTTCGTTCCCTGATCAGCTCGGCCATCTAGAGTCATTTTCAGTACCAGTTCACTTGAAGGAACCGACTTCATGTTGACTCCGAAAAAATCTCAACTTGAAGTTTTTGTAGAAAAGCTCCCAGAAGCTCCCGCTTTGATGCTGAGCTTTCTCACGGATTCAAGGAGCTCTACGAGGTTCCCGGCGGTGACCAGGTTGACGGTTCACCGCCGGCGCCAGGGGAATAGCTTCGCTGGGAGTGAGAACTTTGGTCCAGCCGGCCGAGGCGGACAATGTGACAACTTTTTGGTGTTTTGCAATTTTTTGAAAGATATTTGACAATTCATTTTGAAAAAGCAGATTTTTACTCCGAGCATTGAGATATAAACTTCGTTCCCTGATCAGCTCGGCCATCTAGAGTCATTTTCAGTACCAGTTCACTTGAAGGAACCGACTTCATGTTGACTCCGAAAAAATCTCAACTTGAAGTTTTTGTAGAAAAGCTCCCAGAAGCTCCCGCTTTGATGCTGAGCTTTCTCACGGATTCAAGGAGCTCTACGAGGTTCCCGGCGGTGACCAGGTTGACGGTTCACCGCCGGCGCCATTGGCCGACCCGACCAAAAGAGACAATGTGTTAACCTGGGGTCGGTTTTTGGAACATTGTGCAAGATTTGACAATTCGTTTTCATAAGTTGGATTTTTCCTACCTACAGTAAGCTATGGCGCATCTGCTGGTAAAATTTTCAGGGCTCTAGGGGCAATATTACTGTCAAAAGACTTGCAGGAACCGACTTTGCCTGCAGTGCAGTTTGGCAGGTGACGGTGGTTGGCTTTACTTAACTCGAGCTGTCAGCAAGCTACAGACCTCTCACGCACACCAGTCGATGCAGAATGATCTGGCGCGTCACACTGGAAGCTCGAGAGTTCCTAGAAATGGCTGAGTCAGGAGTTATGCTCGAAATACTGTCTCTATGTATGCGTGTTGCGAACGGTGTTTCGATGATAACTCGAGCTGAGTGCATGCTATGCATGCCAGGTACATTCCAATCGAAGTAGCGACATGCGAGACATCGAATGGGAGCCTCGAGAGTGCCCAAATTGATTAGAATTTTCAAAATCAATGAAAAATATCGATTTGTACAATTTTGTATTTTTTGTGTCGGATGATTTTTTTTCTAATTTATATCGATCTATGGGTGACCTAGAGAGTTCTGGTGCATTTTTGTCGACGCAGAATGGTCTCGCGCTCTCACTGAGAGCGCGAGACTTCATATGAATAGCTTCGCTGGGAGTGAGAACTTTGGTCCAGCCGGCCGAGGCGGACAATGTGACAACTTTTGGGTGGTTTTGCAATTTTTTGAAAGATATTTGACAATTCATTTTGAAAAAGCAGATTTTTACTCCGAGCATTGAGATATAAACTTCGTTCCCTGATCAGCTCGGCCATCTAGAGTCATTTTCAGTACCAGTTCACTTGAAGGAACCGACTTCATGTTGACTCCGAAAAAATCTCAACTTGAAGTTTTTGTAGAAAAGCTCCCAGAAGCTCCCGCTTTGATGCTGAGCTTTCTCACGGATTCAAGGAGCTCTACGAGGTTCCCGGCGGTGACCAGGTTGACGGTTCACCGCCGGCGCCAGTTCCGGGGAGCTGGAGAGCTAGTTGGCAAGAAAAATCTCGACGGACCTTTTGCTGACTTTTGGTCGGTTGAAAATTTTGTTCTCGAAATTTGACCATTCGTTAGAGCTCTAGTATTTTTTCCCATGATATTCGATCTTATTCCCGCTCGCCATCTTGATCTCAGCTCGATCGGGTAACTTTGAAGGCCAAAAAGCAGGCAGGCGGGAACGGCCATTTCGAGTCATCTTGATACGTGCTGTCGGTATTTTGTACTTAAGTCGAGCTGTAGGGCAGCTACAGTGCTGGTAAGCACAGCTATCGCACTCAGAATCATTAGGCGCGTTCGCCTGTTCAATCCAGAGGTCTGAACTCGGTCTGCTACCCGAGCTAGGTCCGCAAACCTATTCGTATTATTCGAGTCAACTTGATATGCGCTGTCGGTATTTTGTACTTAACCATAGCTGTAGGGCAGCCACAGTGTCTGTAAGCACATCTATCGCACTCAGAATCATCAGGCGCGTCCGCCTATTCAATCCAGAGGTCCGAACTCGGTCTGCTACCCGAGCTAGGGTCGCAAACCTATTCGTGTTATTCCAGTCAACTTGATAGCGTTGTCGGTATTTTCTGCTAACTCGAGGTCTAGGGCAGCTACAGTGCTGGTAAGCACAGCTATCGCACTCAGAATCATCAGGCGCGTTCGCCTGTTCAATCCAGAGGTCTGAACTCGGTCTGCTACTCGAGCTAGGTCCGCAAACCTATTCGTATTATTCGAGTCAACTTGATACGCGTTGTCGGTATTTCCTACTTAACTCGAGATGTAGGGCAGCTACAGTGCTGGTAAGCACGCCTATCGCACCCAGAATCATCAGGCGCGTTCGCCTGTCGAATCCAGAGGTCTGAACTCGGTCTGCTAGCCGAGCTAGGTCCGCAAACCTATTCGTATTATTCGAGTCAACTTGATACGTATTGTCGGTATTTTCTGCTTAACTCGAGGTCTAGGGCAGCTACAGTGCTGGTAAGCACAGCTATCGCACTCAGAATCATCAGGTGCGTTCGCCTGTTCAATCCAGAGGTCTGAACTCGGTCTGCTATCCGAGCTAGGTCCGCAAGCCTATTCGTATTATTCGAGTCATCTTGACAGACGCTCTCGGTTTTCTGTACTTAACTCGAGCTGTAGGGCAGCTAGAGGGCTCATTGTCACAGACATCGATGGGGAATCATCAGTCGCGTTCGTCTACTGAACCGAGAGCTCTGAACTCGGCCTGCTGCCCGAGCTAGATTTGCGAAACTATTCGTATTGTTGAATGATCTTGAGAAGTGCTCTCTGTCTTCTGCACTTAACTCGTGTTTGGGCCGGCTACAGTGCTGCGGGTCACATATATCGATTTGCACACATCAGGCGTGTTTGTCGATCGATTCCAGAGCTCGGAACTCGGTCTGCTGCTCGAACTAGATCGGGAAAACTATTCTATTATTCGAGTCGATACTGTCGGTTTTCTGCACTTAACTCGGGCTGTAGGGGGGCTGCACGGCTGGGAATCACATGAGTGGATTGGCAGACATCAGACGCGGCCGCCTGTCGCATTCAGAGGTCTGAACTCGGTTTGATACCCGAACTCGGTTGCGAAACTGTTTGTTTTTTGTTAACGTTATCTTGATAGGTCTGGAATCGCTTGGGCTGAAAAACTAGTCGTTCTTTGGAGTTTTTTCCCACACTTTATATTTTCAGGAAGCTCTACGAGTCCCCCGGCGGTAAGAAAGGTTGACGGTTTACCGCCGGCGCCCAGTTGGCTCGAAAAATCTCGACGGAACTTTTGGTGACTTTTGCTCGGTTGAAAATTTGTTCTCGAAATTTGACCATTCGTTAGAGCTCTAGTATTTTTTCCCGTGATATTCGATCTTATTCCCGCTCGCCATCTTGATCTCAGCTCGATCGGGTAACTTTGAAGGCCAAAAAGCACGGTGGCGGGAACGGCCGTTTCGAGTCATCTTGATACGCGCTGTCGGTTTTTCGAACATAACTCGAGCTCTAGGGCAGCTACAGAGCTGGTAAGCACAGCTAATGCATGCAGAATGATCAGGCGCGTTCGCCTGTTCAATCCAGAGGCCTGAACTCGGTCTGCTAGCCGAGCTAGGTCCGCAAACCTATTCGTATTATTCGAGTCAACTTGAACGCGTTGTCGGTATTTTCAACTTAACTCGAGCTGTAGGGCAGCTACAGTGCTGGTGGGCACACCCATCGCATGCAGAATCATCTGGCGCGCTCGCCTGTTGAATCCATAGGTCTGAACTCGGTCTGCAAGCCGAGCTAGGTCCGCAAACCTATTCGTATTATTCGAGTCAACTTGATACGCGTTGTCGGTATTTTCTACTTAACTCGAGCTGCAGGCCAGCTACAGTGCTGGTGAGCACACCTATCACACTCAGAATAATCAGGCGCGTTCGCCTGTTGAATCCAGAGCTCTGAACTCGGTCTGCTGCGCGATCCAGACTCACGAAACTGTTCGTATTCTTCCAGTCATCTTGACAGCTACTGTCGCCGTTCTGCACCTAACTCGGGCTGCAGGGGGGCTGCAGGGCGGTTAATCACATGAATCGATTCGGAGACATGAAACGCGTCTGTCTGTCGCATTCAGAGGTCCGAACTCGGTCTGATACTTGAGTTGGGCTGAAAAATTATTCGTTCTCTGCAATTTTTTTTGACATTATGTGTTGTCAGGAAGCTCTACGAGTCCCCCGGCGGTAACAAAGGTTGACGGTTTACCGCCGGCGCCCAGTAATTCCGGCAGCTGGAGAGCTAGTTGGCAAGAAAAATCTCGACGAACTTTTGGTGACTTTTGGTCGGTTGAAAATTTTGTTCTCAAAATTTGACCATTCGTTAGAGCTCTAGTATTTTTTCCCATGATATTCGATCTTATTCCCGCTCGCCATCTTGATCTCAGCTCGATCGGGTAACTTTGAAGGCCAAAAAGCACTCTGGCGGGATCGGCCGTTTCGAGTCATCTTGATATGCGCTGACGGTTTTTGAACATAACTCGAGCTCTAGGGCAGCTACAGAGCTGGTAAGCACAGCTAACGCATGCAGAATGATCAGGCGCGTTCGCCTGTTGAATCCAGAGGTCTGAAATCGATCTGTCAGCCGAGCTAGGTCTGCAAACCTGTTTGTATTATTCGAGTCAACTTGATACGCGTTGTCGGTATTTTCTACTTAACTCGAGCTGTAGGGCAGCTACAGTGCTGGTAAGCACTCCTATCGCACTCAGAATGATCAGACGCGTTCGCCTGTTGAATCCATAGGTCGAAACTCGGTCTGCTAGTCGAGCTAGGTCCGCAAACCTATTTGTATTATATGAGTCAACGCACTCAGAATCATCAGGCGCGTTCGCCTGTTGAATCCAGAGCTCTGAACTCGGTCTGTTGCGCGATCCAGAACCACGAAACTGTTCGTATTCTTCAGTCATCTTGAGAGCTACTGTCGGCGTTCTGCACTTAATTCGGGCTGTAGGGAGGCTGCAGGGCGGGTAATCACAGGAATCGATTCGGCGAGATCAGACGCGTCCGTCTGTCGCATTCGGTCTGATACTCGAAATCGGCTGAAACACTATCCGTTCTCTGCAATTTTTTCCGACAGTATATGTTGTCAGGAAGCTCTACGAGTCCCCCGGCGGTAACCAAGGTTGACGGTTTACCGCCGGCGCCCAGTTCCGGAGCGCTGGAGAGCTAGTTGGCAAGAAAAATCTCGACGGACCTTTTGCTGACTTTTGGTCGGTTGAAAATTTGGTTCTCAAAATTTGACCATTCGTTAGAGCTCTAGTATTTTTTCCCATGATATTCGATCTTATTCCCGCTCGCCATCTTGATCTCAGCTCGATCGGGTAACTTTGAAGACCAAAAAGCAGGCAGGCGGGAACAGCCATTTTGAGTCATCTTGATACGCGCTGTCGGTTTTCTTAAGATAACTCGAGCTTCAGGACAGCTACAGAGCTGGTCAGCACAGCTAATGCATTCAGAATGATCAGGCGCGTTCGCCTGTTGAATCCAGAGGTCTGAACTCGGTCTGCTAGCCGAGCTAGGGTCGCGAACCTATTGGTATTGTTCGAGTTATCTTGAGAAGTGCTCTCGGTTTTCTGTACTTAAATCGTGCTGGGGGAGGGCTAGAGTGCTGCTAGTCACAGGAATCGAGTTCGAGACATCAGGCGCGTCCGTTCGTCGAACCGAGAGCTCCGAACTCGGTCTGCTGCTCGAACGAGATCCGCGAAACTGTTGTATTATTCGAGTCATTCTGAGAGGTACTCTCGGTTTTCTGCACTTAACTCAGGCTGTATGGGGGGCTGCAGAGCTGGTAATCACAGGAATCGATCTGCAGACATCAGACGCGTCCGTCTGTCGCATTCAGAGGTCTGAACTCGGTTTCATACTCGAGCTCGATTAGAAAACTGTTTGTTTGTTTTGTTGAGTCATCTTGAGAGGTCTATAATCGCTTGGGCTGAAAAACTAGTCGTTCTCTGAAATTCTTTCCCACATTATAAATTGTCAGGAAGCTCTACGAGTCCCCCGGCGGTAAGAAAGGTTGACGGTTTACCGCCGGCGCCCAGTTGGCAAGAAAAATCTCGACGGACCTTTTGGTGACTTTTGGTCGGTTGAAAATTTTGTTCTCGAAATTTGACCATTCGTTAGAGCTCTAGTATTTTTTCCCGTGATATTCGATCTTATTCCCGCTCGCCATCTTGATCTCAGCTCGATCGGGTAACTTTGAAGGCCAAAAAGCACGGTGGCGGGAACGGCCGTTTCGAGTCATTTTGATATGCGCTGTCGGTATTTTGTACTTAACTCGAGCTGCAGGGCAGCTACAGAGCTGGCCAGCACAGCTATCGCACTCAGAATCAGCAGACGCGTTCGCCTGTTGAATCCAGAGGTCTGAACTCGGTCTGGCAGCCGAGCTAGGTCCGGAAACCTATTCGTATTATTCGAGTCAACTTGATACGCGTTGTTGGTATTTTCTACTTAACTCGAGCTGTAGGGCAGCTACAGTGCTGGTAAGCACGCCTATCGCTCGCAGAATGATCAGGCGCGGTCGCCTGTTGAATTGATAGGTCTGAACTCGGTCTGCTAGGCGAGCTAGGTCCGCAAACCTATTCGTATTATTCGAGTGAGCTTGATACGCGTTGTCGGCATTTTCTACTTAACTCGAGCTGTAGGGCAGCTACAGTGCTGGTAAGCACACCTATCGCACTCAGAATAATCAGGCGCGTTCGCCTGTTGAATCGATAGGTCTGAACTCGGTCTGCTAGGCGAGCTAGGTCCGCAAACCTATTCGTATTATTCGAGTCCACTTGATACGCGTTGTCGGTATTTTCTACTTAACTCGCGCTGTAGGGCAGCTACAGTGCTGGTAAGCACACCTATCGCACTCAGAATAATCAGACGCGTTCGCCTGTTGAATTCATAGGTCTGAAATCGGTCTGTTAGCCGAGCTAGGTCCGCAAACCTATTCGTATTATTCGTGTCAACTTGATACGCTTTGTCGGTATTCTCTACTCAAATCGAGCTGTAGGGCAGCTACAGTGCTGGTAAGCACGCCTATCGCACTCAGAGTAATCAGGCGCGTTCGCCTGTTGAATCCAGAGCTCTGAACTCGGTCTGCTGCGCGATCTAGAATCACGAAACTGTTCGTATTCTTCCAGTCAGCTTGAGAGCTACTGTCGGCGTTCTGCACTTAGCTCGGGCTCTAGGGGGGCTGCAGGGCGGGTAATCAGAGGAATCGATTCGGAGACATCAGACGCCTCTGTCTGCTGCATTCAGAGGTCCGAACTCGGTCTGATGCTCGAGTTGGGCTGAAAAACTATTCGTTCTCTACAATTTTCTTCGACATTATATGTTGTCAGGAAGCTCTACGAGTCCCCCGGCGGTAACAAAGGTTGACGGTTTACCGCCGGCGCCCATTGCAGGACCCCACGCATCGTAAACGGCGCCCCTGCAGGAGTCTCCTGCGAGGTTTCCAGCGTCCCGCGCATCGTTTCACACGGCCTGGCAGAGGTCCCCGTAACTCGTAGAGCTTCCCTTAGCTAGTTATAGCTGGAAGCTAAGAGTAATTCCGGCGCGCTGGAGAGCTAGTTGGCAAGAAAAATCTCGACGGAACTTTTGCTGACTTTTGCTCGGTTGAAAATTTCGTTCTCAAAATTTGACAATTCGTTAGAGCTCTAGTATTTTTTCCCGTGATATTCGATCTTATTCCCGCTCGCCATCTTGATCTCAGCTCGATCGGGTAACTTTGAAGGCCAAAAAGCACTCTGGCGGGATCGGCCGTTTCGAGTCATCTTGATATGCGCTGACGGTTTTATGAACATAACTCGAGCTCTAGGGCAGCTACAGAGCTGGTAAGCACAGCTAACGCATGCAGAATGATCAGGCGCGTTCGCCTGTTGAATCCAGAGGTCTGAAATCGATCTGTCAGCCGAGCTAGGTCCGCAAACCTGTTTGTATTATTCGAGTCAACTTGATACGCGTTGTCGGTATTTTCTACTTAACTCGAGCTGTAGGGCAGCTACAGTGCTGGTAAGCACTCCTATCGCACTCAGAATGATCAGACGCGTTCGCCTGTTGAATCCATAGGTCGAAACTCGGTCTGCTAGTCGAGCTAGGTCCGCAAACCTATTCGTATTATATGAGTCAACTTAATACGCGTTGTCGGTATTTTCTACTTAGCTCGAGCTGTAGGGCAGATACTGTGCTGGTAAGCACACCTACCGCACTCAGAATCATCAGGCGCGTTCGCCTGTTGAATCCAGAGCTCTGAACTCGGTCTGTTGCGCGATCCAGAACCACGAAACTGTTCGTATTCTTCAGTCATCTTGAGAGCTACTGTCGGCGTTCTGCACTTAATTCGGGCTGTAGGGAGGCTGCAGGGCGGGTAATCACAGGAATCGATTCGGCGAGATCAGACGCGTCCGTCTGTCGCATTCGGTCTGATACTCGAAATCGGCTGAAACACTATTCGTTCTCTGCAATTTTTTCCGACAGTATATGTTGTCAGGAAGCTCTACGAGTCCCCCGGCGGTAACCAAGGTTGACGGTTTACCGCCGGCGCCCAGTGCGGCGTTCCGCGCTTCGCTTCGCTATCCGGGTTTTTCCCGGATAGCTCCTTGGAGAAGAAGCTGGCGGTGGGTGGTGAGGAGCACGCGCCCACCTCCGCCGGTCCACGATTCTCGCAGCAACTCGCCGGAGGTTGCAGCGGGTCCGGGAGCGTGGCTTCCTAGCGTTTCCCAATACGCGTGGCTCGAGGGTGCGCGAAACGCTTCGGCAGAGCTTCGGAAGAGCTTCGGCAGTTCTTCCAGGCTTCCAGGCAAATCTTCCTTGCGCGCTTTGCAGGGCCCCACGCATCGTAAACGGCGCCCCTGCAAGCGTCTCCTGCGAGGTTTCCAGCGTTCCGCGCATCGTTTCAGGCGACAGAGGTCCCCGTAACTCGTAGAGCTTCCCTTAGCCAGTTATAGCTGGAAGCTAAGAGTAATTCAGGCGCGCTGGAGAGCTAGTAACTCGTAGAGCTTCCCTTAGCTAGTTATAGCTGGAAGCTAAGAGTAATTCCGGCGCGCTGGAGAGCTAGTTGGCAAGAAAAATATCGACGGAACTTTTGGTGACTTTTGCTCGGTTGAAAATTTCGTTCTCGAAATTTGACAATTCGTTAGAGCTCTAGTATTTTTTCCCGTGATATTCGATCTTATTCCCGCTCTCCATCTTGATCTCAGCTCGATCGGGTAACTTTGAAGGTCAAAAAGCACTCTGGCGGGATCGGCCGTTTCGAGTCATCTTGATATGCGCTGACGGTTCTCTGAACATAACTCGAGCTCTAGGGCAGCTACAGAGCTGGTAAGCACAGCTAACGCATGCAGAATGATCAGGCGCGTTCGCCTGTTGAACCCAGAGGTCTGAACTCGGTCTGTCAGCCGAGCTAGGTCCGCAAACCTGGTCGTATTATTTGAGTCAACTTGATACGCGTTGTCGGTATTTTCTACAAAACTCGAGCTGTAGGACAGCTACAGTTCTGGTAAGCACTCCTATCGCACTCAGAATGATCAGACGCGTTTGCCTGTTGAATCCAGAGGTCTAAACTCGGTCTGCTAGCCGAGATAGGTCCGCAAACCTATTCGTATTATTCGAGTCAACTTGATATGCGTTGTCGGTATTTTCTACTTAACTCGAGCTGTAGGGTAGCTACAGTGCTGGTAAGCACACCTACCGCACTCAGAATCATCAGACGCGTTCGCCTGTTGAATCCAGAGCTCTGAACTCGGTCTGTTGCGCGATGCAGAATCACGAAACTGTTCGTATTCTTCCAGTCATCTTGAGAGCTACTCTTGGCGTTCTGCACTTAATTCGGGCTGTAGGGAAGCTGCAGGGCGGGTAATCACAGGAATCGATTCGGAGACATCAGACGCGTCCGTCTGTCACATTCAGAGGTCTGAACTCGGTCTGATACTCGAGTTGGGCTGAAAAACTATTCGTTCTCTGCAATTTTTTTCGACAGTATATGTTGTCAGGAAGCTCTACGAGTCCCCGGCGGTAACAAAGGTTGACGGTTTACCGCCGGCGCCCAGTTGACAAGACAAATCTCGACGGAACTTTTGGTGACTTTTGGTCGGTTGAACATTTTGTTCTCGAAATTTGACAATTCGTTAGAGCTCTAGTATTTTTTCCCGTGATATTCGATCTTATTCCCGCTCGCCATCTTGATCTCAGCTCGATCGGGTAACTTTGAAGGCCAAAAAGCACTCTGGCGGGAACGACCGTTTCGAGTCATGTTGATATGCGCTGTCGGTATTTTGTACTTAACTCGAGCTGTGGGGCAGCTACAGAGCTTGTAAGCGCAGCTATCGCACTCAGAATCATTAGGCGCGTTCGCCTGTTGAATCCATAGGGCTGAACTCGGTCTGCTAGCGGAGCTAGGTCCGGAAACCTATTCGTATTATTCGAGTCAACTTCATACACGCTGTCGGTATTTTCTACTTAACTCGAGCTCTAGAGCGGCTACAGTGCTGGTAAGCACACCTATCGCACTCAGAATGATGAGGCGCGGTCGTCTCTTGAATTGATAGGTCTGAACTCGGTCTGCTAGCCGAGCTAGGTTTACAAACCTATTCGTACTATTCGAGTCAACTTCATACGCGTTGTCGGTATTTTCTACTTAACTCGAGCTCTAGAGCAGCTACAGTGCTGGTAAGCACACCTATCGCACTCAGAATTATCAGGCGCGTTCGCCTGTTGAATTCATATGTTTGAACTCGGTCTGCTAGCCGAGCTAGGTCCACAAACCTATTCGTATTATTCGAGTGAAATTGATACGCGTTGTCGGTATTTTCTACTCAACTCGAGCTGTAGGGCAGCTACAGTGCTGGTAAGCACACCTATCGCACTCAGGATAATCAGGCGCGTTCGCCTGTTGAATCCAGAGCTCTTAACTCGATCTGCTGCGTGATCTAGAATCACGAAACTGTTCGTATTCTTCTAGTCATCTTGAGAGCTACTGTCGGCGTTCTGCACTTAGCTCGGGCTGTAGGGGGGCTGCAGGGCGGGTAATCACAGGAATCGATTCGGAGACATCAGACGCCTCTGTCTGCTGCATTCAGAGGTCCGAACTCGGTCTGATACTCGAGTTGGGCTGAAAAACTATTTGTTCTTTGCAATTTTCTTCCACATTATATGTTGTCAGGAAGCTCTACGAGTCCCCCGGCGGTAACAAAGGTTGACGGTTTACCGCCGGCGCCCAGTGCGGCGTTCCGCGCTTGGCTTGACGCTTACAAGTAACTCGTAGAGCTTCCCTTAGCTAGTTATAGCTGGAAGCTAAGAGTAATTCCGGCGCGCTGGAGAGCTAGTTGGCAAGAAAAATCTCGACGGACCTTTTGCTGACTTTTGGTCGGTTGAAAATTTTGTTCTCGAGATTTGACAATTCGTTTGAGCTCTAGTATTTTTTCCCATGATATTTGATCTTATCCCCGCTCGCCATCTTGATCTCAGCTCGATCGGGTAACTTTGAAGGTCAAAAAGCAGGCAGGCGGGAACGGCCGTTTCGAGTCATCTTGATACGCGCTGTCGGTTTTCTCAAGATAACTCGAGCTTCAGGACAACTACAGAGCTGGTCAGCACAGCTAATGCATCCAGAATGATCAGGCGCGTTCGCCTGTTGAATCGAGGGGTCTGAACTCGGTCTGCTAGCCGAGCTAGGGTCGCAAACCTATTTGTATTATTCGAGTCATTGTAGCAGACGCTCTCGGTTTTTCGTACTTAACTGGATCTGTAGGGCAGCCACAGAGCTGATAATCACAGAAATCGATTGAGAATTATCAGGCATGTTCGTCTGTTGAATCAAGAGCTCTGAACTCGGCCTGCTCTCCGAGCTAGGTTCGCGAACCTCTTGGTAGTGTTGGAGTCATCTTGAGAAGTGCTCTCGGTTTTCTGTACCTCAGTCGTGCTGGGGGAGGGCTACAGTGCTGCTGGTCACAGGAATCGATTTCGAGACATCAGGCGCGTCCGTTCGTCGAACCGAGAGCTCGGAACTCTGTCTGCTGCTCGAACGAGATCCGCGAAACTGTTGTATTATTCGAGGCATCCTGAGAGGTACTCTCGGTTTTCTGCACTTAACTCAGGCTGTATGGGAGGCTGCAGTGCTAGTAATCACAGGAATCGATCCGCAGACATCAGACGCGTCCGCCTGTCGCATTCAGAGGTCTGAACTCGGTTTCATACTCGAGCTCGATTTGAAAACTGTTCGTTTGTTTTGTTAGAGATCGCTTGGGCTGAAAAACTAGTCGTTCTCTGAAATTCTTTTTCACATGATATATTGTCAGGAAGCTCTACGAGTCCCCCGGCGGTAAGAAAGGTTGACGGTTTACCGCCGGCGCCCAGTGGACGCTGACAAGTGACTCGTAGAGCTTCCCGAAGCTAGTTGCTGGAAGCTCAAGAGTAATTCCGGCGCGCTGGAGAGCTAGTTGGCAAGAAAAATCTCGACGGAACTTTTGGTGACTTTTGGTCGGTTGAATTTTTTTTTCTCGAAATTTGACCATTCGTTAGAGCTCTAGTATTCTTTCCCGTGCTATTCGATCTCATTCCCGCTCGTCATCTCGACCTGAGCTCGATCGGGTAATTTTGAAGGCCAAACAGCACTCTGGCGGGATCGGCCGTTTCGAGTCATCTTGATATTCGATGACGGTTTTATGAACATAACTCGAGCTTTAGGGCAGCTACACATCTGGTAAGCACAGCTAATGCATGCAGAATGATCAGACGCGTTCGCCGGTTGAACCGAGAGGTCTGAACTCGGTGTGTGAGCCGAGCTAGATCCACAAACCTGTTCAAATTATTCGAATCATCTTTACAGAAACTCTCGGTTTTCTCTACTTAACTCGAGCTGTACGACGGCTACAGAGCTGATATTTACATAAACTGTTTCAGAATCGTTAGTTGCGTTGTTCGTCGAATCCAGAGCCCTGAACTCGGTCTTCTTCTCGATCTAGAATTGCGAAATTATTCGTATTGTTCGAGTAATCTTGAGAAGTCCTCTCGGTTTTCTTCATTCAACTTGCGATGAGAGGGGGCTACAGTGCTGGTTGTCATATGGATCGATTTTAAGAGATCATGCGCGGCCGCCTGTCGAATGCAGAGCTCGGAACTCGGTCTGCTACCCGAACTTGGTTCCTGAGAGATGTTGTTGATTTTCTGCACTGACCTCGGGCTGTTGGGGGGCTGCGGGGCTGGTAATGACAGGAATCGATTCGCAGACAGCAGACGCGTCCGGTTGTCGCATTTAAAGGTCAAACTTGTAAGCGTCAAAAACCCGGATAGCGAAGCCACGCGCGGAGCGCGAAGGGCTCCAAAACGCGACACGGACCTCTGCCAGGCCGCCGGAAAGGATGCGCGGGACGCTGGAAACCTCGCAGGAGACGCTTGCAGGGGCGCCGTTTACGATGCGTGGGGCCCTGCAAAGCGCACAAGGAAGATCTGCCTGGGTGCCTGGAAGAACTGCCGAAGCTCTTCCGAAGCTCTGCTGAAGCGCTTCGCGCACCCTGGAGCCACGCGTATTGGGAAACGCCAGGAAGCCACGCTCCCGGACCCGCTGCAAGCTCCGGCAAGCTGCTGCTGCGACGATCGTGGAACGGCGGAGGTGGGCGTGTCCTCCTCACCACCCACAGCCGGCTTCTTATCTGAAATCCTCTGCCCCCAAGGAGCTATCCGGGAAAAATATTCACTATGAGTTAGAATGTTGGTAGGTGCTGTCGGTTTTTTCAACTTAAGTCGAGCTTGGAAGCTCTGCGAGTTCGCCGGCGGTAACCAAGGTTCACGGTTTACCGCCGGCGCCCAGTGGACGCTGACAATTACAAGTAACTCGTAGAGCTTCCCTTAGCTAGTTATAGCTGGAAGCCAAGAGTAATTCCGGCGCGCTGGGGAGCTAGTTGGCTCGAATCAAAAGAACTGAACTTTTCACAACTTTTAGTCGGTTGAAAATTATGTTCTCGAAATTCAATAATTCGTTTGTGCTCTAGTATTTTTTCCCGTGATATTCGATCTTATTCCCGCTCGCCATCTTGATCTCAGCTCGATCGGGTACCTTTTACTGCCAAAAAGCACACTGGCGGGATCGGCCGTTTCGAGTCATCTTGATACGCGTTGTCGGTATTTTGTACTGAACTCGAGCTGTAGGACAGCTACAGAGCTGGTAAGCACAGTTTTCGCACTCAGAATCATCAGACGCGTTGGCCTGTTGAATCCATAGGTCTGAACTCGGTCTGCTAGCCGAGCTAGGTCCGCAAAACTGTTCGTATTATTCGAGTCCACTTGATACGCGTTGTCGGTATTTTCTACTTAACTCGATCTGTAGGGCAGCTACAGTGCTGGTAAGCACACCTATCGCACTCAGGACCATTAGACGCGTTCGCCTGTTGAATCCATAGTCTGAACTCAGTCTGCTAGCCGAGCTAGGTCCGCAAACCTATTCGTATTATTCGAGTCAACTTGATACGCGTTGTCGGTATTTAGTACTTAATTCGAGCTGCAGGGCAGCTACAGTGCTGGTAAGCACGCCTATCGCACTCAGAATCATCAGGCGCGTTCGCCTGTTGAATCGATAGGTCTGAACTCGGTCTGCTAGCCGAGCTAGGTCCGCAACCCTATTCGTATTATTCGAGTCAAATTGATACGCGTGGTGGGTATTTAGTACTTAATTCGAGCTGCAGGGCAGCTACAGTGCTGGTAAGCACACCTATCGCATTCAGAACCATCAGGCGCGTTCGCCTCTTGACTCCAGAGGTCTGAACTCGTTCTGCTAGCCGAGCTAGGTCCGCAAATCTATTCGTATTATTCGAGTCATCTTGACACATGCTCTCGATATTTTCTGTACTTAACTCGAGCTGTAGGCAGCTTCAGAGCTTACAGTCACTGAAATCGATTAAGAATTATCCGGCGTGTTTGTCTGTTGTATCGAGAGCTCTGAACTCGGCCTGCTGCCCGAGCTAGGTTCGCGAAACTATTCGTATTGTCCGATCATCGTGAAAAGTGCTCTCAATTTTCTGCACTCAACTCGTGCTGGGGGAGGCTACAGTGCTGCGGGTCATAGAAATCGATTTGCACACATCAGGCGCGTTCGTTGGTCGATTCGAGAGCTCAAAACTTGGTCTGCTGCTCGAAACAGGTCTGCGAAACTATTATATTATTCGAGTCATCCTCAGAGATGCTGTCGGTTTTCTGCACAACTCGGGCTGTAGGGGGGCTGCAGGGCTGGTAATCACATGAGTCGATTCGCAGACATCAGACGCGTCCGCCTGTCGCATTGAGAGGTCTGAACTCGGTCTGATCAGCGCGTCCGCTTGTCGCATTCAGAGGTCAAACAATATTCACTATGAGTCAGAATGTTGGCAGGTGCTCTCGGTTTTCTCAACTTAAGTTGAGCTTGGAAGCTCTACGAGTTCCCCGGCGGTAACCAAGGTTGACGGTTTACCGCCGGCGCCCAGTTCTTGAATCGATTGGCTGCTCTGTCGCTGTTCTGAAGCTTGAGATATCTTGAGAAAACCATCAGCGCCTATCAAGATAACTCGACACGGCCGATCCAGCATGACTGCTTTTTGGCAGTAAAAGGTATCTGATCGAGCTAAGACCAAGATAGCCAGCGCAAATGCCTCGTAGAGCTCTGATGGTAAAAGAGCTGGAGGAATTCGGCGACGAGTGGAGCTAGTTGGCGAAATGTCGAAAAGGGACGCGATCATACCTTCCGCGGCCTGGCTCAGCCGATTTTGCAGTTCTAACAATTCGTTTGGGCTGCTATTTGCGCAGAGCGAAGCTTGGCATTACAGAAGTTACCTCACGCATTCTTAGTTCATTCCGTCGAAAAATTCTCCCGAGCAAAGCCAGGGACCGACTTCACGTTGACAGTCCAAAAATACCTCGTAGAGCTCTTTGGCCTCGATGAGCTAGAGGAATTCCGGGGCGGGGTGGAGCTAGTTGGCCGACCCGACCAACAGAGACAATGTGATGACCTTGGGTTGGTTTTGCTTTGAGTTGAAAGATATTTGACAATTGATTTTGAGAACCGGTAGTTTCCTCACGTGTAGTGGGTTATGCCGCGTCTGCCAGTTAAATTCTCAGGTCCGTAGCTGCAATATTACTATCAAAAGACTTGCTGGAACCAACTGCGTTCCGAGTGATCTTGACACGCGTTCACGGTTTTCTGTACTTAACTCGAGATTTCGAGGGCTACAGAGCTGATGCTTACAGAAACCGATTCAGAATGATCAGGCGTGTTTGCCTGTTGCATCCAGAGGCCCGAACTCGGTCTGCTACTCGAGCTAAGTCCGTAAAGGTCATCTTCACCAGTGATGCCGGTTTTCTGTACTCAACTCAAGATTCAGAGGAGCTACATAGCTGGTGCGCACATAAACTGATTCAGTATCACCAGGCGCTTGCGTCTGTTGCATCTAGAGGCCTGAACTCGTTCTGCTAGTCGAGCTAGGTCCACAACACTATTCGTATTTCTCAAGTTCTCTTTAGAGGCGCTGTCGGTATTCTGCACTTAACTCTAGCTGTAGCACAGCTACAGAGGTGGTACGCACAGAAACCGATACAGAATCATCAAGGGCTGAAGCATCTAGAAGCTATTCGTCTGAAGAATCATCAAGGACTGAACAGAGTCTGCTTCTCGAGCTAAGTCCGCGAAACTATTCGTATGCGATCGATTTTTTAGAGTTTTTTGGCTCTCGCTGAAGCTTGCTTCACGTGTTCCGAGGAGCTGGGCAAGAAAAGAGCTCTACGAGGTCCCCGGCAGTAACCAGGTTGACGGTTTACCGCCGGCGCCCAGTAAGATCGAATATTATGGAAAAAATACTAACGAATGTTCAAATGTCGAGAACAAAATTTTCAACCGACCAAAAGTCACCAAAAGGTCCGTCGAGATTGTTCTTGCCAACTAGCTCTTCAGCGCCCCGCAATTACTCTTACTGGGATCCGGCGGTAAACCGTCAACCAGGTAACCGCCGGGAGCCTCGTAGAGCTCTGTTCTCGCGAGGCGCTGCCACGCGGAAAAAGCTTACTCGAGCAAGAAGAAAGCTTCAAACAAGTTTTCTTTAATGTTTCATTTTATAGCTCGCATGCAAGACCGAGTTTAAACCTCTCGATACGAGGAAGAAAGCGCCCGGTGATACAGGATCGTGTATATGCGTATCAGCTCGCTCTGTTTATCTAAATCTTCAGATAAGGGAAACCGAGAGCACTCGTCACTGTCTCGTATTATACGAATCGGTTTGCAGATGTAGCTCGAGTAGGAAACCGAGTTCAGACCTTTTGATGGAACACACGAACGCCTCTGATGATTCTGGATCGGTTTCTGTCAACATCAGCTCTGTAGCTGTCCTGAATCTCGAGTTAAGTACAGAAAACCGTCAACGCGTGTCAAGTGATTCGAAACGGCCGACGGTTCCCTCAAGTCTTTCGATAGTAATATTACAGCTAAGGACCTGAAAATTTAACTGACAAAAACGGCACAACCCACTACAGGTAGGAAATTACCGGTTCTTAAAACGAATTTTCAAATTTTAGACAAAGATAGACACCGTCCCCGAGTCGTCACATTGTCTCTTAAGGTCAGGTCGGCAACTAGCTTCACCCTGCGCCCGAATTCCCCTTAGCTCATCTTGGCGACGAGCTCTACGAGGTAAGCTTCCAGCAAAAACTTGCGAAGGGGAGCTCTACGAGTTATTTTTAACCGACGAAAAGTCAGCAACTGGGAACCGGGCCGTCAATCGTCAACCAAGTTACCGCCGGGCACCTCGTAGAGCTCTCTCCTTACACAGCGCTTCTCCGAACACGTGAAGGAAGCTTCTCAAGCGAGAGCCGAAAACATCGACAGATGATGAGTTTTTGGTTTTCATACAGTGGGTTCCTTCAAGTGTTTTGATAATAGTACTGGACCTAGAGCCATAAAAATTTACCAGCAGATGCGCCATAACTTACTACAGCGAATGAAAATCTCATTTCTAAAAACGAATTTCAAAATTTTGCATCAAATGAAAACACTGACCCTAGGTTATCACATTCTCTCTTTTCGTCGGGCCGGCCAACTAGCTCCACCCTGCGCCCGAAACTCGAAAACACACGATTTTCCGGTTTCCATCCGAAGGCGGTCTCTCCAGTGTTTCGATATTTGACAATTCATTTTGAGAAAACATATTTTTCGCACCTGTAAACGACTACGAGGGCCTCTCTGTCTTAGTATGAGCTCTTTAGGCGCACTTTTACTATTCAAACACTTGGCGGAACCATCTTCATGTCGACAGGAAAAAATCAATATTTTTTTTTCGAGAAATGCTTCCAGAAGCTCTCTCTTTCGACTCCGAGCACTCTTACGCGTGAAAATAAGCTCTACGAGGTTCCCGGCGGTGACCAGGTTGGCGGTTCACCGCCGGCGCCAGTTAGTCGACCCGGCCAGAAAGGACAAAGTGTTAACTTTTGTGGTTTTGCAATTTTTTAAAAGATATTTGACAATCCATTTTAAGAATGCAGATTTCTACTCCGAGCATTGGCATATGAACTTTCTTCTCTCAGCAGCTCAGCTCTCTAGAGCCATTTTCAGTACCAGTTCACTTGGAGCAACCAACTTCATGTTGAGTCCGAAAAATTCGAACTTGAAGTTTTTTTAGAAAAGCCCGAATAAGCTCTTCGCTTTTATCTTGAGCTGCCTCACGGATGCAAGGAGCTCTACGAGGTTCCCGGCGATGACCAGGTTGACGGTTCACCGCCGGCGGCAGTTGCTGGAAGCTAAAAGTAATTCCGGCGCGCTGGAGAGCTAGTTGGCAAGACAAATCTCGACGGAACTTTTCCTGACTTTTGGTCGGTCGAAAATACCTCGTTGAGCTCTTCGGGATGAGCTGAGAGGAATTCGGGCGCAGATGGAGCTAGTTGGCCGACCTGACCTTAAGAGACACTGTGACGACTTCGGGTCGGTTATTCTATCTTTGTGCAAAATTTGAAAATTCGTTTTACAAACAGGTATTTTTCCCACCTGTAGCGAGTTATGCCGCGTCTGCCAGTTAAATTCCCAGGTCTGTAGCTGTAATATTATTATCAAAAGACTTGAGGGAACCGTCGGCCGTTTCGAGTCATCTTGACACGCGTTGACAGTTTTCTGTGCAGAACTGGAGATTCAGGACAGCTCCAGAGCTGCTACTTCAGAAACCAATTCAGAATCGTCAGGCGCGTTCGTCTGTCTCATCGAGAGGTCTGAACTCGGTCTGCTGCTCGAGCTAGGCCAAAAACTATTCGTAATATATTATAATTTTAACGAGTGTTCTCGGTTCCCCTTAACTAAAGATTTAGAAGAGCTACAGACCTGGCACGCATATGAACCGACCCAGTATCACCCGGCGCGATTTTTCTCGCATCGAGAGGTCCGAACTCGGTCTGGCAGCTAGGTCCACGAAGCGAAGATGCACAATTTACAAACTATATTTTCCGATATTTCTTCTTGACGCTTGAGAAAGCTTCTTTCGTGTGCCTCGAGCAGCGCTGCGCCAGAATAGAGCTCGAGGCTCCCGGCGGTTACCTGGTTGACGGTTTACCGCCGGATCCCAGTTTTGTTCTCAAAATTTGACTATTCGTTAGAACTCTAGTATTTTTCCCCATGCTATTCGATCTTATTCCTGCTCGTCATCTTCATCTCATCTCAATCGGGTACCTTTACTGCCAAAAAGCAGGCAGGCGGGATCGGCCGTTTCGAGTCATCTTGATACGTGCTGACGGTTTTCTGAACATAACTCGAGCTTCAGGACAGCTACAGGGCCAGTAAGCACAGCTAATCGATGTAGAATGATCAGGCGCGTTCGCCTGTTGAACCCAGAGGACTGAACTCGGTCTGCTAGCCGAGCTAGGTTCAAAAACCTATTCGTATTATCCGAGTCATTTTGACAGACACTCTCGGTATGTTGTGCTCAACTCGAGCTGTAGGGCAGCTACAGAGCGCATAGTCACAGAAATCGATTGGGAATCATCAGACGCGTTCGTCTGTTGAATCGAGAGCTCTGAACTCGCCCTGCTGCCCGAGCTAGAATCGCGAAACTATTCGTATTGTTCGAATCATCTGAAGAGGTACTGTCGCTTTCTAAACTTAATTCGGGCTGTAGGGGGCTACAGTGCTGGTGGAGACAGCAATCGATTTGTCCGCCTGTGGAAGCCAGAGCTCGGAGCTCGGCCTGATTCCTGAACTCGGTCCGCGAACCTGTTCGTATTGTTCGAGTCATCCTGAAAGATGCTGTCGGTTTTCTGCACTTAACTCGGGCTGTAGGGGAGCTGCAGGGCTCGTAATTACAGGAATCGATTCGGAGACATCAGACGCGTCCGCCTGTCGCATTCAGAAGCCTGAACTCGGTCTGATACTCGAGCTGGGTTTAGGTAACTATTCGTTTTGCTTGGGGTAACTTCAGAGGTGCTGTTGATTAGCGCACGTAACTCGGGCTGTAGCAGAGCTACAGAGCTCGTACAGAAGACAATCCAGAAGCATCAGGGGGCGTTCGGCTGTTGCATCGAGGGGTCTGAAATCGCTTGGGCTGAAAAACTATTCGTTCTCTGCAATTTATTTTTACATTATATATAGTCAGGAAGCTCTACGAGTCCCCCGGCGGTAAGAAAGGTTGACGGTTTACCGCCGGCGCCCAGTACCACCATCGTCCGGCTTGTGAGAGCTCCCCGGGAAAAACCCAGAGAGCAAAGGAAACACACGCCAGAAAACATAACTCGTAGAGCTTCCCTTAGCAAGTTATTGCTGGAAGCTAAGAGTAATTCTTGGGCGCTGGATAGCTAGTTGGCAAGAAAAATCTCGACGGACCTTTTGCTGACTTTTGGTCGGTTGAACATTTTGTTCTCAAAATTTGAACATTCGTTAGAGCTCTAGTATTTTTTCCCATGATATTCGATCTTATTCCCGTTCGCCATCTTGATCTCAGCTCGATCGGGTACCTTTTACTGCCAGAAAGCAGGCAGGCGGGATCGGCTGTTTCGAGTCATCTTGATACGCACTGTCGGTTTTCTGGACATAACTCGAGCTTCAGGATAGTTACAGGGCCAGTAAGCACAGCTAATCGATGTAGAATGATCAGGCGCGTTCGCCTGTTGAACCCAGAGGACTGAACTCGGTCTGCTAGCCGAGCTAGCTTCAAACACCTATTCGTATTATCGGAGTCATCTTGAGAGACGCTCTCGGAATTTTGTGCTTAACTCGAGCTGTAGAGCAGCTACAGAGCTCATAGTCACAGAAATCGATTGGGAATCATCAGGCGCGTTCGTCTGTTCAATCGAAAGCTCTGAACTCGCGCTGCTGCCCAAGCTAGAATCGCGAAACTATTCGTATTGTTCGAATCATCTGAAGAGGTACTGTCGCTTCCTAAACTGAACTCGGGCTGAAGGGGGCTACAGTGCTGGTGGGGACAGCAATCGATTTGAAGACATCAGGCGCGTCTGCCTGTGGAAGCCAGAGCTCGGAACTCGGCCTGCTGCCTGAACTCGGTCCGCGAACCTGTTCGTATTGTTCGAGTCATCCTGAAAGATGCTGTCGGTTTATGCACTTAACTCGGGCTGTAAGGGAGCTGCAGGACTGGTAATCACAGGAATCGATTCGGCGACATCAGAGGCGTCCGCCTGTCGCATTCAGAGGCCTGAACTCGGTCTGATACTCGAGCTGGGTTTAGGAAACTGTTCGTTTTGTTTGAGTTATCTTCAGAGTGCTGTTGATTAGCGCATGTAACTCGGGCTGTAGCAGAGCTACAGAGCTCGTACAGAAGACAATCCAGAAGCAGCAGGGGGCGTTCGGCTGTTGCATCGAGAGGTCTGAAATCGCTTGGCCTGAAAAACTATTCGTTCTCTGCAATTTATTCTCTACATTATATATAGTCAGGAAGCTCTACGAGTCCCCCGGCGGTAAGAAAGGTTGACGGTTTACCGCCGGCGCCCAGTTCCTGGCGGGGCCTCCGACGCTCTCGTGGTGCTTTTCTAGGGCTCCGGGGGCTCACCTGCAGCGTCTCTGAAGCGCTGCCAGTAACGCTTCCACGCGAGCCTACACGCGTGCAGGCCCGTGTAGACGCGAGCCCACCACCGTCCGGCTTCTAATACCTCGTAGAGCTCTTCGACATCGATGAGCTAGAGGAATTCCGGCGCGGGGTGGAGCTAGTTGGCCGCCCCGGCCAGAAAGGAGGAAGTGGTAACTTTTGGGTTCTTTTGCGAATATTTCAAAGATATGTCACAATTTATTTTGAGAAAGCAGATTTTTTGCTCCACCCCGCGCCGGAAAACCTCTAGCTCATCGATGCCGAAGAGCTCTACGAGGTATATTTTCTCGAGGGCGCGGGGGAGCTCCCCTGCAGCGCTTTCGACGCGCTGCCAGGAACGCCTCCACGCGTGCCTGCGCGCGTGCACGCACACGTGAGCAGCGCCCCCGAACCAGCTGCCCGCTCGCCGGGGTTTCTGCGAGGCCTGTGGACCGCCGTGGAGGAGCTCCTGGCGGGCACCACCACCGTCCGTCTCCTAATCTTAAACCCTTAGCCTTCAGCGAGCTCTCCGGGAATTTTTCGCAAAACCACCCACTTGGTAGCGTCCAAAACCCGGAGAGCGAAGAGGGCACACACCAGAAAACCTTCCTGGCAAGCCCACGGAAGCTCTCGCGAGGCTCTTCTGGCGGTCTGGGGGCTGCCCTGCAGCGTCTCTGAAGCGCTGCCAGGAACGGTTCCACGCGTGCCTGCGCGCGTGCAGGCACCACGCGTGCAGGCACGCGTGGGCGCTTGCCGGAAGCTCTCCCGGACCAGCTGCCGGGCCAGGCGAGCCGCTGCGAGGATCGTGGGGCAGCGGAGATGGGCTGCTGGCGGGCACCACCACCGCCCGGCTTCTAATCTAAAACCCTTTATCTCTCAGAGAGCTCCCTGGGAAAAAGTCCACTTTGTCCTTTCTGGCCGGGTCGGCCAACTAGCTCCACCCCGCGCCGGAATTCCTCTAGCTCATCGATATCTCGTAGAGCTCTTCGGCATCGATGAGCTAGAGGAATTCCGGCGCGGGGTGGAGCTAGTTGGCCCACCTGGCCGTGGCGGACAATGTGGTAACTTTTGGGTGGTTGTCCGAATATTTGAAAGATATTTGACCATTTATTTTGACAAAGCAGATTTTCCGCACCTGTAGTGGGTTAAGGCGCGCCTGCCAGTAAATTTTCGGGTCCGTAGCTGTAGTATTACTATCAAAACACTTGGGGGAATCAACGTTGGATAAAAACAAAAAAAACGTGATTTTTCGAGTTCCTCAGGTCTTGCTCTAGACGCTTTCTTCATGCTTACCGATGAGCGCCCTGTGAGAAAAGAGCTCTACGAGGGGCCCGGCGGTAACCTGGTTGACGGTTTACCGCCGGTTCCCAGTTCCGAAGAGCTCTACGAGGCACACACGCCGGAAAGCTTTTCTGGCGAGCCCTCGGACGCTTTCGTGAAGCGCTTCGGGAGCTCGAGGGCTCCACTGCAGCACTTCCGAAGCGTTGCCAGGAGCGCTTCCATACGCGTCTGCACGCGTGCAGGCACGCGTGAACGCCTGCCGGAAGCTCTCCCGGACAGACTGCGACCCCGAGCGAATTGCTGCGAGGGTCTTGGAGCGGCGGAGATGGGCTGCTGTACCCCGTGGAGCTCTTCGGCAAAGAGCTAAGAGGAATTCGGGCGCAGGGTGAAGCTAGTTGGCCGGCCCGACGAAAAGAGAGAATGTGGTAACCTGGGGTCGGTGTTTTTCATTTTATGCAAAATTTTGAAGTTCGTTTTTGGAAGTGAGATTTTTATTCCTTGTAGTAAGCTATGGCGCACCTGCTGGTAAACTTTTTGTTTATGGCTCTAGGTCCAGTGTTACTATCAAAACACTTGGAGGAACCCACTGTATGAAAACCGAAAACTCGTCATTTGCGAGAAGCTTCCTTCACGTGTTCGGAGGAGCGCTGTGTAAGAAGAGAGCTGTACGAGGTGCCCGGCGGTAACTTGGTTGACGGTTTACCGCCGGTTCCCAGTCGGGCATTACCACCGTCCGGTTTCTAGTGCCTCGTAGAGCTCTTCGGCAAAGAGCTAAGAGGAATTCGGGCGCAGGGTGGAGCTAGTTGGCCGGCCCGACGAAAAGAGAGAATGTGGTAACCTGGGGTCGGTGTTTTTCACTTTATGCAAAATTTTGAAGTTCGTTTGTAGAAGTGAGATTCTTATTCCCTGTAGTAAGCTATGGCGCACCTGCTGCTAAATTCTTTATGGCTCTAGGTCCAGTATTACTATTAAAACTCTCGGAGGAACCCACTGTATGAAAACCGACAAATCGTCATTTTTCGAATTTTTCGGCTCTCGCTTCAGAAGCTTCCTTCACGTGTTCGGAGGAGCGCTGTGTAAGAAGAGAGCTCTACGAGGTGCCCGGCGGTAACTTGGTTGACGGTTCACCGCCGGTTCCCAGTCTAAAACCCTTCAGCTCTCAAAGAGCTCCCCGGCAAAATCTTTCACAATCTTCGGAAAACCGAGGCGAGTGTCACACACTGGGAGCCGGCGGTAAACCGTCGAGCAGGTTACCGCCGGGACCCCGTAGAGCTCTGAATACCTAGTCGGTTCTGAGATAACAGCACGCAAACGCTTCTCCAAGGAAGGGGGGGCGGGATGGGTGGCGGAGACGCATGCAAGCGCCGCTACTGGGGCCTTCCGTGGAACTCCCTATGGGGCCACGAAGCGCGTGAGGGGTGTACTGGGATGTGTGGCGGGGACGCATGTGAGCGCCGCCACTGGGGCCTTCGGTGCAGCTCTCTATGGGGCCACGAAACGTGTGAGGGGTGTGCCGAATTGGGTGCGGGTGGTGACGCATGCGGGCGGCAGATGGGGCCACGAAACCTGTTGTTGTGAGGGGCGTGCCGGGATGGGTGGCGGGGGCGCATGTGAGCGCGGCCGCTGGGGCCTTCGGTGGAGCTCCCTATGGGGCCACGAAACGTGTGAGGGGTGTGCCGAATTGGGTGGGTGTGGGTGACGCATGTGAGCGCCGCCACTGGGGCCTCCGGTGGATGATGGGGCCACGAAACCTGTCAGGGATGTGCCGAAATGGGTGTGCGGGACGCATGCGCATGTGAGCGCCGCCACTGGGGCCTTCGGTGGAGCTCCCTATGGGGCCACGAAACGTGTGAGGGGTGTGCCGAAATGGGTGTGGGTGACGCATGCGGGCGCGGGCACTGGGGCCTTCGGTGGAGCTCCCTATGGAGCCACGAAACGTGTGAGGGGTGTGCCGAAATGGGTGTGGGTGACGCATGCGGGCGCGGGCACTGGGGCCTTCGGTGGAGCTCCCTATGGAGCCACGAAACGTGTGAGGGGTGTGCCGAAATGGGTGTGGGTGACGCATGCGGGCGCGGGCACTGGGGCCTTCGGTGGAGCTCCCTATGGAGCCACGAAACGTGTGAGGGGTGTGCCGAAATGGGTGTGGGTGACGCATGCGGGCGCGGGCACTGGGGCCTTCGGTGGAGCTCCCTATGGAGCCACGAAACGTGTGAGGGGTGTGCCGAAATGGGGGTGACGCATGCGGGCGCGGGCACTGGGGCCTTCGGTGGAGCTCCCTATGGAGCCACGAAACGTGTGAGGGGTGTGCCGAAATGGGTGTGGGTGACGCATGCGGGCGCGGGCACTGGGGCCTTCGGTGGAGCTCCCTATGGAGCCACGAAACGTGTGAGGGGTGTGCCGAAATGGGTGTGGGTGACGCATGCGGGCGCGGGCACTGGGGCCTTCGGTGGAGCTCCCTACCACGAAACGTGTACGTGTGAGGGGTGCCGAAATGGGTGTGGGTGACGCATGCGGGCGCGGGCACTGGGGCCTTCGGTGGAGCTCCCTATGGAGCCACGAAATGTGTGAGGGGTGTGCCGAAATGGGTGTGGGTGACGCATGCGGGCGCGGGTGCTGGGGCCTTCGGTGGAGCTCCCTATGGAGCCACGAAGCGTGTGAGGGGTGTGCCGCAATGGGTGTGGGTGACGCATGCGTGCGCGGGCACTGGGGCCTTCGGTGGAGCTCCCTATGGAGCCACGAAACGTGTGAGGGGTGTGCCGAAATGGGTGTGGGTGACGCATGCGGGCGCGTGTACTGGGGCCTTCGGTGGAGCTCCCTATGGAGCCGCGAAACAGTGTACTGGGTGGGTGAAGAGGAGAGGAGAAGAGGAGAGGAGTGGAGAGGAGAGGAATGATGACGATGATGATGATGACGATGATGATGATGATGATGATGGTGATGATGATGATGATGATGATGATGATGTTGGTGATGATGATGATGATGGCAGGAGGGAGGGGGCAGCGGGAGAAGGAGGAGGAGGGAACGCGGGGCACCGTCTCTTCAAAACGAGGACCCAACACCACAGGATGGTTGGGAAAAACTTAATACCTTCAAAAACCTGGAGAGCAAAGGGCACACACACACACCAGAAAGCTTTCCTGGCGAGCCCACAAACACTTTCGTAAAGCTCTTTTGGCGCTCGGGGGAGGTCCCTTGGAGCGCTGCGGAAGCGCTGCCAGAAACGCTTCCACGCGTGCCTGCACGCGTGCAGGCACGCATGGAAGCTTGCCGGAAGCTCTCCCTGACCAGCTGCCGGGTCAGGCGAGGCGCTGCGGGGAACGTGGACCGCCGTGAAGGAGCTCCTGGCGGGCGCAACCACCGTCCAGCTTCTACTTTAAAACCCTCTAGCTTTCAGCGAGCTCTCCGGGAATGGCAGAGGAAGACTAGTTCCCAGCTCGCCTGAGCCGGCAGCGTGTCCGGGAGCGCTTCCGGCGCTCGTTCAGGCGTGCCCGCGCGCGTGCAGGCACGCGTGGCGGCGTCGCTGGCAGCGCTTCAGAAGTGCTTCAGAAGAGCTTCAGGAGAGCCCCCCAGGGCCGCCCAGAAAAGCTTCAAGGGTATACCTCGTAGAGCTCTTCGTCATCGATGAGCTAGAGGAATTCCGGCGCGGGGTGGAGCTAGTTGGTCGACCCGGCGAGAAAGGACAAAGTACTTCGTAGAGCTCTTCGGCATCGATGAGCTAGAGGAATTCCGGCGCGGGGTGGAGCTAGTTGGCCGACCCGGCCAGAAAGGGCAAAGTGGAAACTTTTGGGTGGTTTTGCAAAACATTGAAGGATATCTGACAATTCATTTTGAGAAAGCAGATATTCCCGGAGAGCTCGCTGAGAGTTAAAGGGTTTAAGATTAGAAGCCGGGCGGTGGTGGTGCCCGCCAGGAGCTCCTCCACGGCGGTCCACAGGCCTCACAGAAACTCCGGCGGCCCGGCAGGGCGTCCGGGAGAGCTTCCAGCAAGCCCCCACGCGTGCCTGCATGCGCGCAGGCACGCATGGAAGCGTTTCTGGCAGCGCTTCCGCAGCGTTCCAGGGGAGCCCCCCAGGGCTCTCCAGGAAAGATTTCCCGTCCCCGAGATTCCCGGAGAGCTCGCTGAGAGCTAGAAGGTTTAAGATTAGAAGCCGGACGGTGATGGTGCCCGCCAGCAGCCCATCCCCGCCGCTCCACGATTCTCGCAGCAGCTCGCCTGAGCCGGCAACGTGTCCGGGAGAGCTTCTGGCAAGCTTCCACGCGTGCCTGCGCGCGCGCAGGTGCGCATGGAAGCGTTTCTGACAGCGCTTCAGCAGCGCTGCAGGGGAGCTCCCCAGAGCACCCGAAGAGCTTCCCGAAAGCGTGTGAATACCTTGTAGAGCTCTTCGGCATCGATGAGCTAGAGGAATTCCGGCGCGGTGTGGAGCTAGTTGGTCGACCCGACCAGAACGGACAATGTGACAATTTTTTCACGGAGAGCTCGCTGAGAGCTAAAGGATTCAAGATTAGAAGCCGGACGGTGGTGGTGCCCGCCAGGGGCTCCTCCACGGCGGTCCACGTTCCGCGCAGCGACTCGCCCGGCCCGGCAACGGGTCCGGGACGAGCTTCCGGCAAGCTTCCACGCGTGCCTGCACGCGTGCAGGCACGCGTGGAAGCGTTTCTGGCAGCGCTTCCGCAGCGCTGCAGGGGAGCCCCCCAGAGGTCTCAAGGAAAGATCCCCCTTCGCTCTCCGGGTTTTGAACGCTACCAAGTCGGTGGGTTTGCAAATAACTCGTAGAGCTTCCCTTAGCTAGTAACTCGTAGAGCTTCCCTTGGCAAGTTATTGCTGGAAGCTTAAGAGTAATTCCCGGAGAGCTCGTTGAGAGCTAAAGGGTTTAGGAGTAGAAGCCGGACGGCGGTGGTGCCTGGCAGGAGCTCCTCCACGGCGCTCCACGTTCCCCGCAGAAACTCCGGCGACCTGGCAACTGGTCCGGGAGAGCTTCCGGCAAGCTTCCAAGCTTGCCTGCATGCGTGCAGGCACGCGTGGAAGCGTTTCTGGCAGCGCCTCCGGAGCGCGCCAGGGGGAACCTCCAAGGCTCTCGAGGAAAGATTTCCCGTTCCCGAGATGACTCGTAGAGCTTCCCTAAGCTAGTTGCTGGAAGCTTAAGAGTAATTCCGGCGCGCTGGAGAGCTAGTTGGCAAGAAAAATCTCGACGGATCTTTTGCTGACTTTTGGTCGGTTGAGAATTTTGTTGTCGAAATTTGACAATTCGTTAGAGCTCTAGTATTTTTCCCGTGATATTCGATCTTATTCCCGCTCGCCATCTTGATCTCAGCTCGATCGGGTGAATATTACTATCGAAAAGCACTGTGGCGGGATCAGCCGTTTTGAGTCGTCTTGATACGCGCTGACGGCTTTCTGAACATAACTCGAGCTTCAGAACAGCTAGAAAGCTGGTAAGCACAGCTAATCGATGTAGAATGATTAGGCACGTTCGCCTGTTGAATCCAGAGGTCTGAACTCGGTCTGTTAGCCGAGCTAGGCCCGCAAACCTATTCGTATTATTCGAGTCATCTTGACAGGAACTCTCAGTTTTTTGTACTTAACTCGAGCTGTAGGATAGCTACAGAGCTGATATTTACAGAAACCGATTCAGCATTATCAGTTGCGTTTGTCTGTCGAATCTAGAGCTCTGAACTCGGTCTGCTGCCCGATCTAGAATCGCGAAACTATTCGTATTGTTCGAGTCATCTTGAGAAGTGCTCTCGGTTTTCTTCACTCAACTCGCGCTGAGGTGGGCTACAGTGCTAGTGGTCACAGAAATCGATTTGAAGACATCAGACGCTTCCGCCTGTCGAATCCAGAGCTCGGAACTCGGTCTGCTGCCCGAATTAGGTCTGCGTAACTTCTGTTGTTCGAGTCATCCTGAGAGGTGCTGTCGGTTTTGGGCACTTAACTCGGGCTATAGGGGGCTGCAGGGCTGGTAATGACAGGAGTCGATTCGGAGACATCAGACGCGTCCGCCTGTCGCATTCAGAGGTCGAAAAATAGTCACTATAAGTCGGAATGTTGGTAGGTGCTGTCGGCTTGCTCAACTTAAGTCGAGCTAGGAAGCTCTACGAGTCTCCCGGCGGTAACCAAGGTTGACGGTTTACCGCCGGCGCCCAGTTCTCTTTGCTCTCCGGGTTTTAGACGCTGCCAAGTTCCGGGGCGCTAGAGAGCTAGTTGGCAAGGAAAATCTCGACAGACCTTTAGGTGACTTTTGGTCAGTCACTCCTGGAGCTTCCCTAAGCTAGTTGCTGGAAGCTTAAGAGTAATTCCGGCGCGCTAGAGAGCTAGTTGGCAAGAAAAATCTCGACGGAACTTTTTCTGACTTCTGGTCGGTTGAAAATTCTGTTCTCGAAATTTGACAATTCGTTAGAGCTCTAGTATTTTTTCCCGTGATGTTCGATCTTATTCCCGCTTGCCATCTTGATCTCAGCTCGATCGGGTACCTTACTGCCAAAAAGCACTGTGGCGGGATCGGCCGTCACGATGACGGTTTTCTGAGCATAACTGGAGCTTTAGGACAGCTAGAAGGCTGGTAAGCACAACTAATCGATTCAGAATGATCAGGCGCGTTCGCCTGTTGAATCCAAAGGTCTGAACTCGGTCTCCTAGCTGAGCTAGGTCCGCAAACCTATTAGTATTATTCGAGCGATCTTGATAGACGCTCTCGGTTTTCTGTAGTTAACTCGAGCTATAGGACAGCTACAGAGCTGATACTTACAGAAACCGATTCATAATGATGAGTCTTGTTTGTCTGTTGAATCTAGAGCTCTGAACTTTGTCTGCTGCCCGATCTAGAATCGCGAAACTATTCGTATTGTTCGAGTCCTCTTGAGAAGTGCTCTCGGTTTTCTGCACTTGACTCGGGCAGGGGGGGGCTACAGTAAAAGTAAGGAAGCTCTACGAGTCTCCCAGCGGTAGCTAAGGTTGACGGTTTACCGCCGGCGCCCAGTTGAAAATTTTGTTCTCGAAATTCAACATTTCCCGCTCGCCATCTCGATCTCAGCTCGATCGGGTACCTTTTAATGCCAAAAAGCACCCCGGCGGGATTGGCCGTTTCGAGTCATCTTGATACGCGCTGTCGGTTTTCTCAAGATAACTCGAGCTTCAGGACAGCTACAGAGCTGGTAAGCACAGCTTATCGATTTAGAATGATTAGGCGCATCCGCCTGTTGAATCCCGAGTTCTGAAATCGGTCTGCTAGCCGAGCTAGGTCCGCAAACCTATTCGTATTATTCGAGTCATCGTAGCAGACGCTCTCGGTTTTCTGTACTCAACTCGAGCTGTAGAGCAGTTACAGAGCTCATAGTCACAGAAATCGATTAGGAATCATCAGGCGCGTTCGTCTGTTCAATCGAGAGCTCTGAACTCGGCCTGCTGCCCGAGCTAGGTTCGCGAAACTATTCGTATTGTTCGAGTCATCTTGAGAAGTGCTCTCGGTTTTCTGCACTTAACTCGTGCTGGGGGAGGGCTACAGTGCTGCTGGTCACAGAAATCGATTTGGAGTAACTCGGGCTGTAATGGGGGCTGCAGGGCTGGTAATCACAGGAGTCGATTCGGAGACATCAGACGGTCCGCCTGTCGCATTCAGAGGTCTGAACTCGGAGCTGGGTTGCCAAACTGTTCGTTTTTTTGTCAGAGTCATCTTGGGAGGTCTGAAATCGCTTGGGCTGAAAAACTAGTCGTTCTCTGGAATTTTTAACACATTATACTGTCAGGAAGCTCCACGAGTTCCCCGGCGGTAACAAAGGTTGACGGTTTACCGCCGGCGCCCAGTTGCTGGAAGCTTAAGAGTAATTCTGGCGCGCTGGAGAGCTAGTTGGCAAGAAAAATCTCGACGGACCTTTTGCTGACTTTTGGTCAGTTGAAAATTTTGTTCTCGAAATTCAACAATTCGTTTGAGCTCTAGTATTTTTGTCTGACCATATTCGATCTTATTTCTGCTCGCCATCTCAATCTCAGGTCGATCGGGTCAATATTTCTGCAAAAAAGCATCGCGGCGGGATCGGCTGTTTCGAGTCATCTTGATACGCGTTGTCGGTATTTTGTACATAACTCAAGCTGTAGGGCAGCTACATAGCTCATTCTCACAGAAATCGAGTGCGAATCATCAGACGCGTTCGTTTGTTCCATCTAGAGGTCTGAACTCGGTCTGCTGCCCGAGCTAGGTTCGCGAAACTATTCGTATTGTCCGAGTCATCTTCAGAGGTGCTATCGATTTTCTGCACTTAACTCGGGCAAGGGGGCCGCAGGGCTGGTAATCACAGGGATCGATTCGGAGACATCAGGCGCGTCCGCCTGTCGCATTCAGAGCCCTGAACTCGGCCTGCTGCCCGAGCTAGGTCCGCAAAACTATTCGTATTGTTCGAGTCATCTTCAGAGGTGCTATCGATTGTCTGCACTTAACTCGGGCAAGGGGGCTGCAGGGCTGGTAATCACAGGGATCGATTCGAAGACATCAGCGTCCGCCTGTTGCATTCAGATGTCTGGACTTGGTTTGATACTCGAGCTAGATTCGCGAAACTATTTGGATTGCTCGAGTGATCTTGAGAGGTGCTGTCGATCTTGGCACGTAACTCGGGCTGTAGGAGAGCTACAGAGCTCGTGCGCACAGAAAACAATTCAGAAGCATAAGGGGCGTTTGGCTGTTGTATCGAGAGATCTGAAATCGTTTAGGCTGAAAAACTATTCGTTCTCTGCAATTTTTTCTACATTAGATATACTCAGGAAGCTCTACGAGTCCCCCGGCGGTAAGAAAGGTTGACGGTTTACCGCCGGCGCCCAGTACCTCGTAGAGCTCTTCGACATCGATGAGCTAGGGGAATCCGGGCGCGGGGTGCAGCTAGTTGGCCGACCCGGCCTCGACGGACAATGTGCGAACTTTGGGTCGATTGGGCAAACTTTCTGAGAGATTTGAACATTCATTCTGAGAACTGGTATTTTTCGCACCTGTAGTGGGTTCTTTCGCGTTCGCCAGTGAATTATCATGCCCGCAGGGGCAGTATTGCTATCAAAACACTTGGCGGAATCATCTTTCGATAAAAACATAAAGCGTGATTTTTCGAGTTTTGGGGATCTTCCCCAGAGTCTTCATGTACATGTACCGAGGAGCGCCGTACGAGAAAAGAGCTCTACGAGGACCCCGGCGGTAACCTGGTTAACGGTTTACCGCCGGTTCCAGTATTTGAAAGATATTTGACCAATTATTTTGAGAAAGCAGTTTTTTCGCACCTGTAGACGAATATGAGGGCCTCTCTGTCTTAATATGAGCTCTCTAGATGCACTTTTACTATCAAAACACTTGGCGTAACCAACTTTATGTCGACATGAAAAAATCATGTTTTCTCTTTTTCGAGATGCTTCCAGAAGCCCTCTCCTTTGATGCTGAGCACTCTTATTAGTGCTAGGAGCTCTACGAGGTTCCCGGCGGTGACCAGGTGGACGGTTCACCGCCGGCGCCAGTTCTCGCCAGGAGAGCTTTCTGGTGTGTGTGCCCCTTGCTCTCCGGGTTTTGGACGCTTGGACGCTGCCAAGTAACTCGTAGAGCTCCCCTTAGCTAGTTGCTAGAAGCTTAAGAGTAATTCCGGCGCGCTGGAGAGCTAGTGGGCAAGAAAAATCTCGACGGACCTTTTGCTGACTTTTGGTCGGTTGAAAATTTTGTTCTCAGAAATCTAACATTCGTTCGAGCTCTAGTATTTTTCCCACCATATTCGATCTTATTCGCGCTCGCCATCTTGATCTCAGCTCGATCGGGTACCTTTTACTGCCAAAAAGCATCGCGGCGGGATCGGCTGTTTCGAGTCATCTTGATACGCCTTGTCGGTATTCTGTACTTAACTCGAGATGTAGGGCAGCTACAGCTCATTCTCACAGGAATCGATTGCGAATCATCATACGCGTTCGTCTGTTCCATCTAGTGGTCTGAACTCGGTCTGCTGCTCGAGCTAGGTGCGCGAAACTATCCGTGTTGTTGGAGTCATCTTGAGAGATGCTGACAGTTTTCTGCACTTAACTCGGGCTGCATGGAGGCTACAGGGCTCGTACTCACAGAAATCGATTCGGAGACATCAGGCGCTCCCGCCTGTCGAATCCAGAGCTCGGAACTCGGTGTGCTGCCCGAGCTAGCTTCGCAAAATTATTCGTATTCGTCGAGTCATCTTCAGATGTGCAATCCGTTTTCTGCACTTAACTCGAGCTGTAAGGGGGCTGCAGGGATGGTGATCACTGGAATCGATTCGGAGACATCAGTCGCGTCCAGCTGTCGCATTCGGAGCCCTGAAGTCGGCCTGCTGCCCGAGCTAGGTCCGTGAAACTATTTGTATTGTTCGAGTCATCTTCAGAGGTGCTGTCGATTTTCTGCACTTAACTCGGGCTGTCAGGGGGCTGCAGGGCTGGTAATGACAGGAATCGATTCGAAGACATCAGACGCGTCCGCCTGTTCAGAGGTCTGAACTCGGTCTGATACTCGAGCTAGATTTGCGAAACTATTTGTATTGTTCGACTGATCTTGAGAGGTGCTGTCGATTTTCGCACGTAATTCGGGCTGTAGGAGAGCTACAGAGCTCGTGCGCACAGAAAACGATCCAGAAGCATGAGGGGCGTTTGGCTGTTGCTTCGAGAGGTCTGAAATCGTTTAGGCTGAAAAACTATTCGTTCTCTGCAATTTTTTCCGACATTATATATGCTCACTACGAGTCCCCCGGCGGTAAGGAAGGTTGACGGTTTACCGCCGGCGCCCAGTTTGGTGACTTTTGGTCGGTTGAAAATTTTGTTCTCAAAATTCAACCATTCGTTAGAGCTCTGGTATTTTTCCCGTGATATTCGATCTTATTCCCGCTCGCCATCTTGATCTCAGCTCGATCGGGTGAATATTACTATCGAAAAGCACTGTGGCGGGATCGGCCGTTTCGAGTCATCTTGATACGCGCTGACGGTTTTCTGAACAGAAGTCGAGCTTTAGGACAGCTACAGAGCTGGTAAGCACAGCTAATCGATGTAGAATGATTAGGCGCGTTCGCCTGTTCAATCGAGAGGTCTGAACTCGGTCTGTTAGCCGAGCTAGGTCCGCAAACCTATTCGTATTATTCGAGTCATCTTGACAGGAAGTCTCGGTTTTCTGTACTTAACTCGAGCTGTAGGACAGCTACAGAGCTGATATTTACAGAAACCGATTCAGAATCATCAGTTGCGTTTGTCTGTTGAATCCAGAGCTCTGAACTCGGTCTGCTGCCCGATCTAGAATCGCGACTATTCGTATTGGTCGAGTCATCTTGAGAAGTGCTTTCGGTTTTCTTCACTCAACTCGCGCTGAGGGGGGCTACAGTGCTGGTAGTCACAGGAATCGATTTGAAGACATCAGGCGCGTCCGCCTGTCGAATCCAGAGCTCGGAACTCGGGGGGCAGTGGGGGCGCGCGCGTGGTCTGCGTGCCCACCCGACGCAGCGTGGGCCGCGCTTGCCACGTCGGGACCGGCCTGCGGCGGTGTGGCGGCCGCCTGGCTCGTTCTGATGTTCCTCGCGTCTGCGTCGGCTCGTAGCTTTCTGACCATCGTGCGCGTCAGCGCAGTGCCCAGCAGTTGGGGCAAGGGGTACAGGTTGGCAAGGTCGTGGCGGCGGTCGTGTTGTGCGGCTGTCGCGAGGGCTGCTATCCCTTCCAGGGCTACCTCTTGTTCCTCGCCGGTCATACCGCCGCCTTGCTGGTGGCGTGCCCGAAAAAGGGGGTCGTCGGGGCTCTCGACCTGGTGTCTATTGAGGCCAGTCATGTGCGCAATCCACGCCACGTCCCTGTCGGAGAGCCCAAATTGTCCTAGCCTTGCCATGCCTCCTAGCTCGCTGTGGTCGCTGGCCTGCGCTTGTCGACCGTTGGCGTCGGGGGCGGCTGGAATCGTGTCGTGCGTGGCCGTAAGGACCTGTGGTAGCCACGCGGTTAGTTCGCGATTCCTCATGGCCTGTGCCCGTATAACGTAGGCGAGGTCCGTGGCGTATCGGAGGTTTGATCCGCAGAGTGCAGAGAGGGCCGCTGCGGCTCCGTGTTGGCCGCCCCCCGCGGGGTTTGCCCATTGGGAATCTTCCGAGCCAACCATCCACTTCCAGGCTACGAGCAGCTCTCCCACGAGCCAGGACGGTGTGTAGGAGATGAGCTGTCTTTCCCCTGGTGAGCAGAGTGGTGCAAAGGCTTGCGCCGCATGAGCCAGGGCCGAGAGGGCCGTGTTCCCCAGGCAGTCGAATGGGAGCCTTTGTATCCAGTCGCTTGGGACTGCTTGAATGTGGATAGTTTCGTCATCATCACCTTTCTGCGTGGCCGCACGACTGAACCTGAGACAGACGGGGCACGTTCCTTCCATAGGGCCCCTACGGAATTTCCAGGAGCCACAGGTGTCGCACTGGGTCTGTGTGTGGGGATGGAAGAACCCTTCTGGCAGCACGAGGGGGGGGTCCCTCCCTGGCCGCGTAGCCGTGGTCGGTCCAGTCGTGGTGAGGTGTACGTCTTTTACCCCGTTGTCGTTAGGCAGCAAGAATGGGACGTCGCTGGAGCTCCGCAGGTGTTGTTCTATGGTGTCCGTGCAGGCCTTAGGGAAACCCGCACGTGTTGCGCCTATGGCGTCCACCGCGAGGTCAGGGAAGGCGCCCGTGGCTGTGAGGCGTGCCCATGTCAGCATGCTGTGCGTAGATGGGAAGGACATCCTGCTACGTCTTCCTTCACATATGAGCGCTGTCCCGATCTGCGTGCGGTCGGGAGCGACTGCCTCCATTCCGGTCTGCGAAAATAGGTCTAGAGCTTGCCCCGCTCGCTGTGGCTGCAACCCCATGTTGAGTTGCGTGGCGGCTTCCTCCATGTTTTGCGCCTGGGCGTTGGCGATGCTTTGCTCAGCGCGCGTCGCGGGGGATCGTCCGAGCGAGTCGGGGCGTACGTGTTGGACGACGTGGTTCAGGTGCGCGAATCGTATCGCGAGGAGTTCGTAGGCGTGCGGTTCTCTCCCGCCCCGCCGTATCACGCGGTCGTGGCCGCTCAGTGACCACAGGAGCCTGGCAGCGTCAGCCGCGCCCAGTGCGCTCGGGGGAGTTCCGACATCCGTACTAGCAGAGATACCAGCGCCCTGGGCCACTTCGGCGTCTCCGCGTGGGGCGTCGTGGCTGGGCGGGTCTTGGCGGTATCCTTCCGCGAACCAGTTCGTCGTGTCAGTGAGGGCGGCACTCTGGTGGGGGGATCGGGGAGACCATAGTAGGTCGTCCTCATCCTCGAGAGGGCCCCATTGTTCGAAGTCCCGTGGCTGTCCGTGGTCACAGTGGGCGCAGTGCACCTCTGTGATGGGTGTGAGCGTGGGGCATCTCTGGCACGGCCATCACACGTCGTTGCCTCGCAGTCGCCAGTGGGTGCCAGGGTCAGGGCGGACTCCTGGGCATGGTCTTCCTTGGGTCCCAAATGGCCGTGGCGATCCGCAGGCCAGCTGCAGAGCGGGGATTTGGGCCCTGCATATCATGCAGGTCCACTTGATGCCGTCTGTGGCTTGATCTGGTGCGGGCGCGGGTTCAGAGTCGGTCGTCGACTCATCCTGCGCCTGCCGTGGTGGAGCAGCCGTAAGGTTGCGCTCCACTGCATCAGGTTCGTCTCCGCGGACTGTAGGTGCGTCTTGTTGCCCTCCGGCTGTTGTGCTGTCCAGCGGATCGTCAGGGCCTGCGTCGTCGCGGGGGCCTCGCGCTTCGACGCCCTCGTCTTTTACTGGGATGAGGGTACCGTCTAGGGAGGGGCAGAGCGGATCCTGCGGCACGTTAAGGGGGGTTAGCAGGTCCAGAGGTGGTGTCTGGGCGGGTAGAGAAGGCCGAGCGATCGGCGTTGATCTGTGATCCAATACCCTCCTCACCGTGGGAGGTGGGAGGGGGAACCGTCAGATCGGTCCGCATGGTCGGCTGCTCTGAGGGGTCGTGACTGTGCTGCCCCGTCGTCCGCAGTCGGCTGGGGTCCCCTCTCCTTCCAGTCGGCCTATCACCGCCTGCAGTGACGTCCAGGTCTCTACCCGAAATGATCTCTGTGCAGCTGGGGGACTCAGTGATGTCCACCGCATGCGTTGCGGAACTGGCCACGTCGTCGGTGCACCCGCGAGGGTGGATCAGGGAAGCGGGGTGACCTGTCGCCACCTCCACCTGGGGAGAGGGAGGAAAGGTAGGGTGAGGATGACCAGGGCCTTCATTGGGATCGGGGCGACTAACGGTCGCATATTCAGAGTGATCAGAGGGCGGAGAAAGGGAGGATTGGGGATCAGGGTGACTAACGGTCGCACTTGCCTGTGAGACTGGAAAGAAGGAAGGGATCAGGACACCTTGCTGCCGAAGGTCTGTCTGTCCAGGGACACACGCGGGATCAGGGCGACTAACGGTCGCATTTTCAGGTTGCACGTGGGGTGGGGAGGACGGGGAGGGGATCGGTGGAGCATGGCTCCCACGGGGGGCATTAGGCAGCTGCGTAGATTCCTCGTCCCCTGGGCCCCCTCGGTGCCCCGAGCTGTCCGACGAGAGTGGGTGGCTGGGGGTCCGTCGAGAGTCCACTACGCTTTCCGAGCCTCTCCCCTCGTGCGGCTGGGGGGGAGGGGTGGGGATCGGGATGTCGGTCGCTGAGGTACGCGCAGTCGGATGCATACATTCAGGGCCTGCGGCAGCCCCTGTGCTGGCTTGCGCGTCCCGATGTTCGCCCGACTCCCTCGCGGCGGTGGGCATAGGGCCACCTGTTTCCAAAAAATCGTACCTCAGAACCTCCTCCCTCCTCTCCTGCTCCTGCTCGTCTCCTGGCGCGGCCGCGAGCGCAGGATCTGGGGCATCTCCGTCCCACC
Source organism: Prorocentrum cordatum (assembly GCA_963575745.1). NCBI lineage: Eukaryota > Dinophyceae > Prorocentrales > Prorocentraceae > Prorocentrum > Prorocentrum cordatum. The sequence goes on from CAUYUJ010000579.1 coordinate 57,227, forward strand.
AGCTGCCACTCGGAGACCTCCGGGCGGGGCGGGGGGGGAGTTTCAGGGATAGGCCCATCCAACGAAGTGTCGGCCGCCATCCGTCGGCGATCGGATCACAGCGGCTAGTGGCCGAGGGCGGCGCGAGGCGGGGGGCGCCGCGGGGGCGCGCGCGGGGGGCCGGCGCGCGGCCCAGGCGATGCGTCGGACGCCTCCTCGAGACGAGGGGGTCCCCCAGACGGCTTGAGCCAGGGCTACGGAAGGCCGACCCAAACAACCAAGGCTTATTTGACCGATCCAACGTCTGTCGAAATCTGTTAAACGTGCTGCTGATCCTGACGTATGATGCCCAAACCGCCGCAGTCTCTGCCATCTGGCGCTTGGGTGCGGCCTGCTGCTTTGCTCCGCTGGCTGCCCGATGGCGGTCGACGCGGCGCGGAACGCATTGGCACGGGCCTCGCAGTCGTCGCCGTTGAGCTGTTCCATGGTGGTGTCCTAATCACCTGCAGCGACGTCGCCCCCAGCAGGGTAATTGGGGTGCCGCGCAGCATCACCGCCGCCGCGAGCGAAGGCACCGGTAGCCGCTGCAGCCTAGATCTTGCCCGCGATGACCCCCTGGAGCTGCTTCCACTGCTCCGTCGCCAAGAAGGTTTGGAGGCCTGAGTCCTGGACCTCGTCGGGCTCGACCTCCAGCTTGAGCACCTGCCTGGCCTCGTCGCGTCCGGGCCGGCTTTCGGCGACGAGGGTGGCCCTGCGTATGTACTCGGGCCCGAGCGTCCCGCTCTCAACCTCCTCGGCCTCCGGCTGGAGCCTCCGTCCGCGAGGGGCTCCTGGAGCCTCTGTGCCTGCGATGTCTTCTCCACGATCTCGGCCTCCATCTCGTCGCGCGGCGGGCGGGCGCTGTGCAGGTCGTGGGCCGTCTTCCTTGGCGCAACCGCAGGCGTCCGCAGCGCCTTTCGCTGCTCACGAGTGACCTTGCTGTTCTCCACCGTGGCAGCGCGTATGGGATCCTCGTTGCTGCCAAACCAGAGTCTTGAGCGCACTCTCGTGCCGAGTGAGTTGCGATGCCCACTTCTCACGCTTGATCTCCTCATCATCCGACTCGAGCACAAGGCCAAGGTTGATCGCCTGTCCATCCTCGATGGCCCCCGGCGGGTTCGACGCGCCCAGCAGGAGGGGCAGCCTCGCCGCTCTTGTCGCCTCGATAAGCTCCTCTATCTCCGCCAGCCTCGCGCCCGTGTCATCCTTCGTGCTTTTGTTACCTGCCGCCGTCGGAGGGGGAGGCGTGCTTTTGAGGAGCTCGTTGTGCGCCTGCTATGCAGCCTTCCTGATCCGAAGCGGCGCTGGATTTCCGCACTCACAGCGGGTTCGAGATGCCCAGTTTCCCGCCGCTGAACACCTCCCACATGACCTAAGTGGCGCCGAGGCCCTCGGAGCACCGAGGGTTGGTGCGGTTCGGGCGCCATCGTGGAGGGTGGACAGACAGCTCCCGCAGGAACGCACACAACATCGAACGAGCCAAGTTAGCTCGCTGCAGCGGCGCCGCTCGGGAAACAGCTGCAGCAAACCCAAAACACTTTGGGCCATAATGGCTGAAGATAATGGAGGATGAGGAGGAGGAGTAAGAGGAGTGAACAATATCAGGAGTAAAGAAGGGGCGGGGGAGGAGGGGGAGGAGGAGGAGGAGGCGGAGGAGGAGGAGGAGGAGGAGGAGAGGGAGGAAGAGGAGGAGGAGGATGAGGAGGAGAAAGACAATGACAAGATGGAGCACGATGCGCAAGAGCAAGATGAGGATCACGAAAGAGGAGCGTGATGAGGGAGGAGGAGAAGGCGGGGTGATCAGCAGCAGGGGGAGGAGGAGAGGAGGAGCAGGAGGAGGATTTAATACAGTTGTAAGCGGATTCGAAGACGATGATGACGATTAAGGTGGTGGTGATGATGAGGAACTGATGAGGATGAGGCCAACGACTGAGGTAGATGGCGGGTGAGGAAATCGGAGGAGTAGGAGGAAGAGGAGGATGAGGAGGAGGAGGATGAGTAGGGAAAGGAAACGGAGGAGGAAGAGGAGGATGAGGAGGATGAGGAGGATGAGGATGCCGCAGCCATTTCGGTTCCCGGCCGAAAGGCCACTCGGGTTGCGCGCGGGCGGCAGTTGCCCCGTAGTGGGGGAATGTTCGGTGCCTCCTCCAGGAAGAAGGTCGCGGCCCTGAACGCGCAGGCCAGCCATGGGGGCAGTGGGGAGGGATAGCGACGAATGGATAGTCGAATGGATAGTATTGATGTGGTGTTGATGACGGACATGATGATGCCGATGATTTTGATTACACGTAGATGGGGATGATGCTGCTGACGATGACCACGACATGTAGGTGATGGGTTTGGGATATTGATGATGACGATGATGATGATGATGATGATGATGATGATGATGATGATGATGGCGATGATGATGCTGCTGATGATGATGATGATGAAGGCCATGCTGAAGACGACGATGAGGATGACGATAACGATGACGACAAACATGATGCTGATGATGCATCTTATGACGATGACGACGAAGGTCACGACGTTGAGGATGCGGATGGCGATTCTGCTGATGGAGATGCTGCTGCTAATTAGGATGACGATGATGACGATGACGATGATGCTGATGCTGATGATGATGATGATGATGATGATGATGATGCTGATGCTGAGGCTGATGCTGATGATGATGCTGATGATTATGATGATTTTGCTGATGCTACTGATGAGGATGCTGATTCTGATGATAATGATGATGATGATGATGACGATGATGATGCTGATGCTGATGCTGATGCTGATGCTGATGATGATGATGATGATGATGATGATGCTGATGATGATGATGATGATGATTATGATGATGACGATGCCGATGATGCTGATGCTGATGATGATGACGTTTCCGACGATGATGATGCTGATGATGCTGATGCTGATGCTGATGCTGATGGTGACGATGCTGATGCTGATGATGATGCTGATGATGATGCTGATGATGCTGATGCTGATGCTGATGATGGTGGTGGTGGTGGTGAGGAGGAGGAGGATGCTCATTGTGATGATGATGCCGAGGACGACGATTTTGCCGAGGAGGAGGTCGATGATGACGATGAGGATGCCGGTAACGATGAGGATGCTGATGATGATGTTGACGAAGGTCACGACGTCGATGATGTGGATGATGATACTCTCTGTGAAGCTGCTGCTGCTAATCACGATGATGACGATAACGGTGACGATTACGTGGTCGATTATGATGACGATGCTGATGCTGATGATGACGATGATGATGGCGATGCTGATTACGATTATGATGATGAAGATGATGCTGCTTATGCTGCAGATGATGAATCTGATGATGCTGCTGCTGATGATGATGATGATGCTGATTCTGATGCTGATGCTGATGCTACTGCTGATGCTGCTGCTGCTAAATATGATGATGATGCTGATGAGAAGAAGAGGGAGGAGGCGGGTCAGTATGCAACCGCTGCTGCTGCTTCTCATGATGATGCTGCTGCTGCTGCTTAGATGGGGCCCCCTTGCGGTAACTATCAAGTCGAGCATGGGGAGGAGGGAACCAGCTTGAAGGATTTGGAAGATGGGTCTCATGACGGAGAGGGAAGGAGGATGATAGCATCTGAGAGAGGCATGTATTGACATACTGTATCTGTATACATATATATATATATATATATCTACGCAGAGAACGTGAGAGGGATATATACAGAGAGAGAGAGAGAGAGAGAGATACAGAGAGAAAGAGAGAGAGAGAGAGAGAGAGAGAGAGCAAGCGAAAGAGAGAGAGAGAGAGAACGACAGAGAGCGAGAGAAAAAGAGAGAGAGAGAGAGAGAGCGATATAGAGATTGTGACAGACATCCCGACAGTGGGAGGGATAGAGAAGGAGCGACAGAGAGAGAGAGAGAGAGAGAGATAGGGGGAGAGGGAGAGAGACAGCGAGAGAGAGAGAGGTGACATGTGTACGTATGCACACGGGGCACACACATGCAACACAGGGCACACACGCACACACACAATATGTTTACATATATGTATCTATATATGTACTTATGTATGTATGTATCTATGTATGTATGTATGCATACATGCATGTATGTATGTATGTATGTATGTATGTATGTATATATATATATATATATATATATACTCCTCTTCCTATATTTTTACAAGCCCGGGCGGGGGGAAAACCCGTCCCCGCCTCCAAAACCGGACTCCCGGGATCTGGGGCTTTGGGAACCTCCAGGCGGGCCTCGAAGCGGCCCCCGGGCCTCGCAGGGCGTTTTGCCAAGCTTTCCCAGCACACCTAGGGCGATCAGGAGGGTCATCGGAGACGTCCCATAGACCCCCAAGACAGCACAAGAGCGCTCCAAGAGTGACCGACGTGACCTCAAGATGGCCCAAGAGGCCTCCAGGACGGCCCTAAAGAGGCCTCCAAGAGCACTCCCAAGAAGGCCCCCCGAGGCAAAAATCATTGATTTTCTGTTGGTTTTTGGTGAAGTCTGCAGTTCTCCTCTATTCGGCTTCCCGACGCTCCAAGACGGCGGTCTTCTGTGCGTTCGAAGCCGCCTGGGGGGCTCCAAAATCGCCCCGCAACCATCCGAAAGGGCTTCCAGGCAGTCCAAGAGAGCCCCAAAACGGCACAACACGGGTCCAAGATGGCCCTCAGAGAGCCCCATGGCGGCCCAAGCTGGCCCAAAGACACCCTCCGAAGCATTCCGAGTCGTGACCCGGTCGTTCAGGGAGACCGCGGTTGGAGGCAGGGTGGCCCGAGGAAGCCCCTGGAGGCTCCCAGAATACGCCCAGGAGGCCTCCATAGTAAGAAAACCTGAAACAACTTTCGTGAGGCCCCCAGAGGCTCTCCAAGGAGGAGCCTCCGCAAAAGAGCTGAGGAGGATGGGGAGTGTGCGCAGGGTATGGCGAAAATAAGGAAACATAAGCATGGATAAAGGATAACGAATAACATTATTATAGCGGCGATGCCAGAAAGGCAACAAAGAGTTATCGCTACATTGTCGGCTTGACCTTCTTGCTATTTCGCCGGCATACCAAACTTCAAGGACCAAGGTGCACGGCGCGAAGCGCCACTGCAGTCCTGTATGTATATATATACATATATGTATATGTATATGTATATGTATATATATATATATATCTATCTATATATATGTATATATATTTATATATATATATATATAGATAAGTTTAACAGGGCACCGGGGCCCGGGCCCCTTGGGGCCGCGACCTCTACCACAAGTGTGTTTGTGTGTTTGTGTGCGTGTGCGTGTGCGTGTGTGTGTGTGTGTGTGTGTGTGTGTGTGTGTGTGTGTGTGTGTGTGTGTGTGTGTGTGTGTGTGTGTGTGTGTGTGTGTGTGTGCAGGCCTTTGTGGGTTCCCAGAGGCCCACAAAAACGTCACCAGAAGCGCCAAGAGAGCCCGACGACGCGCCAAGAGGGACCCGCGACGCCCACTGGCCGCTCCAACACGCACAGGCCGCTCCGAGACGCACAAGATGGCCCCCAAGACACCCAAGAGGCCTCCCAGACGCCTCCTGTGACGCTCTCAGAGGCCCCCCAGGAGGGCCCCAAGAGGCAAAATTCGTTCCATTCCCTTCTGGTAACGTAGATTTTTCGCATAAGTACATCTTTGGCTTTCACAGCGTCCTAGACGGCCCAAGGGGGTCTCAAAACTGCCCCACAGGCTCTCAAGAGGGCTCCAAGACGACCCCAAAAGAGTCCCAAGACGGCCCGAGAGGCCCCCAAGACCGCCCAATAGAGCCTCAGGACGAGTCCCAGAGGGGTCCCAGAGGTGCAAAACCACATTCAAATTCCGAGCTTTCGGCCCCAGAGGCTCCCAGGAGGCAAAAGGTTCCCAGGAGGCCCCAAGAGGCTCCCAAGAGGCCCCACGAGGCCCCCAAGAGACCCTCAGGAGGCTCCGAAGAGGCCTCCAGGAGGGTCCCAGGAGGGCCCCAAGAGGCAGAATTCGTTCGTTTCCCCTTCAGGGAAGCGTATATTTTCTCGCATGTATAATTCATTGGCTTTCACAGCACCCAAGGCGGCCCAAGAGGCCCCCCAAACTGCCCTACAGGCTCCCAAGAGGGCTCCAAGACGACCCCAAAAGGGTCCCAAGACGACCCGAGAGGCTCCAAAGGCAGCCCAAGAGAGCCCCAGGACGAGCCCCAGAGGGCACCCAGAGGTGCAGAACCACATTCAAATTCCGAGCTTTCGGCCCCAGAGGCTCCCAGGAGGCCCCAAGAGGTCCCCAGGAGGCCCCAAGAGGCCCCCAAGAGGCCCCCAAACGACCCCCAGGAGGCTCCCAAGAGGCCTCCTGGAGGGTCCCAGGAGGGCCCTAAGAGGCAACATTCGTTCCATTCCCTAAGGGAAGCGTATATTTTCCGCATATAAACGTCTTTGGCTTTCACAGCGTCCTAGACGGCTCAGGAGGCCCCCCAAGACTTCCCCGCAGGCTCCCAAGAGGGCTCCAAGACGACCCAAGAGGGTCCCAAGACGGCCCGAGGGGCCCAGAAACCGCCCAAGAAAGCCCCATGATGAGCCCCAGAGGGGACCCAGAGGTGCAACACCATATTCAAATTCCGAGCTTTCGGCCCCAGAGGCTCCCAGGAGGCCCCAAGAGGTCCCCAGGAGGCCCCACGAAGCCCCCAAGAGGTCCCCAAGAGACCCCCAGGAGGCGCTCAAGAGGAATTCTGGAGGCCCCCGGGAGGATCCCAAGAGGCTCCCAAACTGCCTCGAAGACGCCCTATATATAGATATGTGTGTATATATACATGCATACCTACATACATACATACATACATACATACATACATACATACATACATACGTACATACATACATATACACTATATGTATATATATATATATATGTATCTCAAGACACATATCAGCATACACATTTTTTATATATATCCACCGAATTATGGTTATATAGATATGTCGATCTATGTTTATGTATATGCATGTACATATACATATATGTATATGTACATGCATATGCGTATGCATATTTATGTGTATATGTATATGTATATGTATATGTATATGTATATGTATGTGTGCACGCATATGTATTTGAATATGCATATGCATATGCACATACATATGTACATGTAGATGCATATGTACATGTACATGTATTTGTATATGTTTATGTATATGTATATGTATTTGTATTTATACATGCATATGTATATGTATATGTAGATGTATATATGTATATATGTATATGTATATGTATATGTACTTGTATATGTATGTGTACAAGTATATGTATATGTTTATATATGTATGTATATATGTACATATAGGTATATGTATATGTATATGTATATATAAATGTACATATATACGTATATGTATGTGTATATGTAGATGTATAGGTATACGTATACGTATTTGTATTTGTATAGGTATATGTACATGTATATGTATATGTATATGTATATGTATATGTATATGTATATGTATATGTATATGTATATGTATATGTATATGCATATGTATATGCATATGCATATGTGTATGTATATGTATAGGTATATGTATATGCACATGTTCATGTTGATGTATATGTATCGGTATTTGTATGTGTATATGTATGTATATATATATATATATATATGTATATGTATATGCATTTGTATATGTAAATTGATATGTGTATGTATACGTATACGTGTATGTGTAGGTATATGTATATGTAAATGCAGATGCAGGTGCCTATGCATATGTATACGTACATGTATATGTACACGTATATGTATATGTTTATTTATTTGTATATGTATATGCTTACATGTATGTTTATGCATACGCATATGTATAGTTATATGTTTTTGTATGCGTATATGTTCATATATATACATATATATTGATATATCTATTCATATGTATATGTATGTATGTGCAGTTGTATTTGTATATGGTGATGTTTATGTATATGTATATGCATTTGTAGATGTAGATGTATATGTATATGTATATGTGTATGTATATGCATATGTATATGTATATGCGTTTGTATATGTAGATGTATATGTAGATGTAGATATATATGTACATGTATATATACGTACTATATTAAATTATATTTTTTATATTATATTACATCATACCGTATTATATTTTATTATAGTTTATTATAGTATATTATAATATTTCATATTATTTTATATTACAGTATATTATATCATATTGTATGGCATTATGTTCTATTATATTAGATTATTATATTATATTATAGTATATTATATTATAATATATTATATTATATTATATTATATTATATTATATTATATTATATTATATTGTATTATATTATATTATATCATATTATATTATATTATATTATAGTATATTATTTTATATTACATTGTATTATATTATATTATATTATATTATATTGTATTATATTATATTATTTTGTATTATATTATATTATACTATATTTATGATATTATATTATATATTATATTAGATTATATTATATTATAGTACATTATCGTATATGGTATGATAATATATTATATTCTATGCTATTCTATTATATTATACCATTTATTATTATATCATATTCTATTTCCATTATATTATATATTATATACATACACACACATATACATATGCACATACACACATACACACATACACATATATATATATATATATATGTATACCGAAGTAGGCCAGGGTCGGGGCGGGCCGCTGCCTTTACCCCCCAAGGGCGCCCCCGGGGGGTTTGGGGGGGTCCCAGAGCTCCCGAGACGGCCCAGGCCCGCCCCGAAACAGGTCACCCCTGGGAGCTTTAGCTTTAGCTTTAGCTTTAGCTTAGCTTAGCTGTAGCTTAGCTTTAGCTTAGCTTGAGCTTAGCTGTAGCTTAGCTTTAGCTTAGCTTTAGCTTAGCTTTAGCTTAGCTTTAGCTTAGCTTTAGCTTAGCTTTAGCTTAGCTTAGCTTTAGCTTAGCTTTAGCTTAGCTTTAGCTTAGCTTTAGCTTAGCTTTAGCTTAGCGTTACTTTTACTACTAATGCTGCTTTCCTAGGGGTTCCAACTCCTAGGTAGGGTCGCACTGGGATAATTTATTTTTTTAAATGGTTTTTAACGGATTTTAGCGTTCTCGCTTTTCCCCCTTCCAGCGCTCCCTCACGGCCTCGGAGGCCCTTCAGAGCGCTCCAAGACAGCCCACGAGGCTCCGAAGAGGGCCCCAAGACAGCCCAGGAGGCTCCCCAGACAACCCAAGTGTGCCCCAAGAGGGGGCCCAAGGGGCGAACCGAAATTCGAAGTCTCTGGCACTAGAGGCCCCCAGTAGGCCCCGGGAGGCCACCAAGAGGCTCCCACGAAGCCCCGTGAGGTCCCCAAGAGGCCCCCAGAAAGCCCCAAGGGGCCCCCAGGGTACGCCCAAGACGCCCCCAACACACCCCAACAAATCATGTCCCCAGAAAGCCTTCCGGGGGCATGGTTCATCATGGGCCCGAGAGTCTCCGGAGGCTCCGAAGTACCATCGCGCTGCGGGAGAGTTGTCTGGGAAGTTGACGTGGAACATGATCGCCTTCTCGCGGCCTTCCGCGGATGGTTTCGCACAACGTTGCCCCAAGTGCCCTCTTGAACCGACGACGACGACGACGAAGACGTCGAAGACGACGAAGCGACGAAGACGAGGACGACGACGACGACGACGGCGGCGACGACGACGACGACGGCGCGCCTCAAGAGGCGACGGCGACATTATAACGACTACGGCACGCCCCAACAGGCTCCCCAACAGGCTTCCCCCAAACCCATGTTCCCAGAAGGCCTTCTGGGAACCCGATTCATCAGGCCTCTGGCCCCCTACGCAACCATCTTCCCCGAAAGCCTTGCGCAATTCGGATTGTCACGCATGGACTTCGCATGGCCCATAATGCGTTCAGCGTTATGAGCATTTCTTCACTTCCCGTTCAAACCATCTGTGGTCCACTACTTCAGTGGAGCAGTGACCGCGTCAAGGTATGGGGCCTGCTAGAACCTGAGCGCGCGCGAAGCGCGCGCGATGGTTCTAGTATACATATGTGTATAGATGTATGTACATAGGTGTATATGTGTATAGTGGGAGAGAGAGGGAGAGAGGGAGAGAGAGAGAGAGAGAGAGATAGAGAGAGGGAGAGAGAGAGAGAGAGAGAGGGAGAGAGAGAGAGAGAGAGAAATATAGAGATATAGTGAAAGAGAGCGAGAGAGAGAGAGAGAGAGAGAGAGTTAGAGAGAGGAAGAGAAGGAGAGAGAGAGAAAGAGAGAGAGAGAGAGAGAGAGGGAGAGAGAAAAGAAGAGAAAGAGAGAGATATAACACAAAGAGAAAAAGGGAGGGATAGACATACAGAAAGAGAGAGGGAGAGAGAGCGAGATAGAGAGAGGGAGGACGGGATGGAAAGAACGAGAGAGAGGGAGAGAGGGAGGAAGACAGGGAGGATTGGGAGGCAGATGACGAGACGAACGATGGGGAGGAGGGAACAGGGGTGGGTTGAAGAGGAAAAGGGGGATGGGGGAGAGGGCGAGGTGACATGAGGGAGGAGGAGGAGGGGTGTCGGTCAGTGGGGAAGATGGTGGCGAGGAGGCAGAAGGGAAAAATGGCAGAAGGTGGAGGGAGTAAGAGCAGTTGGGGGGGGGATGTCGAATGGCATGTTGGATGAACGGGGGCAGGATTGAGAAGGGAGTAGCAGGAAGGGTGTACGGTCGCACGGGGAAGACGGTAAGGAAGAGGGGGATGAGGGGAGATGGGGGCGTAATGAGGGGACGAAGGGGAGGGCGGCATGCAGCAGGCCGAGGCCCTGGCGCTAGGCGTGCTCCGATGATTGCAGCACGTATGGCATGTCCAACACAATGCGCGATGCATGCATTATGAGGCCATGTGCTGCGACAGGGAGGTGCGCTCGTCACATATCGGACATCCTATCCCTCCCTACTTCCCTCCCATCCCTTTCTATCGCGCTGTTTTTTTTTCTATCCGCGGACGCGTGTCATAACCGACCTGCAACTCCTGGACGATGGGAAAATGGGACGCTGCCTACGTATGAGGAGGATGTGGCGGGTGAGCAGAAGGATGAGCAGGAGGAACAGGAGGAGGATGAGGAAGGCGCAGGACGAGGAAGAGTAACAGCCACATGAACTGACGTGGGAGGGGTCGAGGACCAGGATAATGCGAAGGATGGGGAAAAGGGGTGCCGACAACGATGAAAGAATGACCCGTATCCAGAAACGTGGCACGAGTTGGGGTGAGGGCGCCGTTCGGAGCGACTCGAGCACAGTACCGATCCGACAATGAGACCCACGCTGCAGCGGGAACACCATTTGGACACACCGAAGCAATGGTATTGTACACAATCGTATGGGAAGCATCAACTTCTGACATCCGGCATGTACGCAAAACTATGCGGAGAGTGCCGACCATCTTCCGCTCATGGTCAGGGTAGAGGAGAGTAGTAGCCAGGATGTGTAACTGGGGGATGAGAACGGGGTAAGAGAGAGGGAGATTGGGAGGGGCTCATGGAGGTGAGGAGGAGGGGGAGGAAGGAAGGGACAAGGGTAGAGATGGGACAAGGAGGTGGGGGAGAAGGGGGAGGAGTGAAGAAGGCGATAGGGAGGGTAAGTGAGGGGGACGGGCTCATGGAGGCGAGGAGGTCTTGGCCCCGAGCGCAGGCCGACGAGCTCAAGCGGGAGACCGACGGCCAATGGGCATCACAAATGACCCTTCACTCCGCTCGCTTGCCGTCGGGAGCACGAGTGCTCCCTCTCGTCAGATCTCCTGGCGATGGGCGCCTTGTCAGCGCCTCTGCTGCTGCCTCCATCTCTGCGAGCCCACGGGGTAGGGCATGGGATGAAAAACGCCAGGCTTGTAGATGTATGCATTTGTTTTTTATCCATGGTCCTACTCTGGCCCCTCATAGGACTCTGGGCGTGGATGAAGCATCGATCGCCTACTCCCCGTCCTTCGTCGTCGTCGTCGTCGTCGTCGTCGTCGTCGTCAGTGTCGAAGTCTTGCAGCATTCTTGGGCCTTTGTGTGCATCCTTGGGCGCTCTCTTTGCTACGACTGGATCCGCTTCGGTTGCTTGTCAGACTGCGCCCAGGACGGGTCCTGGGGTCGTTGTCGTCGTCGTTGTCGTCGCAGGCGAGCTTCGAGCTTTTCGTTTGCTGTCAGTATGCCATGAACGGTGGACCCTGGTCACCCTCTGAGATCACTCCGCCTCTCTTTTTTCACCTTTACCTACCGTGCCTGTTCGGACCCACGTCAAGTCTGTACTTCACGCGTGGCGTCGACTACCCCGGGCGCGGTGTAGTCACGTGGATATCGTTTTTGTTTAGTTGCTTACCGTATTGGTCTCCAGCTAATATATCGACCGATTCTTTCAGGCTTAAGAACATATGCGCCAAACGTTTGGAATTCATGTCGCAAATTCTTACAAGACTCGCGTAACTAGGTGTGAGCCCACCTGTGCCGGACGCGATCCCCGAGATACGGATCCAAGCTGCGGACACAGATGCGACAATCGAGATGCGAGTAAGAAAGCATTGCAGGCGACGGTTGTAGTCGACGTCGACTTTCCGTCCCAAAAATGGTCCCGCCGACCAGCCTCTCATCGATTACAGTGGAGGTCCATGCTAAGAAAAACCCAGCTTGCCTCCAGGGTGCCTTGGGCTTCTTGGGTTTCGATAGTTTTGCTATGGGGATCGGGACGTTCCCACACCAGAAATCAATGGGTGTCCTGGGGTCTCAGGGCTGGGTTTCTTGTGGAAGGTTTCTTGTGGTCTGGCCTCCACTGGATTCAATCCTCTTCGGGCCCTATGTTCAGAAAAAAAAGCCAGGCGAAGGCTGGCAAACCCGTGGCTGCTAGAACGGAGCTCTGGGAAATTGTTTTTGGTTCTTCCGGGAAGCAGCCCGTTTGCTGTTCAGTGCGCCGAGCTTGACTCCGGGAATTTGTTTTCTTCTTCCGGGAAGAGCGTTTTAGCAGCCACGGATTTGCCAGCCCTCGCCCAGCTTCCCACATGTGCCCAGCCGGTGGCTCGCCGTCAAGTGCAGGCGCCGTGCCGAGGGCGCCATCGTGTGTTGAGGGGAGGACCCGGCGGCCTGCCTCGCGCTCCGCGCGTCGATCGCGACCTTATCGTGAGGTTCCTTTCGAATCGATGGGTGGAGGAGGAGGAGGGGGAGGAGGAGAGGGGGAGGAGGGGGAGGAGGAGGAGGAGGAGGAGGGGGAGGAGGGGGAGGCGGAGGAGGAGGAGTGCCTTGCAGGGGGACGGGGGCGAATCTCCACATCTCGCGGGGGACAGACCTCACGGCCCATGTGAGCACCACACCGGGCATGGGCAAGATTTATGTTGCTCCCATCGTACTTAAGGACCATATCCCAGATGTAATTTCGAGCACCCAGAAGGGGGAGGAGGGGGAGAGGGGAAAGGGGGAGGAGGCGGAGGAGGAGGAGGAGGAGGAGGAGGAGGAGGAGGAGGAGGAGGAGGAGGAGGAGGAGGAGGAGGAGGAGGAGGAGGAGGAGGAGAGGGTCAAGGAAAACAAGTTTACACTGCATGAGTACTCACAAAGGCAAGGGACTTGCTCGAATTTGCTGTCTCGAACCCACCAGTTGTACCTGCACTCTTGTCGAAATCGGGGGTGAGGTCAAGTGGGTCGGGATACACAAATACAAGAGCTGCACATTCCACGTAGATATTGCATGCACGTTTGTCGTACTCGGTACGGTTAAGAAGAAGGATGGCTGCTCGCCATGGCCTGCACGGCCGCGGAGTTATCTCAAAGCGAACCTCACGTTTGAAGTCGAGCCGCGCCACTTGGGTGTCCGAAGTGCGAGGTTTGTCCACCCATCAGGAGGGGAAAACACACAGACACAATTAATCGTCGATCCCCAGGATATGGGAAAATATGGGAAGTGGGGGGGAAGACGCAAACCCAGAAAATATGGGAAAATATGGGGAATGCTGTTATTTGTGTGTATGTATTTGTGTGTCCCAGGGCCCCTTCACCATAGACATGTACAACACTTTTCAAAACATTTAGAACCATGCGCAGAGCATCTAATGATTTGCCGCGTATATGCAAACTGCATGTGCAAAAGGTAACGCCGTTACTTTCGTTTGCTTGGACAGTTCGGTCCTAACACCCTCCTTTTCTATTTCCACCAGCACCTCCACCATGGTCGCCACTCTGGCATGTTCTTGAGCTTACGGCAGCCTTGCACACTTGCCCACGGCACATGCACAGGATCTCATCCTTTTATAAGTGGGAGGCAGCGAAAAAGTAAAGGAGCAGGAAGGTTTCCCCCTCATCAGTCTCCCACCTCCCCATCGGCCCCCTCTCTGCATACAATTCTGTGTACATTATTGTGTGAGATGGACAGACCCCCTGCTGAATGGATTCGGTAGTTTTAGGCGCGAGGCAATACTTGAGATGACCATGTTTTCGCCTGGATCGTGGCTTGCGCCTGTCAAGCCGCGGCTTCCCACCCCCTCCCAGCACAATCGCACCGCCTCGTATCTTGCACTATGATGTTCCAACCTACTGTAGCCTTGACCACCAGAATTTCGATCACCAAGAAAGTACCGACAATTCAGGGTTTTCAGGTGTCGGGCCCTGGAATGCGATGCTCGTTCGACACTGATTCAATACTTGTATGGATGTTCGAAATTCTTTCCGGGATATGGTCCTTAAGGACGATGGGAGCAACATAATTTTTGCCCATGCCCGGTGTGGTGCTCACATGGGCCGTGGGGTCCGTCCCCCGCGAGATGTGGAGGTTAGCCCCCGTCCCCTTGCGAGGTACTCCTCATGCTCCTCGTCCTCCTCCTCCTCCCCCTGCTCCTCCTCCTCCTCCTCCTCCTCCTCCTCCTCCTCCCCCTCCCCCCATCTCCTCCTTCTCCCCTCCCAACTCTGCAAGTCTCTGTCGCTGGCAGGTTCCGCCTCCTGATGGTTGTCGCGATGCCTCTTCGAGGGGCCTCGCGATGGCTCTGGAGTTCAGTCGGGCATGTCCCTCTACACGAGGAATCTCAAAACATAATCAACAAATAGTCTTGGGACGATTTTCCGATAATTTTTAACCATTTCGTTTTTTTTTTGTGTGTATTTCTGTGTTTTCGCCAACAGTTAGCCTGTACGGGGACAGGCCTTACCTAATTCTGGAGCCCTCTCGTGGCAGTCTGGCCGTTGAGGCGGTCTTGGGGTCGGAGGCCGCGGCAGGCGCGACTAGCCTCAGGGGGTGCTACTCTTTTCCGTCCTTGAGCGTTTTCTAGCAGCTGTGTGACAAGGGCCCGAGGATACAAGTAATGCCACCTTTCCCAAGCTAAATCCGCCCGTGCTGCAGCCCCCGATTCTAGGTCAGTATCGGAGGCCTTGCGGTTGCGGCCTTCCGGGGGGCATCTTGGGGGCGTGTTGGCCACCGCCTTGGAGTTCTCCTGGGCAAGTCTTGGGGCCGTTGTCGCGCTGTCTTGGCGTGTCATTGGACCAGTATTGGGAGCATTTGGCCACCTTTGGGCCATCTTGGGAGTCTTGGACCGTTGTTGCACCATCTCGGGGGGTGCACCGCCTGTCTTGGGACCATCCTGGGGTCCCCGTGCAGGGGGCCTCCCGCAGCGGCGGATCGCCGTCCGAGGGAGCCCGAAGGCTCTCATGCTCGCCTTTGAAGCATCTCAAACATGCAGCCCCCCTCGGCCGTGCCCGAGTCGTGGGGGCCTCTTGGGGGGCCCTGAGGCGGCACTGGCGGTTGCAGGGCCACCGAGCGGCCCTTCCTGAATGCCTCGTGGGCCCCCCTTGGGGGCCTTGGGAGCTCTCTTGGTGGGCACTTCGAGGCCTCGTAGGGGCCGTCTCGGACGCTCGAAGCGAAAGAGCTGAGTACGGCCCGTTTGTGTCGTGTCGGCACGGCGTCGACTTCAGCGCGGTCGTGCAAGGTTGAAGGCTGCTAGTGCGCCATCGGAGAGCCGCGGTCAATAAAGTGCCCAAAACTGACGCACGAGTCGCCACGACAGGACCCAGTCGCATGCGAGGATCATGCAACAACTTTTGGTTATCAATGCTTTTGGCCTCTTGGCCCCTCAGGGCCTCCCAGACGGCCAAGAGGCACCTCGGAGAGCCCCAGGACGCTTCCTTGGGACTACCGAGGTTTCCTAAGGCTTTCTGTTGGAGTGCTCTTGGGGGATATCGGAGTAGGTTCGGGCAGGTTTGGCTTCTGGCCCACATGGTACGCCCCCAAAGCGCCCAATAGTTTTGGCAAGTTGGTGGTCCAAGCCCCTAAAGCTCAGAATCCCTGTAACACTCTCATCGGTATGAGCCTTGCGACACGCCAAAAGTGCTGAAGTGAAGGCACGGTGGCGGATCATATCAGGATCATTGAGAGCGAATGCCGTGTCGAGGCCAACTAGAGGCCGTCTTGGGCCTCTCGTTTATGCTTCTCCTCATTCTTGTTACCACGACCATTTTTTTCAGAAAATTCCTGCGGGTTCCCCCTTGCCCTGTCGCGGATCCGAAGAGCAGGAGGAGGAGGCTGGCCAGGTAGTCTCCTCTAAGCGTGCACTCGAGGGCGACAAGATTATCCCCATGTGGCCCCAGATCGGGAAGCTTGCTTGTTGCCAGTCGCCCAGTTCGTTTCCGAGGAGGTTTGGGGCGATTTGTCCGATCCGCGCTGGTGCCTCTTGCCCGTAGGCACCCCCTAGGTCCAAGGTGTTATCCAGCGACGAGCAGTGGTATTCCATGGTGAAGGCAGGTGTCGTGCGAGGCATGCTTGGCGAGGTTGCCGAAAGCGATATTTTCTGAGACCCTCCTGGGCATCCAATCTTGAATTGGGCCATGGGCATGGACTAGTTCAAGGTAGTGCACGCGGTGCGGAAGTATAATTGAAGGTTTATCTGCATGTTCCCGGTGAACGTTTGCACGCGGCGTCTGCGAGGTGGTAGTTCGAACTTGATTGTCCTAGCGCAGCTATCTTTGGCGGTCTTGGATGATGGGGGCGCGTCCTTTTCTATTCCGAGGACATGGGGTCCTGCTTTATTTGGCGTCTTCTCTATATGCCCAGGTGTTGGGGCGGCTACTTTGCGTTCTCCAGAATTTCCCCTCCTGCGTGTTCGGTGGTCCAGCGCGCGCTACTTCGTATGTCTGCGCGCGGGCGGTTCCAGAGGACTCGATGGTGGCCTTCGACCTCGTGCAAGATGTGGCTCGCAGGGTTGTTTTCTCCAGATCGTCTAAGCCGCTGGAAACCGAGCTGCTGATATCCAGGCCAGTGCCCGAGAATGACATGTCAATCGTTTGCATGGGCGGGTTCGATTCTTCTGAGAAGGTAAAGGACCTGAGCGACGCGTTGGACGTGATCGACGCGTCTTCCCTGGGCGGGCGTGGCCGAGCACGTCGACGCCCAGGCGGCCGCGGCTCGTGACGGCCTCGACCTCGCTTCGTCGAGCGCTCCGGTAGAGGCAATCGTCGACGATGGCAATCCGCTTGTGAACGATCCTTTGGACGTCGGAAAGACAGTCTTGCGCGCCCTGAGGGGCGTTAGTGATTTCGGGTGGAGACCTGGGCGGCCCCGAGGGCCGGCTACCCCGCTGCAGGGGCGGAAGCGCGAAGTTGTTCTGGAGGACCGTCGCAGTGTTCGGTCTTCCGCCCTGGTCTGGCGCTTGCTTGCGGCGTCGGGCGGGCTCGCTTTGCTTCTCGGGCCAGTTCCGACGGCTTTCATTCTCAATGTTGCAGGAGCTCTTTCGGGGCATCTGTCGGGCCGGCGGTGGTCGAAGTCTTGCCCCGTGTTCAGGAGGCGCCGTCGTGGCCGACGTTCTCGCGGGGACCTCGCCCCCCCCCCGGCCTTCGCTGACCTCCGCGCCGAAATCTGGCGCGCGATAAGTGACAGCGGCGCTGCCGAGGAAGGCGGGGATTCTGCTGATACCGCCGCCTTCGTGGGCTGGCTCGGTGTCTGGACAACGCGACCGGCAGCGCGACGCTTGGGTAGCGATGCGAGCGGAGGAGAGCGGCCATGGGCTCGGCGTGCCCCGAGCTCTGTGCTGCGGCACCTGCAACTCCTCGTGCCGTTCCTCGTTCCCGAGTTTCGGGAGATGGGCGCCGTGCTCAAACGTGTGTCCTCTGTGTTTGTGCTCGTTTCGCTGCCTCCTGGCGGATGGGTCGTCCTGCCCTGGTCGTGGGAGTGTCGGCATCCGTTTCGTTGAAGGCATCGCGGGGGCGAGGGCCCCTTTGGCTTGGGCTGCTGCCTCTATAGGTGTTGCAGTACATGCGCCCTGTGGCGGCCAGAAGGGGCGCCGCCTGCGACTCTTGCAGGGACGTGGGGCGCGAGAGGTCAGCTAGATTTGCTGGGGCCGACGCGGGCGGCGAACACGGGGGCCTTCCAGTGAGTCTCCTGGAGCGAGCCCGGAGGCGCCTTGTCCGTTCGACGGCGCGCCGGCGCGCCCGCTAGGCATGTCGCAGCTCCGGGCGCGCCGAGAGGTCGGGTGCCAGGCGCGCCCTCGCGCTGGACAGGCTCAGCTGGGGAGTGCTCAACAAGGGTTTCTGCGGTATCGCGCGCTCGTTTGAGGGCTGGGGGTGGATGTTCCCGAAGCAGTTGAGTTGTCCAGGTTGTTTCAGGTCTATTTGCGGTCCTCTGGGCGTGCTGTCATTGATGCCCTCGTCGCGAACAGCTCGCCTTGTTCCGAAACTGTCCTGCGTTGCGTCGTGCGCTTTGCCATCCCCGTTGCACGGCGCATGCGAGTTGGTCTTGCGCAGCGATGTCCAGCGAGACTCCATGGAGCTCCAGCTCAACATGTCGTGCAGTGCATTGAGGCGAAGCGCCTTGCGCTCGCCGACCTGCGTAGTACCGTGCGGCCGTTCGCCCCCTCCCTTCACGAGCACCTTGGATGTTGGGGGCCCCGAGGCCAGCGCCTCGGCAAAATGGACGTCCTTTCGGAGGTCGCGCCCGAGCTCGTATCCATGATTCAGAACGTGCGGCAGGGTAAGGACATGCAGCACTTAAGCTCCAATGCCATGGTGACTACCGAGGATCACACGCGTGGTTGGCCACGCAAGCCCTCTCGGATGGTTGCCGACGGGCTTTTCTTTACCCGGCTTTTGTCTGGCGTTTTGGGGCGCATCGGCAGCACATCAAAGTTCTCGAATGCATCGCTTTCTTGATTCAGGTTCCCACTTGCGCGAAGTCTAGCGCATTGCATGGCATGCGATTCTTTTATCTTTGACAGTGAAGTTGCGGCTGCACTTGCGGCAAAAAGATGGTCCAGTGCCAAGTTTCACAATGGGCCCCTCCGTCGTTTTGCTGCTTTGGTAGTGGCGGTGAACATTTACGTGTTCACTTTGTGGACGACCAGTGGTTGGAGCCACGCCGATGCAGCCAGCCGTCTGCACAGAGTGCCATGAGCTCGGACATGAAGCCCCGTATTCGTCCCCAAGTGACGCACCACAAGGTCGACCATTTGCAGTCCACTGCGATTCGAATGTACCGCATCATTATTTTTCGCTTCTTCGCTTTCCTGGGCCTTCTCTTCCTGGGTTGCCTGCGTCTTTTGGCGAGTTGGACACGTTGGCCAGCGAATTCATCAACCACTTGTATTAAGATGATTGCCCGCTCGGCCGGGCGAGCGATTTCTGCTGTGGCACCCAACGACTTTATTCGCAGTGCTGTACTACGTCACGATGTTTTTTTGGGGGTCTATGGGCCAATTCCTACTACGACTTTGTTCAAGGCATGGCTGCCGTTGCATTGGTTATAGGTTGGGCTCCATTTGCTTGTGTCCTCCTCCTTGGGCTTCGTTGCCCTTTTCCGCAAAAGGTGAGACCTGCAGTTTGACTCGAAATCACGTTTTGTTCCTGTATTCGGGCCGCAAGGTGATTTTGCAATTACCTGACAGCGAAGGGGCACACCGCCATGGCCAGACCGAGACGGCTTCCATCGAGGACGCGACCATCGTCGAACTGCGGAAAATCGTTTTTGATCTATCTCCCACCTTCTTGTTATTTCCAGGTGGCTGTCGCCTTTTCAACCCAAAGCTTCGCGATGTGGCGGGTGCTGTCGGTTTGGCACATTCGAGTATCGCACCGTAGTGTCTGCGGAGAGGCGGAGCGACGTGGCATTTCCTCCGTTCCAGTTCTTGCGACTTCACACAGACCATGGGCCAGAGGCAAGATTCCCAAACGGCTAGGCTATGGATCTACCCGGATGGGGCTGACATTGCCCAGTGTTTGCTTCCCGAGTGGGGGCGAGCTTCTTTGGCTAGAGCCGTTAGCGTCCTGCCGAATGTCATTCGCCAGGCCCCCAACTGACTTCAGTTTGGGTTGGTGTGCCGCACCGGTCTCGCCGGGGGTGGTTTGGGCATGTGTCGCATTCTGGAGGGATGTGCCATGCTGACTTGCGCGTGTTTCGAGGAGGTCGCGCGTCTGGTGGGCCACCGCTCCTGAGCTAGACCTCGCCAGCTTGGCTCTTGAACCGAGGTGGCTGCACAGGTGCCACGGCATCTCGTCTCTCGGTAGACTTCTGATTTTGGCCTGTGCCTTCGGCCGTGGTGCGGCGACACAAGGCACCGCGGCTGGGCACCCAAAACTCATCATCTCATTGTACTTGTGAATTGGGTATGTGTTTTGGTACCAGGAAGGGTGTGGTGGCGCGCCGTAGCTGTTTGAGACCACATGTCCCCGCTCCTCCACCGCAAGGGGTGCTAAGCTCCGACAGGAGCTTGGCGTCAACGTCAACGGTTATTCTTTTCACGATCGGGCATTCTTGCTGCCTACAGCCCCTGCCTCTTGAAGCTTATCTGGCAGGTGGCGGCCTGGTGCGTTGCTTGCTTGGGCTCCAGTGTGTCCAGATTGTTTGAGCCTGGCCCGGGGTAAGGCGTCATCCAGCCGTGACTGGTGTAGCGCAGGTGCTGGGAAGTATTTACTTTCACGGTGGGCTCTATAGCCTGGCCTGCGCAGGACATTTGTCGCATTCCGAGGGGGATGTGCCATGCTGGCTGGCGCGTGTTTCGAGGGAATCGCGCGTCCGGTGGGCCATAGCTCTCAAGCTAGTCCTCGCCAGCTTGGCTTTGAGCCGAGGTGGCTGCACAGGTGCCAGGGCATGTCGTCCCCTGGCGCACTTCTGATTCTGGCCTGTGCCTTCGGCCGCGGTGCGGCGACACAAGACGCCACGGCTGGGCACCAAAAACACACATATATCGCGTACCACGTAGCTCTTCCCACAACAGCCTACACTACGTATCTAGCAACACTGCACATCGAGAGTGCACACGCCTGCTTGTTGGGGCCGATGCTGGCAAGCAGGCAAGCGACTGAAAGGGTCAGAAGCACGCGTCGAACGCATCCGAACGTTGCCGAAGGCCTGCGATGACCCTCTTGCTCCTCGCTCCACCCCTCCCTCCCGCACCGGGGTATTCGGCCGTGGACTCCGAGCGACACGCAGTCCTCCGGCCGTCGCGCGCAAGGTTTGCCAGAGGCCGCCCAGGACCGCCGACGGTCGGCGACGCCGCCGACGGCCGGTGGGGTCAGCAGAGGGCACCCACGGTCGAGCACGCGGCGCTTCCCCTTGCGCCCGCCGCGCCCTCAGGGTGCCTGGCGGAGGCCGCCGCGCTGCGCAGCGAGATTCAGGCCTCGCCCGCACGCTCTCGCGGCCTCCCACCGCGCCCGACAGTGGCCCAAGGGAGCAGGCAGGTCCACCCTCGAGGGGTAGGGGCGGGGAGGGGCGAAATTTTGAGGGTCGATAGTTCTGTCGAGCGTTCTTGCAGTTGCTGGCGGGCTGGCTCCCCCTTCGAAATGTGGGTCGAAGGGTAGCCCTGCACGGATCCGGGGGATAGTTTTGGACCCCAGACCCAGGCCCAGAGGCGAGGAGGCGGAATATGGGGCAGGAAGAGGAGGGGGGTTGGACGGTGGGGAGGTAGGGAAGGTGAGGAGGAGGAGGAGGAGGAGGAGGAGGAGGAGGAGGAGGAGGAGG
>CAUYUJ010000579.1:79297-94297 GCA_963575745.1 Prorocentrum cordatum
GGGTAGGACGTCAGATATGACGTGAGCGCACCTAGCTTGTCCCCCTCCCCCTCCCTCTTTCCCTCCCTCCCTCCCTCCCTCCTGCCTCCTCCCTCCTGCCTCCCTCCCTCCTCCCCTCCCTCCTGCCCTCCTCCCTCCTCCCCCCTCCCTCTTTCCCTCCCTCCCTCCCTCCTGCCTCCTCCCTCCTGCCTCCCTCCCTCCTCCCCCTTCCCTCCCTCCTCCCCCCTCGGCCTCCCACGAGCGACGGGCGCGCACCAGGTTCGCGTGCGCACCGCGGCGGCGCGCTCGCGCACCGCGGGGCTCTGGGCGGAACGCCGCCAGCGTTCCGTCGGGCATGTCCCTCTACAGAAGGAATGTTCAGACATAGTAAGTAACAAAATAGTCCGGAGACGATTTTTCTACTTTTCAAAACATTGGCGCATTCTTTTTTGTTTTTCGTCCAACATCCGCCTGTGGGAGGACATGCCCGACCTAACGCCAGTGGGCGTGGTGGCCCTGGAGCGCTTTGCAGAGAATCTACTTGATATTGCAAAAGTGCGCGTGCGATTCGGGCACGTGTTTCGCGTTCGGCCGGGGGCCAACAGCCAAGAGTTTATCGAGTGGGCGCGCCCCGACCTCAAGCTGCTCTTCGAAGAAATGGTGAGGGGTAGGGGGGAGGGGGGGAGAGCGGAGGGGGAGTCCCGCGACCAGCCGACGTCGGATGCTTTTGACGTCGATTGGGGGTCTGAGGTGGCCTGGCACTTGGTCCGGCCAGCAGGACGGGTGGGGGGGGGTTGCCAGGTTCGGTATTCGGGGTTCCGGGAGTTTTTTGTTTTGTGTCTTTCTGTTGGTTCTGTTGGTTGCCCTTTTGAGCCCCAGGGGGCCGCTTTCGGGCCTGGAGACCGTCAAAAACGGATCCAGGGTGAGCACACTTGCACCAGGTGGGCCCCGGGACGGGGTCTGGGGGCAGATGTTGAGCGGATTTGGCTTCATTTCTTCCTCTTGGCCGATTGTCTCGGGGCTTGACCGGCTCAGACCCCCCGGTCGTTTTCAAGAATGCTTTGCGTCATCGGACAGCCGCAATCGTTCCAGGCCCAACGATCCATTCGGTGTCAGAGAGGGGCGCCGACGGCATCGCGACGTGAACCTGCCGAAGCTGTTGGAATTTCTGAGGGCGACCGTGCGCGGCGCCGAGGCGTTATGGAGGAGGAGGAGGCGGAGGAGGAGGAGGAGGAGGAGGAGGAGGAGGAGGAGGAGGAGGAGGAGGAGGAGGAGGAGGAGGAAGTGGAGGATGAGGAAAACGCGAACAAGCATGTGGTTCACGTTGGGCAACTCAAAAATGAAGGAGGAGGGAGGAGGAGGAGGAGGAGGAGGAGGAGGAAGAGGAGGAGGGAGGAGGAGGAGGAGGAGGAGGAGGAGAGGAGGAGGAGGAGGAGGAGGAGGAGGAGGAGGAGGAGGAGGAGGAGGAGGAGGAGGGGGAGGGATATGAGGAGGAGGAGGGAGGAGGAGGAGGAGGAGGAAAGGAGGAGGAGGAGGCGGAGGAGGAGACGGAGGAGGAGGAGGAGGAGGAGGAGGAGGAGGGAGGAAGAGGAGGAGGAGGAGGAGGAGGATGGAGGAGGGTGGGAGGGAGGGAGGGAGGGAGGGGAAGGAGGAGGGGAGGGGAGGAGAGGGGAGGGGGGGGAGGGGAGGGGATGGATGGAGGGAGGGAGGAGGAGAAGATGGGGAGGGAAGAGGGGCGAGGGCAGAGGGGGATGGACGAGGGGAGGAAAAGGGAGGGAGGGAGGGAGGGAGGGGGCGAGGGAGGGAGGGAGCGAGGGAGGGAGCGGAGGGGAGGGAGGGAGGGCGGGGGGGAGGGAGGAGGGAGGTAAGGGGGGGGGGGAGGGGAGGGAGGGGGGGAGGGAGGGAGGGAGGGAAGGGAGGGGAGGAGGGAGGGAGGAGGAAGGGGGGGGGGGGGGAGGAGGGAGGGAGGGGAGGGAGGGAGGAGGGGAGGGAGGGGGGAGGGAGGGGGTGGGGAGGGGGAGGGGGGGAGGGAGGGAGGGAGGGAGGAGGGAGAGAGGGAGGGAGGGAGGAGGAGGGGGGGGGAAGGGGAGGGAGGGAGGGAGGAGGAGGAGGAGGAGGATGGGGGAGGAGGAGGAAAGCCACCGTCCCCCCGTCCGTGTAGCTGCTGGAACCCCGAATGCTTCGGTTCACGAGTTGCGAGGACATCTCAGGCGAAACGCCCAGACCGCTCCATTAGTTGACACTTCGGGTGGTGCGACGAGGACGAGGTCCTTTCAAGAAAGTGGGATGGAGGAGAGGTAAGGAGGAGGGGGGAGGAGGAAGAGGATTGAGAAGCAGATGGTGGAGGGCAGGTTGGGGAGGAGGAGGTATGGCGCTGTGGCAGAACGTGGTTCCCGGTTGCTAGCCTGGCCGCTCACCACCACCACTTGGGCGAAATACATCCCCGACTTTGGCGGGTGCCCACGCCCAGGACGATACGGTGTCTCGAGCCCTTTCCAGGTGGGCTGCTGGCAGGGGTCGTGGATCCGTCTGATGCTGCTCACAGCGAATCACCCGCAGCTCGAGCAAAAAGACCACGCCATAGAGTCGGCTTTACATGACTCATGGCACTGCGAGGCAACAGGTCCCACGGCAGCCACCCCATCTTCCTCAGGAGGATGCGCAAACTCAGAGACTTGCTAGCCACGCAAGGGCCTGGCCAAAACGCAGACAACACACTTCGTTTTGAGAAATGGGCAGAACCGATACTACACTTCATCAGGGTACGGCGCTGCACAGGCGCATCCCCAGCAGAGACCACACGCTCCAGACGTATTTGGGCACTGCTGCGCGCGTTCCTCGCTCGGACATGCTCATGCCCAATCCTTTTATCGCACTCTTTCACGGGGGCAGGTGGTACAAAATTCACGCTGAATACACAAGCCTGTTCAGAACATCGGTGCACACTTTATTATTCAGGTGTGTGATGGCAGCTTTTTCATCGGGGATGGCAGCAAGGCGAGCCGCCTCCTGAGCACAGGCATCAGTAGCTCCATTCAGGAGCCGCTCGATAGTGGTTAAATGAAGGGCGCTGACTTGGGTTCCGGTGGGGGGTGACTTTGGGTTCACCTGCACCCTGCCTTCTCACCAAGACGTCCCAAAGTCGAGCTCACAGGTCCAGCATGTCAGACTTCATGAGGGCCTCGGGAGGCTTCCAATACTTCGATATCATAAGACGACTCTCCCAGAAGTATACTGCAACACGTATCTCGGGGCCAACAGCTCGGCTCTGCCCACATCACCATAGGCAGCCGGCCGAGCAGCGTGCGCACCCCGCCCTCCGCGCGGACGCCACACCTCTGCGGCGGCAGCGCGGCGCCCTCCGACGGCTGGGGCCCTGGGGCCCCCCGCGGGCGGCCGACGGAGCCAGCGCGCCGACTGCCCCGTGCTCCCGCCCCGCCGCCGCCTCCGCTCCCACCGCCGCCCCTCGGGCAGCTCCACGGCCACGACCCCGCTCTGCCCCGCAGGCCTGCTGCGGCCACGGGCGCGCGGCCCGCCAGCAGCCGCAGGGCAGCTCCGCGCGCTGGCGCTGCCGGCGCCTCCCCCGCGCCGCCGCCGCCAGCCCCTGGTCGCGCCTTGCCGGCATGCCTCCGCCGCCCCCCAGGGCGCGCTGCGCGCCCCAGCCCTGCTCGCGCGCCGGCCCCCCCCCCCCCCCCGCCCTGCTCGAGCGCCGCCTGGCCGCGCAGGTTGCTTCCATGAGGGCAGGCGGCACGGTGTCCCCCTCCTTCGCCGGCGGCGGAGGCAGCAGCGCGCCGCCTGCGAAGACGCCGCGCCCAACGATTTCTCTGCTGTCGCTCCCGGCGAATTTCGCGACAGCACGCCCGGTGAGATGCTCGCCCTTGCTGCAAGGGCTCCCACGAGGGCGCGAAGTTCGTCGAGCTTCGCGCCCCGCGCGCCTCACTCCTCCTCTTTCTCCTCCTCGGCCTCCTCCTCTCCCCTTTGGGGGCGGCGCGAGACTCGCGCGACGCTGTTCGCGCTTCG
This sequence comes from Prorocentrum cordatum, assembly GCA_963575745.1. Taxonomy (NCBI): domain Eukaryota; class Dinophyceae; order Prorocentrales; family Prorocentraceae; genus Prorocentrum; species Prorocentrum cordatum. The sequence goes on from CAUYUJ010000579.1 coordinate 83,297, forward strand.
CGCTCCGCGCAGCGCGGAGCGCGAAGCTGGGAGCCCTTGTGCTGCCTCGCCTGCTCTCTCGCGCGCGCGTTCGCCGGTGCCGGGCGGCGGAGCCGCCGCCTCCCGGGGTGCGACCCGCCTCGCGCCCTGGGGGGGGGGTCGGCCTGGTTCCTCCCTGCCTCTGCCTACGCTTACGTCGGGCCTGTCCCTCGACAGGAGGGATATTCAAAAATAGTCAAAAATAGTAGTCAGGGGACTATTTTTGGACTATGTTTGGGCATCTTTTGGAGTTTTTCTTGAGTACTTTTCATTTTTACTCAAAAATCCCCCTGTAGGGGGACAGGCCCGACTTAAGCCTACGCCTTCTCGCCCCCCCTGGTCTCCTTTCTTTCAGGAGGGAAAAAACACACAGACACAATAAAATCGTCGATTCCCAGAAGAGATGGGAAACTGTGGGAAGTGGGGGGGAAGACGAAAATCCAGAACATGTGGGGAAATATGGGGAATCCTGTTATTTGTGTGAATTTATTTGTGTGTCCTGGGGCCCCTTCATTCTTGTCGCCCCCTAGCCTGCATTTGGACCTCACTGGTTTCTTTTCCTTCGTCCTCGGCTGTCTGCCGCGGTCTTTGCCCCCCTCCTTCGCCCGTGTGCCGGGCCGCTCTTCGCTGTCCTTGTCCTCATGCCGCCGTGGGGCAGCCTCGCTGGTGTGCAATTGTCCTCGTTCTCCATGCCCGGACAGCTGATGGCGTTCTCTTGCTCCCATGCGGCCGTGGTGAGCCTCCCCCAAGGTCTTGCGTGTTCCCTCCCTGCCATATGTCCAGATGCCCGATGCCGCTATGGTCAAATTTAAACCGATGTTGAGGGCCTGGCCGCCGCGCGCAATGTGCTGGCTGTTGCATTTTCTTTGGCTCATCGCTGCGCTCGAGGCCGCTACCGCCAACTGAAATGCTTGTGTGCCTTTTTCTCGTCCCCTCATCCTCGCTTCTTTTTTGTTTGTGACGGTGGTTGTCTGGCTGGGTGGCCAACTCGCCGCGCTCGTTTGCCCTTACATTGGCACGGTGGATTGACTTTGTTCACCTTTGTCCGTCCTTACAGGTTTTGAGATGCGTCAGTTGGTATGTTTGCTGGCAGGTTGTGCGTGCTAGGCTTGTTTGTTCATGCACCTCGTTTCTGGTGCTTGAAGCATTTGGTGCGTCCGATGACGCAGCTTCTTTGGTACGCCGTGGAGTGCGTTGCCACGCGTCGTTGGCCCTACTTCACCCATCATCGTGGTCGCTTTGCGTTGCTGGTCTGTAGGTCGACACCTATCTGCCTCGCAGAACTTTGGGTCGACCACACCACCAATCTGCCTAGCAACATTCATTTCTTTGTGCTTCACTGTCTAACATCGTTCTGGTGATTCAGTGGCCGCAATTAGCCCCTGGCTGTCGCGTTTCAGTTAAGTTTAAGTTGAGTGTTGTTTTCGTTTTCTGGCCGCTGCAGGTTACTTTTGGATTTACAGTTCTAACACACCCACCGCTTGCATGGTGTACGCTGCGCCCTCGACAGTGCTCGATCGCAATTCGCACTTCATCTGCTGCTCGCTCTTGAGGACCCTCTGCGCCGAAGGCCTAAAAAGTGTGTGTATGCGTGTGTGTGTGTATGTGTGTGTGTGTGTGTGCGTGTGTGTGTGTGTGTGTGTGCCTGCCCGGGCCGCTCCATCAGGGACCGCCCCTCGGCCGCCGCCGTTTCCGGCGCGCCGCCCGGCCGTGCTGGGCGTGCGACCTTCGGCACTGCCGCCTTCAGCTCGCTCTTCGCCGTCGCTCCTTGATGCTCTCCCCCGTCGGTCCACATTCCCCGCCTTCCAGTCCTGTGCAGTCCTGGTTTGCTCATGTCACCTCCCACCTACACCGTAGTTTCGTCTGGGTATGCCCTTCCCCGTCATCTAGGCCCGTATGGTTGTGGCTGCTGCCGGGCGCTGCGGGACCCTGAGGGTATCGGAGAGCGTACCCGCCTTCGTGCTCGGTTCTTTCTCTTTCCATCTCGCGTTCGGTGTTGTGGCGTTCATGTCATCGTTTTTTTTTTTGTGTGTGTGTGTGTTTGTGACTGTGCGTGGTGCTCGCCGTGCTTTCGTCCCTCCTCTTTCTCGCTTCCGTGGTCAGCGCGGGGCCCGCCCTGTCCTGCTCGACCCGCCTGGCCCGAGAGGCACAGTATGTCCTGGCCTGGCAGAGCGGCACGATCATGATGATGGTGGGAATGTTGATGGGGAGGATGCGGACGGGGATGAGGATGATGGTGGTGATGGTGATGAGGATGCACTTGTTGATGATGATGACGGTTATGATGATGGAGATGACGGCTGTGATGATCATGGCGGTGCCGATGACATTGATGGTGATGGTCATGGTGGTGGTGATGGTGGCGGTGGTGATGCCGATGCTGCAGATGATGATGCTGCTGATGATGATGAGGACGATGATGATGGTGGTGATGGTGAGGGTGATGGTGGTGATGATGCTGCTGATGATGATGATGTTGATGGTGATGGTGATGTTTATGAAGATGATGGTGATGATGATGTTGATGACGCTGATGCTGCTGCTGCTGATGATGATGATGATGATGCGGCTGTTTTTGGTGATGCTGCTGATGCTGCTGATGATGATGATGATGTTGGTGATGGTGATGGTGATGCTGGTGTTGATGGTGATGATGAAGATGATGATGATGGTGGTGATGAGGATGAGGGTGATTATGATGACGATGATGGTGCTGACGATGGTAGTGATGATGATAGGGATGATGATGATGCTGATGATGATGACGATGCTGATCATGATGATGATGCCGATGATGTGGATGCTGTTGATGATGCTGTTGATGATACTGATGATGATGCTGATCGGATGGTGGTGGTGGTTATGATGATGCTGATGCTGATGCTGATGATGTCGGTGTTGATGATGATGATGATGATGCTGATGCTGATGATGATGATGAGGATAATGCTGCTGATGATGATGTTGACGATTATGATGTTGAGGATGCTGATGATGACGATGATGATGACGATGATGATGAAGATGATGAAGATGATGATGATGCTGATGATGTTGATGATGATTCTGTTGCTGCTGCTTATAATGATGATGCGGATGGTACTGATGATGATGATGATGCTGATGCTGTTCATGATGACGATGATGATGATGACGATGATGCTGCTGATGATGATGATGATGGTGCTGCTGCTGATGATGATGATGATGATGCTGATGATGATGATGATGGTGATGATGATGATGATGATGATGATGATGATGATGATGACGATGATGATGATGATGATGTTGATGATGATGATGATGATGATGATGATGATGATGATGATGATGATGATCATGGTGGTGGTGGTGGTGGTGGTGGTTGTGGTGGTGGTGGTGGTGGTGATGGTGGAAGTGGTGGAGGAGGAGGCGGAGGCGGAGGCGGAGGCGAGGCGGGGGGGGGAGATGATGAGGAGGAAGAGGAGGATGAGGAGGAGGAGGAGGAGGAGGGAGGAGAAGGAGGAGGAGGAGGAGGAAGAGGAGGAGGAGGAGAGGAGGAGGAGGAGGAGGAGGATGAGGAGGAGGAGGAGGAGGAGGAGGAGAGGAGGAGGAGGAGAGGAGGAGGAGGAGGAGAGAGGAGGAGAGGAGGAGAGGAGGAGGAGGAGGAGGAGGAGGAGGATTGGAGGAGGAGGGGGAGGAGGAGGATGAGGAGGAGGAGGAGGAGGAGGAGGAGGAGGAGGAGGAGAGGAGGAGGAGGAGGAGGGGGAGGGGGAGGAGGAGGCGGAGGAGGAGGAGGAGGAGGAGGACGAGGAGGAGGAGGAGGATCAGGAGGAGGAAGAGGAGGCAGAGAAAGAAGATGAATAACAACACTACTAGTATTAAGAACAGTATTAGTAATCAGACGAAGCATATCAAGCAGAAAAGCAATACTTCTAACAATGATAAGAAGACGAGTGAGGCGAACACTAATAATACTACGAAGAAGAATGCTATTTACATTGATAACAAAAGCATACCAATACCAAGACGAACACTAATGCTACGATTACGATCAATTCAAGAATAATGCTACGACTGCTAAGAACAACACTGCGAATAACAATGCGAAGGAACACACTATTTACAATCATAACATTAAGAGTAGTAGCAGTTATAATAATACACATAATTCCCGGAAAATGGTTTATATGACTAATGAGATTAATACGGATAATATGAAGAATGAGAGTAGTAACACGAATGATGATAATAAGAAAAGCACCATCAATAATAACACGACGAAGAACAACATGAATAAGACTAACATTATTCAGAATAATAGTCATAGTAAAAGTACTGATCATACAATTAATATGCAGAAGGAGACGAATAATAATAATCATAATAGCAGTAAGAATAATCATACGAATAAGAAGAATACTAATAAGAAGAGGAGGAGGAGGAGGAAGAGGAGAGAGCAGGAGGAAGTGGAGAAGGAACACGAGGAGGAGGAAGAGGAGGAGGATGAGGAGAAGGATGAGGAAGAGAAGAAGGAGGAGGAGGAGGAGGAGGACGAGGACGAGGGAGGAGGAGGAGGAGGAGGAGGAGGGGAGGAGGAGGAGGAGGAAGGAGGAGGAGGAGGAGGGAGGAAAAGGGGGGCGAGGCGAGGCGAGGCGAGGCGAGGCGAGGAAACGAATGTGGTGGTTGGGCACAGGCCGTGGAGGCGGAGTCCCGGCGCCTCGACCAGGAGCGGTGGGCCAAGACAACGTGCCCCGCTGCGGCTCTCCTTGCCCCCTCCTCTCTCCTCCTCCCTCCTTCTCCTTCTGCTTTCGTCGTCGTCGTCCTCCTCCTCCTCCTCCTCCTCCTCCCGCGCGTTTCCGCGCAAGCGGGAACTTGCCCTCCTGTTTCCTCCTTCTTCTTCCTCTTCTCCTCCTCTGCCTCGTCTTCTTGCTCTTTCTCCTCCCCCTCATCCCCCTTTGGCTCGAGATCCGCTCAGGCAATATGTACACTGTGCACTCGTTTCGTGAACCTGACTTTTCCTTGGCTTTCAAATGCGCATGCACATGAAGGAGTGGTAAACCCTGAACGCTATCGAGCACGTGGGTTCATTTCTGAATGACAAGCGGTCTAAGAAGGAATGCCACCGTGAAGATGTCTCCTACGATGCTGATCAGCTGCCGAAGAAGCATCGGGATGATGAGGACCACATGAGCGACGCTGATGAGAAGGACGCGGCGGAAACCGCGGATAATGACATGAACAAAATTAACTAAGGGATGAAGACAATTATTAGCCTGATGAAGGCTAAGAGGACGGAAATTCATGATATGAGGGAGGATATGGGGGAGGCAAAGGCCTTGACCCGACGAACGGGATCGTTTGCAGACAATGCATGTCAATCGGTGGAGATGGCGAGAGACGTCGCGCCAGCTTTGTGCGCGGCACGCAGGTACTCCGCGATTGCATGTTGCACGTTTCCCTTCTATGTTGCCGAGGGGGGTATGCACTGCAGTCGCTATTCGTTGCTCTCCATCGCTCGCCTCGCCCTCTGCTCCTCGCTCTCTTCCTTCTCTTCCCGTCGCTTCACCACACCAGGACACTGTTGCACAGGCAGCGCGCTTCTTTCAAAGTTTTGTGTGCAGGACTGGTACCACTGGCGTGCACTCGACAAATCGGCCGTCGCCGAGCGTACCGGGAACCGTACGACCCCCTGGGGTCGCGCTGAAGTGGCACTGTGTTGCTGCGCTGGCGTTGTTGTCGCGCAAAAGACACCTCAATCAGTACGGCCAGTAAGGTGGAGGCCCATGCCAAGATACACCCTGCTTGCCTCCATGGTGCCCTCGGTTTCTTGAGTATCGATGGTTCTGCTATGGAAAGCGTGACTCTCTCACACCAAAGATCAATTGACGTCCTGGGGTCTCAGGATCGTTTTTTTTGTGGAAGGCCCTAATTCTAAGGGAGCACTTGGCTACCATAGTAGCTAAAATTAAGACCGAAGGGAAACTTCCAAATATGGTTCGTAGCATCGTATCAGTAGAAGGACCAAGAAGCATCCCAGGGCCATCGCGCACATGGGGGAATGTACATAGTAAGAAGATTGGAGCACATATACGCGCTTCAATATACGTTGTATGAATAACCCTTGATCGGATCGAAAACGTACGGTGTATGATTTTGGCAAGTTTTCTGTACGGTACGCAGTGCGCCTCAAAGCTCAGGCGTCCATTTGGGTGTCAATGCAAATACTCGCTGGCAGCACCATTCTGAAGTTTGAATGGTTTATGCGAATCCAGATTCAATGTTTGACCTGGCCCCGAAGAAGTCGAAGGGCGTCCGGAAATGGATGTGGTTGGTTATTGAGAGAGTACTGAAGGAGTTGCCCATCAGATCAATGAAGCTATTGCCGCCAGCGAGCCTAAAGGCGTGGTGTTGTAGTGGACCAGCGATTGGCCGAATGGCCGTAAGTAGATGGGAATGCGAAATTTCTCGGCGGCGGCCGCGTACCACGAATGTTTTGACCAGTTGATGTGTCCGGACTGGCACGAACGTTGCGAATAGTATTCGGAGAGGGAGTGGGGGGCAGGGCGGTGGCAGGGAGAGGCTTGCGAGCTTGTGCGCGCAGACGGGGACGTGCCACACTGCACGTTGGTGGCCATTTTGGAAGAGGACTTGGAGGACGAAGACGTGTTTTTTTGTTAGTTCCATCTGATCTCTTGTAGTGCCTGTGGCATGCAGGAAGGAACGATTGACCATTCGGTGAGCACGGTTGGAGAACACCTGCATTGGGATACCATTTTGTTTCAGGCTGGTCCATGTTCAATATGTACATTCCAACGCCAAGCGGACACGGCATGTTCTCAAGAGTGTTCCCGGAGTGGAACAGAAAGACAATCAGGCTGGTGCGCGGGCAGCGGATGGACGGATACGTTTTTGTATGCTTGCATGCCTTAGCGAATCCGTTGGTGCATTCAAAAGCCTGGCTGGTTAGTGCGCGCTTTCCGCGCAGTGCACGCCAAGAGGCGTCCGCGGTGTCAGGTTGGAGTCAGAGATTCCCGCGTTGTGGTTCGTTCGCGGCGTGGCTTCGCGGCAAGGGGCGACGAGTTGGCACGACTATTGGTGGTAGTCCCGTGGGCCCTCAAGCAGTGGCGCGCCGAATCGTTGGGGCAACTCGATTTTTCTCTGGCGGGTGACGTACAGCTGGGAGATTGTGCATGACTTGGACGGACGTCTGACTGCGGACCATTCATTGCGCCTTTTGCGCTTTCTACCAAGCCAGGGCGCCCAAGAACAGAGCGGCGAATGAAGGTAAAACGGAATGCCAGAGTTGATGGCGACGGTGCGGTGCATTTTCTCCAGGCGAAGCTGGATGCACTCAAGGGGCGAGCGGACGTCCCGCGCCCGTGCTTGTGGAGGCGGGTCGCGACGCGGGAAAGGGGCCAGCAGAGGATCACGGTTGAACGTCTGCATTGCGATGGTGTCGCCAGTTTGACAGAGAGGTGCCGGGTCGAATCGAGCCCAGAGAGTGGGCGAGCAGTTTCGAACAGATTGCGCAGAGCATTGGCGAGGGAACAGGGACGGGATCAACAGGGTGATATTGACGAGTTGTTTGTGAGGGGCGCGAGCGCTGCGCGCGTCGGAGGTTAGGAGACGAACGCGAAGCGTGGCGCTGGATTAAAGGGCCGGCGTCTCTTGATGACGGATCGCTCAGGGCTCTCGCGAAGAATATTTGACTTCTGGCCAGGGGTATTGGAGGCGGGGAATGTTGCCGCCATAAACGCCGACTCTAACGTAATTTCAGGTTTTTTTCCAACTAGAGGATTCGACCGTGCCGAAGCACTGCCGTCCGATTGCCGTGTTATCTGTGGCGTCCGCATCAGCTGGCGCAGTTTCGTGCAGTCGGATAGCGCATGTCATTGATAGGCATTTTGGGCGCAGTTGGGATTCAGACTGGGGGGGCGGGTGTGCGGATGCTGCGCGTTGCGTGTGCGATTGTGGAGGAGATGGGACATGCGTGGCTGTGCTGGGAGTTGAAGCGGCATTCGACACAACTCACCACGCATCACTGCAGTTCGGAATTTATCTGCTGTGATTGGCGCAATCCGCGTCTCGCGTTTGGCTTCGCCCTGAGGAGAGGCGGCAGTTTTCAGTGCTTGCGCTGTAGGCCGTGTATCGCTGAGCGAATTTGCTCTCCCGCGCGTTTATTTGCTCTCCTGCGTTTTTTGGGGCGGCGTCGCCTGTGCGACCGGCGGCGGCGCCGACGTGGCGAGGGGATTTGCGCGCGCTGATCGCTTTTCCGACGGAGGTGCGGCGCGCGAGCGGCGTTGCGCGCGGGAATGAATTAATGCGATTTGTTTGTAGTAGAGCGCGGCAGCCCAGCGGCGGTTGCCACCGCGTTCGAGGCCGAGTGCCGCGGGATGGAGGCGTGAGGAGGGGTAGGTGAAAGAGGGGTGGGGTGAAGGAGGGGTAGGGTGAGGATGGTTGTCGAGTAGGTGAAGGAGGGGTGGGGTGGCGTGAGTGGCCTGGGGAGGGGCGGGGGGGGGGGAGGCGGGCGCGGTTTCGGGTTGGCGGGGGCCGGGGGGGGGGGGCGCGTGGGAAGGGGGGCAGGTCCCGTCGTGTTCTGCCGCGGCTCGGCACTGGGCCAAGTTCTTTCTGTGTGGTCGGCGCGTGATCATGTCCGCGCGCTGGCTTGCGCGCGCGCGCCGCCGTTTGGGGGCGCTGGACAGGCCCCCTCGGGGGTCGTCAGGGGCGCGCGCGGTCGTCGAGAGGGCGTCGCGTGGCGGGGCTCCCGCCGGGCACACTGCGGGGCGCGCGCGGCCATCGGGCCTGCGGCGAACGGATGGGTTCCCCCCGTGGCCGACGCGGGGGGGCGCCCGCAGTCTTCGGGCGCGGGGCGTCGGGCCATGTGCTTCCAGCAGGGGTCGTCTAGGGTGCGCGCGGCCATCGGGCCTGCTCTGCGGGGGGCGCGCGGCCCCAGCGCCGTGTCAAGTCCGAGCCAATGTTAGTGAGGACCTGCCGTGGGAGATTTCCTTCTAGATGTTTTCGAGCAGCTTGAACTGTGATGTGCCCAGTGCTGTTTGCATCATGTGCTAAACTTCAGATGTTTCTGGCATCCGTCTTTCGCTCTTGCGATCGTCCTTCTTCGGCCTCCATGCCCTGTCTCGGGCTTCCGCCCACCCGCCTTTTGGGGGGGAGGGTGTCTCTCTGTTCGTGTTTAGACCAATACGTAGTAGCTACGGCGTTTCGACTCATCCGCCAGGTTCATTTTGCCGAGGGATGAAACAAGTGATCTGCTCAACTACTTCCGTCCTGTTTCTTCGAAGCTTGCCTTGCACGCGTGCCCGAGGAGCTCGGCGCGATCCTTCGATCATCGGATTCTTGATCCGCGAGTCCCCGGGTCTTCGGATCCTCGGACTTTGGATGCGTCGGTTCGTCGACTCTTGAAGCCTCGATCCTCGAATCTTCGGCGGCCCGAGGAAGAGCTCGACACCCGAATGTGCCACGACGGGAGCGACGTTGGAGTGCCACCAGGCGCGACTGACCCAGGCTCCGATGACTTTGGCCATCTCCTCCTCCTCCTCCGCCTCCTCCTCCTCTTCCTCCTTTTCCTCCTCCTCCCTTTTCTCCTCCTCCTCCTCCTCCTCCTCCCTCTCCTCCTCCTCCTCCTCCTCCTCCTCCTCCTCCTCCCTCCTCCTCCTCCTCCTCCTCCTCCTCCCCCTCCCGCGAGCCCGCGAGGAATTCGACGCCGAGCGGAGCGGGCAGCGCGACCTCGAGGCCGAGGGTGCGGACCTCGCGAGGGAGGCCGAGGAGCTCCGGAGGGAGGCGGCCGACCTCGGGCAGCAGCTCCGGGCCGTGGAGCAGGCCGCAGTCGCGGCCGGCATCGAGCGCGAGGCTCTTGGGACGGATATGAGGAGAAGGAGGACGGTGATGATGATGCTGATGATGATGATGCTGATGATGATGACGACGATGGTGATGATGCTGATGATGATGCTGATGCTGATGATGATGATGCTGATGCTGCTGCTGCTGCTGCTTATTATGCTGGTAGTGATGATGATGATGATGGTGATGATGGTCACGAGGACGGCGATGATGATGAGGATGATGATGCTGATGATGATGCTGCTGATGCTGATGATGCTGACATCTGATGATGATGATGCTGATGATGCTGCTGATGATGATGCTGACGATGATCATGATGCTGATGATGATGCTGATGATGATGCTTCTGATGATGCTGATGCTGATGATGATGCTGCTGCTGATGATGGTGATGATGGTGATGATGGTGATGATGATGACGATGATGACGATGCTGTTGATGCTGAAATCTGATGATCATGCTGATGAAGCTGCTGATGATTCTGATGATGATGATGATGATGATTCTGCTGCTGATGATGATGCTGATGATGCTGATGATGCTGATGATGCTGATGATGCTGATGATGTTGATGATGATTGTGATGATGATGACGATGATGATGTTGATGATAATGCTGACGATGATGATGATGGTGATGATGCCGCTGATGATGATGCTGATGATGATGGTGCTGATGCTGATGCTGATGATGATGCTGCTGATGATGCCGATGCCGATGATGATGATACTGATGATGATGATGATGATGATGATGATGATGATGATGATGATGATGATGATGATGATGGCAGTGATGATGGAGATTATGATGATCATGCTGATGATGATCATGATGATGCCGCTGACGATGGCGATGCTGATTCTGACGATGAAGACGATGATGACAATGATGATGATGACGATGATGATGATGATGATGATCATGATGCTGATGGTGATGATGATGTTGATGATAAGGATGATGATGCTGATGATGATGATGATGATGATGATGATGATGATGATGCTGATGATCCTGCTGCTGATGATGATGATTCTGATGATGCTGATGATGATGTGATGATGATGGTGATGATAAGGATGATGATGATGAGGATCTGGATGGGGATGAGGACATGATGGTGATGATG
>CAUYUJ010000579.1:99297-101797 GCA_963575745.1 Prorocentrum cordatum
ATGATGATGATGATGATGATGATGATGATGATGATGATGATGATGATGATGATGATGATGATGATGATGATCATGGTGATGACGATGAGGCGGAGGAGGAGGCGGCGGAGGAGGAGGAGGATGAGGAGGCGGAGGAGGAGGATGACGAGGAGGAAGAGGAGGAGGAGGAGGAGGATGAACATGATGATGATGATGATGATGATGATGATGATGATGATGATGATGATGATGATGATGATGATGATGCTGATGATGATGATGATGATGATGATGATGATGATGATGATGATGATGATGATGAGGAGGAGGAGGAGGAGGAGGAGGAGGAGGAGGAGGAGGAGGAGGATGAGGATGACGAGGAGGAGGAACAGGAGGAGGAGGGTGGGGAGGAGGAGTAGGAGTAGGAGTAGGAGGAGGAGGAGGCGGAGGAGGAGGAGGAAGAGGAGGAGGAGGAGGAGCAGGAGGAGGATGACGAGGACGAAGAGGAGGAGGAGGAGGAGGAGGAAGAGGAGGAGGAGGGGGAGCAGGAGGAGGAGGATAAGGAGGAGGAGGAGGAGGAGGAGGAGGAGGACCAGTGGAAACCCAAGAGGCATCAACGATGTTGGAATTAAGCCTTCCTCCAAGCTCCTCTTCATAGGCTCCTACAGCGGTTCATTTCCATTGAGGGAACTGCCTCGTTAGAAGGCAACAGTTTGAAGATCCTGAAGCGTGACAAAACACTGTTCCCGGGATTCCGACGCCACGTATCAACCTGACTGCTGCGTCTTGACGATGCAGAATCGTGCCAGAACGCCACTTTTGGGACTTCAACACAGCGAATCAACATAACTGTTGCGCCCGCATAATCCTGGATCTTTCCAGCACAATTTCTGGTGTGTTGATCATGGGAACCCGTGAAATTCGTACACATTAAAAAAACGAATGTGCGCGGCGCTAAGGCCAGAGCCAAATTTCGAAAAGGAGCCTCCCTCAATCCGTGAAGCTCTTGTAACTCTTTGAAACAAATGTGCGCGACGCGAAGGCGAGAGCCACATTTTGAAAACGACCCGCCCTCAATCCGTGAAGCCCTCGCATTTTTTTCAAACGAATGTGCGCGGCGCTAGGGCGAGAGCCACATTTTGAAAACGACCCGCCCTCAATCCGTAGAACTCTTGCAGATTTTGAACGAATGTTTGCGGCGCTAAGGCGGGAGCCACATTTTGAACACGACCCGTCATCAATCCGAACAACTCTTGCAACTTTTTGAATGTGCGCGGCGCTAGGGCGAGAACCACATGTTGAAAACCACCCGCCCTCAACCCGTGAAGCTCTTGCAAAGTTTTCAAACGAATGTGCGCGGCGCTGAGGCGAGAGCCACATTTTGAAAGCGACCCGCCCTCCCTCAGAGAAACTGCTGTCACTTTTTAAGCTTCAGAGCCAGAAGTGGTGAGGAAGTCTCAGGCGAAACGACTGGCCCGTCCTAAAAAGCTAGCCTCGGACTTATCTATAAAGAGAAGGAATGGTTGAGGACTGGGAGGAGAATGGGGGTGAGGAGCAGGAGGAGAAGGAGGAGGGGGAGGATGAGGACGAGAACGAAGAGGAGGAGGAGGAGGAGGAGGAGGATGAGGAGGAGGAGAAGGAGGAGCAGGAGGAGGAGGAGGAGGAGGAGAAGAGAGGGAGGTGGAGGAGGAGGAGTAGGAGGAAAAGGGGGAGGAGGAGGAGGAGGACGCGTAGGAGCAGGATGATGTTGAAGCTGAGCATGGGGATGAGGATGATGAGACAGAGGGGGAGGATGAGGATGAAAAGGAGGAGGAGGATGGGAATGATGATAATGATGATGCTGCTGAGGCTGATGCTGATGCGGATGATGCTGATGATGAGGATGAGGAGGTTGATCATGATGATGCTGAATATGATGACGACAATGATGACGATGCTGATGATGTTTATGAGGATTATGCTGATGATGATGTTGCTGATGCTGGTGCTGCTGCTGTTCATGATGGTGATGATGATGGTGATGATGGTGATGCTGATTGTGATGAAGATGCTGATGACTGCTGATGAGGCTGATGCTGATGCTGATGATGATTATGATGCTGATGCCGATGACGATGATGATGATGCTGATGATGATGCTGCTGCTGATGATGATACTGCTGCCGCCGCCGACGCCGTCGCCGCTACTTGCTGCCCATGATACTGATCCTGCTGATGATGTTGATGCTGACGATGATGCTGATGATAATGAGGATGTCGATGATGATGCTAATGATGATGATGATGATGATGATGCTGATGATGCTGATGGTGATGATGATGATTATGATGTGGATGCTGATGCTGATGATGATGATGCTGCTGCTGATGCTGATGCTGACGCTGATGCTGCTGCTGATGATGATGCTTATGGTGGTCATGATGCTGATGATGGGGATGATGACACTGATTGTGATGATGATGGTGATGATGATGTTGCTGCTGCTGATGATGATGATTGATTATGCTGGTTTTGATGATG
>CAUYUJ010000579.1:106797-111969 GCA_963575745.1 Prorocentrum cordatum
GCCGACAGGCAGCGGTTGCAGGCCGCCCAGGACGCGCACGAGGCATTGCGGCTGGAGGTCGAGGCCATCACGAAGGCCTGCGAGCAGGCCCTGGCGGAACGGGACCGCGCGAAAGAGGCGCTGGTCTCGGTTCAGGACCAGGTGGACGACCTGAGGCTCTGACGAGGAGGAGAAGTGGTAGGAAGACGAGGAGGGTGGTTTTGCTGGGTTGCGCGCGGGGGCGCACAAGTACTCGTGCTTCGTGCTTCGCAGTCCCAGCTGGAGGAGTGCCCTTCTCAAGGGAGAGGCGCCGCGCGGTTTGGGCTCCGCGCGGCGCGAAGCGCCAGGTCAGGTGGCCGAGCAGGCACTGGGTATCAGACGTGTGCAGCGTCTGTTGCCAGATGGGCGCGGTCCCGTTGGCCAGCTACCTTTCGGACGTCGGGGAGATTGCCCGCAGCATGCGGGCCTGACACGTGCACTCTTCTTTTAGGTCGGGCATGTCCTCCTACAGGCGGATTTTGGGCGAACACCAACACATGGTCAAATAACATTCGAACGTAGCGAAAAATAGTCGAAACATCGTCCCCGAACTATTTTGTACTATTTTTGAGTATTCCTCCTGTAGAGAGACGTGCCCGACTTAGGTCTTCTTGGAAAGGTCGAGTGCTTCGGGCTGGCCTCACCGGTCAGGGCGTTGCGCTGGGCGTCGCCAGGTGCGTCCCCGCGGCCTCGGACGCCTCGCCTCGGCCCCGCCGCCGCCCCCTCCCCTGCTCGTGCAGCTCCCGTTTGCCCCTACGTGCACGAGGCGTCGGCCGCCTCGGCCTGGGGCGGAGGGCCGCGAAGCGCACCGTCGAGCGATACGTCCGCTGAGGCCTCCACTCGCCTCAAGTCGGGCACGTCCCTCCACAGGTGGATTAGTCAAGAACAATAATAGTTTGGGCATGATTTTTCGACCATTTTTGGCTATTTTTGGGTTCTCCTTGACCATTTGGTTGATTTTCGCTTAAAATCCGCCTGCAGGAGGACATGCCCGACCTAACACTCCGACTCCTCCGCGCCTGCGCTGCGGCCGCGGCCTCGGGTCGCGGCACTGAGGGTGTGACAGTAGGGGGTGCGCGTCCAGCAGACCCACCGGATTTGGTATTGGGCAGGGCGTCGATCGCGTCGCTGAAGGCGCCATCAGCTGGGTGCGCAGCCGGTTTTCTCCTCCTGCGCGGATCCCAGACCCTCTTGGATGAATTTGGTGGGGCGTCGGGCGGCTCCGTCGCTGAAACGGCCACGCCACCCGCCCGTGTCGGCAAGCACGGGGTGCCGTCCATTTGGTGGTCAAGATCCCCCTCCAGCTCTTCCGTCGTGGCCCGAGGCCACTGGTGTCGCAAGGGTGCGCGGCGCTTTCCGAACGCGCCCTGCAAGGCAGAACGTGATGACCGCGGGGACGCTACGCGCTCGCCTGGTGGCCATGAGTGAGACCGCACAGTCCGTGTCTGCGGCGCCGCTCGCGCCTCGCAGGCCCAGGGGTGCAACCCGCGCCCCGCCTTCGGGGTCCTCTGGCGCGCCGTGGGGAAGGGTGGCGCGCAAAGGCCTGCGGGCGGCGGCGCAGGCGCGGTGGCGGCGTCGCCCCCAGACTGCGGGATGGCCGCTTTTAGGTTCTTGCAGCGTGCTCGGCGACGCGCGCTCCCTGCCGGCGAGGGCCGCTTTGTGCAGCCCCCAACTGCGCGCGAACCGGATGCCCTCGACAACCCTCGCTTGCCGCGCGCGCGTGGACTACAGCGCCCAATTCAAGAAGGCTCCTCTTCCCTCTGGCTGGGGCAAGCGTGCACCGCTCCCAGGGTGAGCTGGTCGGCGGGCCGGGCGTCCAAGGACCCGTCGGCCTGCAGCTCCTCGCGCGAGGCTGGGCGCCGAAGGGGCCCCCTCCGCGTCGCCTGCCTCGCGCTGTGCCACCCGCGGCCGCACCACTTTCGGCCACTGCCGCACTGTGGCCGCTGCAGCGCACCGGCCGCTGCAGTGCGCGCTGGATGGCCCGCAGCCGCTGGGCGGGCTTTTCTTCTGCTGGGCGCCCAGGGGCCGAGCCGCCGAGCAGCACGGGTGCAGTGCTGCGGAGAGCGGCTGCGAGGGCAGCCGCCAAGCTGTGCACGGTGACGCTGCCCTCCTCCGCGCCGCCTGCACCAGCAGGGCAGGTCCAACCCGCACGCGGGGCGGGCAGGGCTGCCGGTGGCCGCCGTCGCGTCCATCAGCGCGAGGGGGGTCTGCACCGATCCACCGAGGACGACGGAAGGCGACTCCGGCAAGCAGTCGACGCAAGCTAGCCTCGCGGCTTGAGCCCGTGTGCCGATGATGAAAACGATGATGATATGATGATGATGATGATGATGATGATGATGATGATGATGATGATGATGATGATGATGATGATGATGATGATGATGATGATGATGATGATGATGATGATGATGATGATGATGATGATGATGATGATGATGATGATGATGATGATGATGATGATGCTGATGCTGATGCTGATGCTGATGCTGATGCTGATGCTGATGCTGATGCTGATGCTGATGATGGTGATGGTGATGGTGATGGTGATGTATGATGATCATGGTGATGATGATGATGATGATGATGATGATGATGATGAGGATGATGATGATTCTGATGATGATGGTGATGATGGTGGTGATGATGATGATCCTGGTTATGGTGGTGGCGATGATGGTGATGGTGGTGGTGATGATGGTGCCAGTGATGGTGATGGTGGTAATAGTGTTGTTGATGAGGATGATGAGGATGTGGATGATGAGCGTGATGTTGAATTCGAGGACGATCAATCTAGTTGTTGTTGTTGTTGTTGTTGCTGTTGTTGTTGTTGTTGTGGTTGGCCTCTCACTTCTGAAGAATAATTATTGTTGATCCCCCCCACCGGTGCATATTATGTTTTCTCAATCAAAGTGTGCCCCTCGACGCTCGCACCCTGTTTTTATCAGGGGAAATCTTGAGGCTCTAACTGTGCCCTTGGCCCCCGGGTTACAACAACAGCGGCTCCCGCCTGAGACTTCCTCACAATTTAGCCAGGACCCCCGCTCCTGCCCGAGACTTCTTCGCATTTTATTCAGTAGTCGCGCTCCCGCTTGGGGTTCCCTGACAATTTATTCAGGAATCGTTCTCCCGGCGCTCTGGAGTCGAGCTCTCGCTGGAGACTTGCTGGCAGTTTGCTGAAGAATAGCGCCCTTGCGTTGGAATCTCCTGCAAATTACTCGAGCGCCGCGCTCCCGACACCCAGGCACCTAGGAGTCGCGCTCACGCTCAGGACTCCTTCACAGATTACCTAGGAATCGGGATCTCGCTGCCCTTCGTGGCCCCGTTGCAGCCCTTCGTGGCCCCCTCGCTTTGTTTCGTGGCCCCGTTGCAGCCCTTCGTGGCCCCCTCGCTGCCCTTCGTGGCCCCGTTGCAGCCCCTCGTGACCTCCTCGCCGTCCTTCGTGGCCCCGTTGCAGCCCTTCGTGGCCCCCGCGCTTTGTTTCGTGGCCCCGTTGCAGCCCTTCGTGGCCCCCTCGCTGGCTTTCGTGGCCCCGTTGCATCCCTTCGTGGCACCCTCGCTGCCCTTCGTGGCCCCATATATGTATGCCCTTCATGGCCCCCGCTCGTTCGCGCCCGTGGTGGCCCCATTTGCATGCCCTTCGTGGCCCCGCTGTCGCCCTTCGTGGGCCCCTCACTGCCCTTCGTTGCCCCGTTGCTGCCCTCAGAGGCCCCATCCTTGCCCTTCGCGGCCCAGTATACGTATGCCCTTCGTGGCCCCCGCTCGTTTGCGCCCGCTGCGGCCCCATGTGCATGCCCTTCGTGGCCCCGCTGTCGCCGTTCGTGGCCCCCTCACTGTCCTACGTGGCCCAGTTGCTACCCTCAGTGGCCCCATCGTTGCCTTCTGTGGCCCCGCATTATCTGCACTTCGTGGCCCCCGCTCGTTCGCGCTCGTGGCCCCATACGCATTCCCTTCGTGTCCCCGCTGACGCCCTTCGTGGCCTATTTCGTGTCCTTCGTGGCCCTGCTGTCGTTCTTTCTCGCTCTCGCTTTCGCTCGTCGTCGGCCGCGTCGTCGTCGTCGTCTCCGTTCGTCTTCGACTTCGGACGTCGTCGTCGGTCGTCGTCGTCGTCGTGTCGTCGTCGTTCGTGTCGGTTCACCTGTCCGTCCCTATGGGGTCGGGTCGACGGTCCGGGGCCGCCCCGCCGATCAGCGCTGCCGCTGGCCAGGCAGACGGTCCGCGGCCGCCCCGCCGCTTGCCGGGGCCCGACCTGCAGGGAAGAAAGGTATACCCCCCAAAAGGGGTTCGATCGAAGACGAAGAGGGCGGGTATCGAGGGTTTGGGAAATACGCGTTATTGGACACTCGAGCATATAAGGGCGAACAGTCTTAACATTATTGTTGTTGTTGTTGTTGTTGTTGTTGTTGTTGTTGTTGTTGTTGTTGTTGTTGTTTTCAACATTTATGTTACATGAGCTCGCGCGAGCTACTTTTTCTTGTTCTAACATAATCAAATTTCAATAATCCCTTGCAAAAAATAAGGTAAAGTGGACATTCGCGCGCGCAAGACGAAATCCTTCCAGAACCTTAGGTTTCGTAACGATTTCAACATAAAAACATAAAAAACCCAATGGTTTTTCAAAACAAAATGTCCAAATTTCATCCCGCGCGCGCTGTCCGACTCCCACAAAACCAATGGTTTTTCAACATTTATGTTACATAAGCTCGCGCGAGCTACTTTTTCTTGTTCTTACATAATCAAATTTCAACATCCCTTGCAAAAAAAAGTAAAGAGGACATTCGCGCGCGCAAGACCAACAAAAAACACGACGATCTCAGGAACTTGCCCCAAAAATGTGACCAACTCCGCTCTCTCTGTCTCTCTCTCTGTCTGCTATCTGTCTCTCTCTCTGTCTGTCTGTGTCATGTATTGTATGTCACAATTGCAGGATGCTGGGCACACGCGCGCCCCGAATAAGTGACCAAGTTCTGTGGGTGTGTACCCCACGCCAGTGTAGTAGCCACGGTCGTTCGCACGCCACGAAGTGAAGTGTCCCAACGTCATAGGGCGGGAAGCTGGGTTTGGGTGGTCGCGAAGAGTCGTTTGGATATTTGGTAGAGCTTGAACTGCCCCCCAACGAAGTGGGGGTATTGTCTCGCGTCGCATGAAAACCCT
>CAUYUJ010000580.1:0-25000 GCA_963575745.1 Prorocentrum cordatum
TCCTCCTCCTCCTCCTCCTCCTCCTCCTCCTCGTCCGAACACCGAGCCGAGCCACAGCTGCGCCCCAACAGCTCGGCGCCCGCGGCGGCCCTGCCGTACCCGCGAAAGTTCGGGGAGGGCGCGCCGCGCGCGCTGCGCGCCCCCGCCCGCGATCCCCGCCCGGCGCGTGAGAGAGCCCGCCCGTTGCCGGCGCCGCCCGTGGCCCGCGCCCACCGTCGGGAGCCAACTCCTGGGAGACCCACCGACGACGACGACGACGACGACGACGACGACGACGACGGCGGCGGCGGCGGCCTCTGGAGGCTTCAGAAGTCCCTGAGCGATGAGAAAAAAGAGACCGCTGACCTTTTTGGGAGGGGTGCTCAGTGAGGACAAAAAGATTGTTCCAGGTTTCTCAGGAAACGTGGGGGGGCGTACCCCCCCGACGGGGGTCCACCTCGCCTCGTCGTCGCGCCGCGGCGGGGGTTGGAGCGCCTTCGGCGCGCGGTGGCTACCCGCGACAGAGGTCGATGTGGGGCTGCCGGCGGGGGTGAAGCCCCCCCCCACGCTCATCAAGAACGCAGAATACAATCGGCCAATATCATCGGGGATGGACAAAACCCCTTTTTAGCAAAACGTGGTTTAATAAGAACGGCCTCGGGCCCAAGCCTGGCGGGCGCAGGCCTGGAAGATGGCGGCCGCGGCGCCCTCTCGAGAACCGAAAACGGACAATTCATTAGTCGACGTGTCATGAGTGGGGCATCTGTCCACCCCCAGTATAATGAGCACGCGCGATCAGGATGCAAGGGCCTAGGACGCCCATGTCGAAGCTCTTCGAGCGGGGCGCGGCCAACGAAAGCGGCCAAGGATGGGCCGAGGAGGCGAGGATGCAAGGGTACCCTTGGGAAGGCTGCCCATGCTTACCATGCGGGTTGACTGTATGGGCGCTGTATGGGTCAGCAGTACGCACTACCGAAACTTGAGCTTAATTGAGGCATGAGGCTCAAGATGAGGAGGCAGCAGCAGGCAGATTCACACGATGATGATGTCGATGTCATGGCGCTGCGTGCGCGCACCAGCTCCACCATCTTACGCCACGCGTCAGGGGGCTCTGCAACCTGACGTACATGTCAGGTCCGGCGGAGCTTGCTAAACAGGGCCGGGAGGGACTATATCCCAAGGGTGGGCCACTTGACCCCAAGGAGCTTGAGGGGAGCGAGAAAGAGAAAGAGAGAGAGAGAGAGAGAGACAGACAGACAGACAGACAGACAGACAGACAGACAGACAGACAGACAGACAGACAGACAGACAGACAGACAGACAGACAGACAGACAGACAGACAGACAGAGAGAGACAGAGAGAGAGAGAGAGAGAGAGCAAAGCCCCCGCATCCTGGGGTCCCAGACAGCCAAGCGTTTGAGCTATAACGCCGAACAACTAAGCTGTCTGGGTCAGCAGTACGCACTACCGAAACTTAAGCCTAACTGTGGCGTGAGGCTCAAGGTGAGGAGGCAGCAGCAGGCAGGACTCAAATGATGAAGATGGCGATGACATGGCGCTGCGCGCGCGCACCACAACAACCATCTTACGCCACGCGTCAGGGAGCTCTGCCGCCACCTCTGGTTGCGGGAGCCACCTGCACGGCAGTCCCCGCGACGGCCTTGCCTAGGCTCGAAGAAAAACGCGGGGCCTCCGCCGTCGGGAACTGGGCGGGGCCTGGAGACGGCCGCCGGCGTCTGCTGCCTGCGCCAGGCGCCCGCGGGCGCCCTGCGCGGGTTGCGGAGCGTCACAGGCGGGCGCGGCCGATGAGCGGCCGGCCACGCAGCCCCGAGGGTTGTCGCCCCCCCCCGCTGCTGAGCCCAACCGCGGATGGGAGGCGGCGCGGGCTCCAGCGTGGCGCCGGCTGCCCTCGGGCGCGCAGCCGCCGCCCCAGCAACCTGCTGCCCTGACTGCACACCACCCGCAAGCACTTGAAATGCCGCGCGGGCTTCGCTCGCCATGCCGAGGCCGGCGGCGGAATCCTCTTCCACCTCATCGCTCGCTAGGCCCCCCGGCCGGCGGCGCTGCTGAGCTCGCTGGGCCGAGGCCGGCGGCTGAGCCCCCGGAATTCAGGCCCCACAGCCGGCGGCGCTGCCGGTCAGTCGCGACGCTGCTTGTCGGCCACCTCGCGCGCGACCGCCCCCGCGCGGGCACCCCTGGTTCTTGCGGAGGTAGCGCGCGAAATTGAGGCGAACCGGCCCCTGGACCCCAGCTTCGCAATAGACCGCCTTGGGCTTCTTGGGCGGCTTCCCCCCGGCCGCTTCCTCCGGCGCCTCGCGCGGGCCCTTGGGCCGCCTGCTCGGCCGCGCACTGCGCCAACAGTGCCAGGCCAGCGCCAGGGCCATGCCCAACGCCACCACCAGGATGACGATAACCTTCACCGCGGTCCACAGGGGGATCGCGACGACGCCCTTCCTGCCCTCGCTCAGGCGCAGGCCGATGTACCCATCGTCCTCCGCGGTCGTCGACAGCCCCCGACCGGTTGCCGCCGCGCGTCCCAGCGCGACTGCCGCCGCGGCCGCCCAGGGCCGAGAGACCGAGGCAGCTCGCCCAGCGCTGGTGCCGGCGGCCCCCTCCTGGGGCCTTGCTGCCGAGGTCGTCTGCTCCGAGCGGTCGTTGGCCACGCGCTGGGCCACGCCCCGCTGCGGTTCGCGCGACTCCCAGAGGTGGGCGCGGAACGAGTCCGACGCCCACCTGCCGCACCGCTGGACCTTGGCGATATCGCCCGCGACATGGCACATCGCTGTGGCCCCGCCGATCCTCAGAGAACGAGAACCGATCTCCTCTCGCTTGAGGCCCGACGCGAGGCCTGCCAGCGCGAGGAAGTGCTGCACCTCCTCGCGCTTCACCGGCGCGCCCGAGGCCCACCGGAACAGGGGCACCCGCGCCTCCGCGCCGCGGTCGAAGCGCCGCGGGCGCTGCGCCTGCATGGCCGCGAGCGCCGCGATCGGGCACAACGTCGAATGGGTAGCGCACTGATTGCGCACGGCTCCCACGTTGCACTGGTCCGTCTTCGGCCCCTTCATGTGCAAGACGCACTCGCCTGCACGAGCGAACGAGCCCACTCGCTCACCGCTGGATCTCGCCCCCACATCCTCGCCGTGGACCACCATTCTCTCGAGCGACCAGAACTTGTTCGTCACCAAGTACTCCGACGCTCGTAAGGAGAAAAAAAAGGCGACCAGGATGGCCGCGCACACGGTGGCGGGGTCGGCTGGGCTGAGGCCCGCGCCCTGATGGATGCGCTGCTTTCACCACAGCAGCATCCGTGGGGTGACTGGCTTCTTGCGCCGGTGGCTGGGACCCTGGAGCCTCTTCAGGCCAGCCAAAGTCGGCCACGGCCTTCCCCCCGTGCAGGAGCGGATCGCTGTACCCGACGACCAGGTGCGCATACCTGATGGCGGATAGTTTTTGCTTCACCGCGCCATCGGCGCACGCCAACACCATCGCCAGGATATCACGAAATCGATCAGGGCACCCTCGTCCTGCGACCTCTCAGCCCTGCCTCGCGCGGGCCCGCCCTGCCCTTCGAGCCGGACCCCTGCTGATGCCGGGGAAGGCTGGCGTCGAAAAGTTGGGGGGCCTCGATGAAGTCGCTGCAACTTCCTGTGGGATGCACCGCATCACCCGCCAGGCTTTCGCCGGCTCTCGCCGCCTCTGCCCTCGCACTGGTCTCCTTGCTGAGCACCTCCAGCTTGCTCTGCAGCGCGCTCGGGAGGGAGCCGCGGGCCGCGGACTTCAGGGCGAATGCCTGCGCTGCGCACAGCCCGGGCGCCCATTGCCCAGCGCGTCACGCCCTCCTCATGCCTCGCAGTCCCGCGCGGAAACAGAGCGACTCCAGTTCCCCTCGACACTGCTGACTCAGCGGCGTGGGAGCGCCTCCGATGGCCCGCGCCCCGCGGTGGAGCCACTGGGCTCGGTGCCGAGAGCAGCCTGGGCGCGCCCGCCCTTGTCGCGGCCGAAGAAGAGGGCCTGCTTCGCACCGTCGAGGGGGGGCAGGCGCCGGCCTTCGCTCTTGATCTCGACGAGCGCCCACTGGAAGATGTCCGGGGCCATCCCGAGGATCAGGTCGTTCAGGGGTCTGAGAATCTCCACCCCGAGGATCGGCTGCCTCCACTCCTCGTCGCCGTCACGGCCCTGTGCGTAAACGCCGGCCAGCGCGATGCGGTTCAGCAAGCTCCTGACCCTCAGGTGCTCCGCCTCGGTGAGCGCGGTCTCACCCAGGGCGTTGAAGGCTGCCGCCTGCTGGTCGGCGACGTTGCAGGGCAGCGGCCCCTCCAGCGGGACGCGCCAGCGACGCCCTGGGCAACGCCTCGCCAAGGCCGGGGCCCATGGGCAGAGGCCTTTGCTCACAAGCCACATTGTCAGTTTCCGGCGCTTCTTGCTCGGCCGGTCCAGGGGTGCCAGGCCCCACTCGCACATCGCGATCGCGATGACCTTCGCGCCTGTCCCCCCAATGAAGAGCCCGATGCGCTTGCGGCCCCAATCTTGGGACAGCGGCAGCCCCTGCAGCTGGATTCGAGGAACCATCCCCGATCGTTTGCATCGAGCCGCTCGCAGACGTCGGCGGCGAAGTCGGTGCAAATGTTCGAGGCGGCCTCGTCCGGGTCGGCACCGTCGTCGTCGGGCCCCATCGAAGGTCCTAGTCCCACCGTTGGTCAACATCCAGACCGCGTGGGACACGCACGGTGGCCCCAGCTGCCAGACGTTCGCTTCCTCTGGGCTCGGCGCGGCGCCTGCGCCCAGCAGGATGCGCCCCCGCACTTCTGCTAGAAGAACGTCGCGATCTGCTCGCGGCCCCGTCTGCGAAACGGCTGCTCGCAGAGCTCCACGTGCTCTGCCGCGGGGAAGCTGGCTTCCTCCATCGCAGCTGACCAGCGTCCCGCGCCGGCGAAGATCTCTCTCGCCCTGACGCCCCACGCGAATGCGGGTCGGCGCAGGAATGGTTACAGTTGCTGGAAGTCTGAAGTCGGCCTCCTCCTCAGCGCTGCTGTCGTCGGACTGATCGCCACGTCGGGCTCGCCTCCGAGATTGCCCGCCTTGGCGCCTATCTCGTCCACGGCCGCCCCTGCCCCCCCCCCACGGGGGCGGGGCCTCCGCCGCGGGTGGCCCCCAGCAACGCCTGCCCCACCTCGAGCGTGACTCCATCCGCCTTGACTTGGGCCAGTCTGGCTAGGACGCGCGACTCGAGGTAGTCGCTGGCCTCCTGGAGCTGATGGAGCGCGCCGCCGCTCAGCAGCTCGACGATCAGGGCCTTCCGCTCGAGGGCCTCGGGACGGTCGCGCTCCAGCGCCGCGCGCCCAAGGGCGATCCGCGCGCGCGTCAAGGAGCCAGTCGGAATCGGGCCCTTGCACGGCCTCCCCCAAGTGGTTCTCCATCGCGGTGCGCTGGATCTCGTCGCATGCTGCAGGCGCGCTCCAGTCCGGGGAAGGGCCTCCGGCACCTTCGCGCTTCGGCGGGGCCCCAGTCGCTGCCTCAGGCTGCGCCTGGGCAGCCCCAGCACGCTTCGAGTCGCCCTCGCTCTTGGCCTGCGACCGCAGCTGCTGCACGCGCCCGCCAATGTCACGCGGCTCCACGCGGGTTCCTGACTTCAGGCCCCTGCGCTTGAGCAGCTGCACCTGCACTGTCCAGCGTGGGCCTGCCATGCCCAAGATGGCCTCGCGCGCGCAGGCACAGGTCTGGCTGGTCTTGGAGCAACTCATCCAGGCACACGCATCCCAGCACAGGATCTGGCCTGCGCGTTTGCGTGGGGCGTGCTGCACTGAGCACGAAATCTCCCCAGCGGAGAGCCTCCGCCGCGGGATAGGGCTTCTTGGCCGGCGCCCTCGTGGTCGGCTGGCTCTTCGGCTTCTTGAGAGGACGCCTCCCGGCATCAGCCTTCTCGGCCTGCTCGTGAAGGGGACCGCTCGTGCCAACCCAGACCGCACCTAGCCTGCGCCCTGCCCGCCGCCCCCTCCGGCGCGCGCCGGGCCCTTCGGAGCCCGGCCGCGCAGGCTGCGACCGAAGAGCTTGCGCAACTTCCGCGCGTTCCTGGGAAGGCAGACGTCTTGGTAGCATCCGCCCGGGTCGTCCAAGTCGAAGACGTCGGGGAACTTGATGGCGGCCTGGCAGCCCGGGCCTGCGGGGGCCAGCGCGCACAGCTTGAGGTCCTCCTTCCGCGGGTGCTGTTGTCCGAGCAGGAGGCAGAGGGCGCGCCGCTTCTCGCAGAGCTGCTCGCGCCAGGCCGCGTTGAGCTCCTCCCAGAGCGCGTGTACACACATGGCCGGGCACTCGTCCTCGCCGTGCTCGCGCGAGAGCCGGGGGCTCTCCCGCGCGGCTCACCACTCGGCACCGTGTTCGCGCCCATAGCACCAGGACTTGATGGCGTTTGGGCCTGGCGATGCCATTGGCTGAAAACGACGGGACGTCGTGGTTGGGGCTCCAATTTGACCTCGACCGGCATGGCATACTCCTCAAAATCTTCGCCCCTGCACACCGGGAAGTCGGCCACCGAAAGGCTCCAGCTCGCCAGGTCCCGATGGTCTCTGCCGCCCCAGGAGTGCGTCGCCACACGGTGCCCCACCTTGTTCGCCACCGTCGTCGGGCAGCCCACGGCCAGCATCAAGCGTTTGCTGCCTACGCGTGCACGTCAGAGGCCGCGAAACAACTCGCGGCCTAGAAGGCCCGCGCAGATCTCTACCTGCGTCGCATCGCACCCTCTCGTCGAGAAACGCGTCAAATTCCTCGACTTTCCCGATGGCCGCCAGTGCGCCGAGCTGCGCGACCTCCCCGTCGTCCCTCTGGGCGAGCCCCTCCTGAATCACGTGCAGAAGCTGCTTGAGGCCCTGGCGCTGCTGCGCCCGGCCGGCCTGCAGCGCCTGGGCCCAGGCTTGCATCGCGGAGAGGTCGTCGGCTGCTCCCACTGCTTCTCGACGATCCGGCTGCCCAGGGATCTGGACCGGCCCGGAGTCTGCGCAGCTGACTCGGTGGGCCAGCGACGCCGGCGACGCTCGGGAGCACGCCCTCGGTCGAACTCGACACTCCGAACCGCATACCCGCGGGGGGGGCGAGGCCGGGAGGTCGGTCCGTCGACAGCGTCGGCGGGGCGGGCGCCGGCGCAGCCACCAGGGGGGCACGCCCGCCAGCACGCCTTCCGCGGGCTGCGGGGCCGGCGGCCGCGGCTCCAGCTGCAGCAAGCAGGCGGCGGCCGGGCGCGGGGTCGGCACGGTGGCCTGCTGGACCTCGGCCGCCTGCATCTTAGATAACTGCCCCCTCCACCAGTCGGCATGCATGGAGCGCGCGCGCCCGCCCGCTTCGGTCTCCGAGCTATGCGCCAAGTAGGTCGCATAGGGCGCGAGGCCTTCCATAACGGTGCTGACCTCCTCGTCGAAGCCCGAAGCGACGCGCTGCAAGGCATCGCCCTCGTCGGGCCCGCTGCCCGTGGCCTCGAAGTAGACGATGAGCACGGCCCCCCCCATGGGCGGGGTCGTCGGCGTCGGAATCTGGACCTTGACCGTCGTCTCGCCCCCGCGAGGGGCGGCGGCCCGCACGCGGAGGCGCCAGCGACTGCGAGCGACCACTGCCGCTGGCCTGGCTGCCCTTGGAGGGCGCGCGAGGCGAGCCGCTGCGGCTCAACCGCTCCCAGCGGGCGTCGAGGCCCCTCATGGCCGCGTCGAGCCCCCCCTCTCCCCGACTGGCACGCCCCCGGTAGCGGGGGCGGAGCCCGCGGAATGCCAGTTGATGATAGCGCTGCCGCGGGCGCGGATGAACTGCCACTGCCACGCCTAGAGAGGGCGATGCTTCCCCCAATCGGGCGCCCCTGCCACGGCTGCAGCCTCTCCCACACGAGTCGAGGCAATGCTGAGCCGACAACGGCACCCCCCATCTCGCGTGCCCTGGCGGGTGAATTGTAGAGGAGCCGTTCGAGGAAACTCTGTGGCAGGCGACCCGCGTCGCTGAGCACGGGATGCGCCTGCACCTCGCCCAGCCTCAATGTGAAGTCGATCCTGGCCCCGTCGGGGCCGCGCGTGACCCCGGTCTAGAGGTCGTCGCCCCGCCCCGCATTACCCCCATTGCGCCCGTGGGGAAAGATGATCCACTCCACCCCGCTGGGCCGGTTCACGCGAGCTCGGATGGGCAGGCGCCTCGGGTCGCCCGCCCCAGGTCGCCGAGGCCGAGGCCTTCGGGGCTCGACGCCGGCACGGGCACTGTCCTCGACTCGAAGCGCGCGCGGACTGAAGCCGAAGCCCACTAGCCAGCGCGGGTGAGCCGCGCCTAGGGGGGGGGGGTGCTGTAGCCGGCGCCAATTGGGGCTGCCGGGCTGGCACCCTGGGGCCCCTTCCGCCACGGGCGACGCGGCGCCCGAGGCCGGCGAACATCCCGCCAGGGGGGCAAGCCGCTGCAGCTGGCCGCCACGCGGCTCGCCCGGCTTCGCCGCCAAAGTGCGCGAGGCAGAGTGGGGCGCCGGCTGATGACCAGACGGCCCGGTGGAAGCAGGTGACGATCGAGCATTGTCGCCGATCCGTGGCCTTGCACACCTGCTCGCGGCGCTCGCAGAGGCAGACCGTCGCGTTCTCGCCGTCGGCGGGAGGCGGCAGGTCCGAAGCTTGCCCGTCTTCCCAGAGCAAGGTCACGGGCGTCGCGCCAGCTGCGTCGCGGCAGCCACACAGGGACCAGCGGGCGCATCACGCCTTTGATGGGGACGCCGACCTTGACGGCCTCGCAGGGGCGCTCCTCAACTTCACCCTCGGACTCCGCCTCTTGATCCAGGAGCTCCGCCACTCTCCCAGCTACGCCTGGCTCCGCAGCGCCTGCCGATCCACGGCGGCGGCGGCGCCGGCGGCTGCTGCGCCCGCAGCTGCAAGCCGGGTGGAGGAGGTACATCAGACTGGTGGCGGACACGCGGGCCCCACTGGCAATCGCGCGCCCCGCCAACACGCAGAGCCTGCATGCGGTGAACCGAGCACGGGCACCGATGTCGATGATGGCGGCCGAATCCAGCGCAGCGCACTGCACGCAGCGGATATCCTTCTCGCCCTTCTGCTGGCAATCCCTGCACCGGCACAAGTGGATCCACTTGCCCTGCTTGAGCTTCTGCCGGAGGATCCGGGCACTCGCGCCGTTGACTTTGTTGTACTGGATCCAGACCCCTTCTTCCCGATGCGTTCCGGGTCATCAAGGACTAATCCGAGTCGCGCTGCATGTCCACCCACGCGCACGAATAAGTCGTTGGGCTTGCGCCCGGCCCCCCGCGCCCTGATCGTCTTCTGGTAGAGGGATGTCGTTGCGCTGGGACCAATGGCGGGCCCTCTCCAGACGACCGTCGTGGGCTGCGGGGGCGCCGGCGGCAGCAGGCGGCCCACCTCTGCTTCGCCTGGCGATCGTCGGGCGCAGCCGCAGCACGCGCGGCAGAGGCCGGCGGCTGCTCCTACGATCCAGCAGACCCACGCACAAGGCGCGAATGGTCCGCAAGCTGCGGGCCGTCAGGGCGACGACGCCAGCGCAGCTCAGCACGATGATGGCCCAGCCGACGACGGTCCAGGCGGCGCCGAACAGGCGCGCGCCGCAGTTGTAGACCAGAAACAGGATCCAGCCCTCGTCTGAGTACAGACAGCCGGAATCCTGTTGAGCCCAACCTCCCACCCCCTCAACCCTCCAGGACCAGGTGTGGTTTCCGAGGTTCCCCCAGCTGAGATAGCCCAGGCCCCGGCCCCCGATCCAGGAAGGGTCTGAAGAGGAATCAATGAGGGAGGTGTTCGAGGCGTCCTTCCCTGGCGGGGCAGCTGGCGGCTCGGGCGGATCGCCAGGCGGGGCTCCGCCCGCCGGCGATAGCCCTCGCTCGCCGAGCTCTGACCCCCTGGAGTCCTCGGCGTCGTCGACGGACGAATCGCCGTGGTCCCCCAATGCATGGGTTCGCTGTACGCCCCGTCGTCGTAGTACACTGCGACGGGCTCGCACTGCGGCCGGATGCCCGGGAACTCCACCGCGCTGCCCACGGGCACCGTCACGCTCATCACCGCAGCGGCACCCAGCAGCCCCAAGCGGCAGGCGGTGGCCAGCGCCGCGGGGCGCCGGGCGACCAGCCCGCTCACGCGGGTGCTCCGGGCGAGCGCCGGCGCGGGGCTGCGCGCGGTCGCCTTCGCCTGGCGTCGAGCCGGCGCAGGCGCCGTCGTGCGCCTGGCCGCCCGCCTGGCGGTCGCCGGTGGCGGCCCTGCCGCAGCAGCCGCCCCCCAGCCACCTGGCGCCCAGCACGGCGACATGGCGGGCCGCGCGGGCTGTCCGAACCCGGAATCTCGTGGCCCTCCAGAGTGGGGCTCTGGAGGGACCGGCCCTGGGCCACCTGAGGCCGACCCCCAGGTTGACCCCAAGGAGCTGGAGGGGAGCGAGACAGACAGAGAGCAAAAGCCCCCGCATCCTGAGGTCCCAGAAAGCCAAGCGTTTAAGCTAAAGCCAAACACCTGATATCATCGGCGCCGAGCCGGGAGGGAAAGTGAGAAGGCTCGGAAGTCCCGTGGTCTCCTGAGAGGTTATCTGAGCCTTCCCCGAAGACACAGAACACTTCTCAGAAGGCCGGAGCGCTTCTGAGAAGCCCCGCCGCCTCCTGAGAAGGCCTTCTCCTTCGGAGGTCTTCGCAAGAACTTGTTACGAGACTCCAGAGCAATGTTTCTTAGACCACAAGTTCGAGACAGTATTGCGATAATGATGTTTCGAGAACTCTCGTAACTCGCAAGCGTTCCGAAAATAAGCTCGATAACTTGTCTCGGACTTTTTGTCTATGCTGGTTAAGGGCTATCAGGCCCGATCAAGGGGCCACTCAACCAGATTAGCCTGGAGTGGGCACAGAGAGTGAGCCGGTTTCGGCGGGACTCGGCGGGGCCGGATCGGGAAGGTCTCCGGCCACAGGATCTGCCGGCGCCCGTGCCGAATTCAAAACGTGCCCGGGTTGTTGCACCCTGACCGCCGCACTCCGATCCACGGCCGCGGTGCGCAAAATTTATGTTCGCTGCCTCTCCTCGATGCACGCTCCTGGAGGAGGAGGAGGAGGAGGAGGAGGAGGAGGAGGAGGAGGAGGAGGGGGAGGAGGAGGAGGAAGAAGACTCTGCCGAAGGCGCGCTGGCTGGCACAACTGGAGACCGTGGCTCTAGAACGAGGAGGACCAGCCGCAGCAATGGCAGGGCAGGGGAGGGGAAAGGAGGAAGAAGGGAGGAGGGAGGAGGGAGGGAGGGAGGAAAAAGGAGGAGGGAGGAGGCGGGGAAGTGAGGGCGCCCTCAAGGGCGCGAAATTGCTCGCACGCTCCTGGAGCGCCGCGCGGCGCCGCGGGGGGAGGGCGGGGCCACGACCGCGGGGGGCTGGCCCGGGCCTCGTAGCTGTGGCCCGTGCCCCAGGAGAACCTCGTGCGGCGCGCGGCTCCGCCGCCGCCGCCGTCCCACGTCCTCCTCCTCCTCCTCCTCCCTCCTCCTCCTCCTCCTCCTCCTCCTCCTCCTCCTCCTCCTCCTCCTCCTCCTCCCCCTCCTCCTCCTCATCCTCATCCTCCTCCTCTTCCTCCTCCTCCTCTTCCTCCTCCCCCTCCTCCGCCCCTCCGCCCCCCAACCTTCCCCCCCTCCTTCCGCTCCCTGTCCTCATCGTTGCGCGTCGGCCGTCCGCAGCAGGGGAGGTCGGCCGCGCTCCGTGCGCCACAGCGCCGTCTGCGCCGCGCGCCGCGCCCGCCCTTTGCTTCTCTGACTGTGATGGCCTTCGGCCAGTGCCGCCGATTCGATGTGACCCTTTCCCCCTTCCTCTGGGCCGCCGTCGTTTTTTTCTCACGACGTGGGCCCCACGGGCTCCTGAGGCCCCAAGATGGCCTCACCTCAACGTGTCCTCAACGCGACACCCATATGACCTCGAGGAGCTATCAGCACGACCTCAAGAGTACCTCGAGCGGCCTCGATATGATCTCAGACTGACACCGAATACGATCCCAGTGTCATCCCCGGGCGGCCTCGAAATGACGCGTGACCTCGGTGTGACCGCAAGCCGACCCCAAGACGAGCTCGAGATGCCCTCAAGATGACCCACCCTCCCCTGCAGGGCCCACCCTCCCCGATCGCTCCTGCTCCGCGAGGAACTTGGAGGGGGCCACGGGCAGCAGAGACGCCGGGCAGGGGCCCTCCGTTGCCCACTGCCCCTTGGCACCCCCACCCCCACAGGGGTCCACCGAACAGCGCCTTCACCGATCCGCTCCACGGACTCCCACTTCGGCCACGCACCGAGGGACGATTTCACGGCCGCTCGGCCACGCACCAACCACTCCGGCGCACACGCCGCGCGCCCACGGACGGTGCGCACGACCGCTCGGCTCGGCCCCCCGCTCGAGGCACACTCTCCTGCCCCCCCCCTGCGCGAGAGGGAGGACTTGCAGGGGACACGTGAGACGGGGGACTTTGCGACGGGAGGGTGCGTGGTGCGGCTTGGAAGGAGAGAGGACTGCATCCGCAGAAAGCCCTGGAGGTCCAGGCTGAGATCTCGCCTCGGCGCTGGGCCCCCCTCCCCGGCACGCGGGGCGCGCCAGGGGCGGCGCCGGAGGCGCCGCCAGAGGGGGGGCCGGCGGCCCCAGAAGTCCACGGGGGGCTCAGGAAATGTATGTTGATGATGGTGATGATGACGATGATGATGACGATGATGTTGATGATGATGACGACGACGACGACGATGATGATGATGATGATGATGGTGATGATGATGATGACGACGACGACGATGGCGATGATAATGATGATGATGATGATGATGATGATGATGATGATGATGATGATGATGATGATGATGATGATGATGATGATGATGATGATGATGATGATGATGATGATGATGATGATGATGATGATGATGATGATGGTGATGGTGATGATGATGATGACGATGATGATGTCTCTTCGGCTGTAGAGACATGTGAGGAAGGGCGTGGCATCATCGCTGGTGCACCTCCTCCACCTCCTCCCCGCCCTCCTCTCTCCCTTCCCCCCCCCCCCCGGCCATGCATCCTCGTCCTCCCGCCTCCTGCATCTTCCGTCGACCACCTCTCGACTACATGCAAGAGTGACCCTGGGTAAGAGTGGGCTTTGGTGCGCGGTTTTCTGGGGGTCGCGCGGGGGCAAACACAAGCGCACAAAAACGCTACTGCCGCTTCGCGTTCAGCAACCGGGGGACCCCATTGGGCCCGCGAAAAGGTCACTCCGGCGAAAGGTCACTTTGACGTGCAGTCGCTCCTCCTCCTCCTCCTCCTCCTCCTCCTCCTCCTCCTCCTCCCTCCTCCTCTTCTTATTCTTCTTATTAGTAGTATTAGTATTATTAGTAGTATTATTATGAGTATTAGTATTATTATTATGATTATTATTAGTAATATTATTAATATTATTACTATTATTAATATTATTATTAGTAGTAGTATTATTAGTAGTATTATTATTATTATTCGTCTGCTTAGTGTTCTTATTATTATTAGTATTGTTAGTCTTCGCATTCGTTCAACTATTCTTATTATTAGTACTATTCGTCTTCAGTATCTCATTATTCTTCATCAGAGTATGATTAGTCTTCTTATTACGAGTAGTAGTATTAGTATTGCTACTAGCATTCTTAATACTCTTATTATTCCTCTTAATATGAATAACACCATTATTAGTATTAGTGTTCCTATTCGTATTATTCGTAGTATTAGTAATCATATGTTGAATATTGCTAGTACTTGTGAAATGATGTTTATCTCTATGTTTCCTCTTCTTATTAAAATGAGTTTTAGGATTATCCGTCTTCTTAGTGGTCGTATGATTATCATTCCTCCTCCTCCTCTCCCACCTCCTCCTCCTCCTCCCTCCTCCTCCTCTTCCTCCTCTTCCTCCTCCCCCCCTCCTCTACCTCCTCCTCCTCCCCCTCCCCCTCCTCCTCCTCCTCCAACTCCTCCTCCTCATCCTCCTCCTATTCCTCCTCCACCTCCTCCTCCTCTTCCTCCTCTTCTCCTTCTTCCTTATAAGAATATTCTTAGTATTAGCATTAGTCTTCTTAGTAATAGTAGTATTAATACTCTTAGTTTTCTTATTATTAACATCCGTATTAATATGTTCTTTCTCGTGTTATTAGTAGTATGATTTTCATGTTAGTAATATCCGTGCTCTTCTTCTGATTGTTATGGTTACTATTCCTACCATTCGTATGATTAGCCTTCTGCCTTAGTATGATCAGCATTACTATAATTAATATTACTCGTATTCGTATGATTCGAAGTATTATGCTTATTAGTGATAGTATTCTTCTGAGTAGTAGTATTATTCATTATTCTTACTATTAGGATTGTTAGTATTCTTCCTTTTTTCTTAATTATTAGTGTGATGAATCGTAGTATTAGTATGATTGTTCTTCGTATGACTGTTAGCGTTCGTATTGGCATTCGTCTTCTTATTATGCATGATTGTAATATTTTCCTTATAGTCTTATTAGTATTATTAGCATTGTTATTATGTATATAGTGTTACTCTTCTTCTTCATACTAGTATTCTGAATAATAGTAATAGTATGATTCGTCTTCGAAGTCTTCTTTTTCTTAGTACTATTATTCGTCTTCTCAGTATGGATAAGATTCGTAGTATGTTTCTGCTTCTGTGTCTGCTTATTCCCCAATCAGAGCTTGCCTCTGTAGGGGTGCCTGGGGCCCGGGTGCTCGGGGGTGGCCCGGGGAGGCCCGGGTGCCCGGGTGCCCGGATGCCCGGGCGCCAGGGCGTGCCCAGGTGCCCGGGAGTGCCCTATAGCCCTATAGACCTAAGCCCTGTAGCCCTATAGACCTATAGCCCAATAGCCCAATATCCCTATAGCCCTACAACTCTATAGCCCTGTAGCTCTATAACCCTTTAGCTCAATAGCCCTATAGCCCCCTAGCACTATAGCCCTGATTGGGTTTTTGTCTCCGGTATCATGTTGCTGCTTATGCTTATTAGTCTTCTGCTTCTGCTTATGATTATGCATCTGCCTCTGCTTCTGATTCTGCTTATGTTTCTGGTTCTTCTTACTAGTCTTATTATGATTCTTACGATTATCAACAATATCATTCGTCTTCGTATTATGATTGTTCCCTCCTCCTCCTCTTCCTCCTCCTCCTCCGCCTCCTCCTCCTACCGCTGACCGATTCTTGCGGATGCGTCCTCTGACAGGTAGCGCTGTGGCCGTGCCTCTACACGGTCACCTCTGGGGGGTTCCAGGTCGTTTGGCTGAGGCCACTCTTTATACCCAGGCGGCAACCTACACTCCTCTAGGGCACTGTTGGTATTCCCTCTGTATTTGGGGATGGGGTGACTGGAGTTGCAGGGTTGCCCCAATTTGCAGAAACTGTTGGCCCCGACCCCCCCACAGGCGCGGCACCAGAAAACAAGCCACGGTACCTCATGAGCCTGTGGGTTGGGTCAAGACGCAGCGGGCAGCCTCGGCACGGTGTTCCAAGCCACTGAGGCCTGCGCCCGTGACAGGAAATTCCCCTGGCGCCGGTTCGACAGCGGTGTTCGGAGGTGACTGCGGCAGCTTCTACCAGCACCTTCCGACCCTCCGCCCGAGCCTCGGCCTCGTGCTGCCTATCTTACCTCGACGAGGCTCCGTAAATCCGTGGGGCGTGCTCAGCTATGTGGGCCGCCATTCTGATCAAACGCGAGTGCACTGCACTGGCTAGCGCATCGACTCGCACGACTGCCTGGATGTTTGCTGCGGGCAACTGGACTGCGCGGGCACCTTCTTCTGCGAAGCTGTCGGCCAACTGATTGGCCCACCAATGCTGCGGAGAGATTCCCGCTTGCTGCGCCTGCTCAACTGCCAGGTGGGATTTGATCTTGATGGCCTCGATCTGCCGATCCCCTGCCGCGCTCCAAAAATTGCCCCGAAGCCTACGATTACTGTCGTGTCTGGCCGTGGGTGCTTTGGAAATTCCCGAAACCACACTCTGCGCGTCTACTACTAGCACCACTAGCACCAGTGGGTTTTCAGTTCTGCGAACTGCGTTGATGGCGGCCGCGAGCTCTGCTATTGGGACGGTCTGCTTCCAATAGTTCACTGGGCCATGCGCCCACGCCACGAGCTCCCATCCTCATTGCAAAGCCCCAACCGCAACGACGCATGCGAAAATCCTCGTGATGTTTGCCTCCAGACCCGTCTGTCGCGACCACCGTGCAGGCCCCAAGCGGGCACTGGGGGTTCTCCGAGAGGGTCCCTCCTAGCACGACTGATCCTTGCACAGGCCTGGTGGCATGCTGGTAGGTCCAAAGAACTGGGACCAGGCCTCTGAACCAGAAACACTGGGCCTCATCTACTTCTTGCTGGGCCTGCAGCCTGAAGCTCTCGGAGAAGCCCTTCTATCTGAGCGTTGGCCGAGCATTCCCAAAACTGGTGAAGCAAAGTTTCCTGTGGGGCAAGGCATCTGGGGCACGCTGGGCTAGTCCAGGTGGGCTTGTAAGGTCTGCAGGGCGTATCAGGCTCCATCGCGGGCGACCCTGGTAGGCCCTATGTCTTCAAAGTCGAACACCTCCTCCCCTCCCTCCTCGTGGCCACGCTGGTGGTCCTCGGGGGGGCTGGTGGGGAGGCGGTTCTTCTCTGGCCTCTTGGGGTGGAGCCTGGGAGGGCCTCACCGCCTCGTCACCAAATCTGCGACTGGCTGGCCATAGCGCTCCTGTCATGATCATTGGAACAACTCCTAGCTCGTCATACTTGGCCTCTTTTTTGAGAAGACGCATGCGAGCCCGATTGGTGTACAAATCTGGGCCGAACCTCCTCCTCCTCCTCCTCCTCCTTCTCCTCCTCCTCCTCCTCCTTCTCCTCCTCACCTCCTCCTCCTCCTCCTCCTCCACCTCCTCCTCCTCCTCCCCCTCCTCCTCCTCCTTCTCCTCCTCCTCTGTCTTCTCCTCCTCCTCCGTGGCCATTTTGGCTCAAGGTCCGTAGCGTGCTCAAGGACCAGCGAGCTTTCGGCATTGGGGAATCAGCGGCCCCAACTGCTCACACACCTGTTCAGTGTTTCAGGTACTGCATCGGGGTTTCATCCCCCACTTTTCAAGAATTACGCGCTCATAATCCTCTCACCCACACGGGAGGTCGATGGGCGTGAAGACCAATGCGAAGGATGTTTTTGCTTGCACTCGTTACGGGCTTAAGTAGACCTTCGTCACGAGGGAGCGGTGCTTCAGCTGCCACCATCCTCTTCAAGTGTCCACATGCCCTTGGCGCGAAGCTGGAGGAGTCTGGGCTAACGGGGGGCCCGCCCGTAAAGACCGAGACCCTCAAGGTAACCGCCGTGGCAAGTCAGGCTACTCTCGCCAGGAATGGGACGAGTATCGAGCCCGGAAAGAACAAAGGGGAGGGAGCGCAAGCGGTGGTCAGAACCATGCCCTCGCAGAGGGCAAGGTCACCTTCACCTCCGCCGACGCGCTGGCCCAATTACAGAACGAGATGGCTCCAGGCCGACAGGAGCCTGCCAGTCTCCGCCGCCGCGTGCGCCGCTGGTGGAGGAGCCGCTCCAGCGGGCCTCCGCTCGGGAGCGGCGCGCCAACAAGGCTTTCGACCAGGCCTCTGAGAAGTACCAGGCCGCCGAGAGGTGGCTTCAGGAGGCGCGGAGCGAACTCCAGCGCGCCGCCGAGGAGCTCTCAGCGGCCGAGAAGGAGCAGAAGGTTGCCATGCGGTCGCTGGGCCAGCAGGCAGCCGGCGGCGTGGCCCCGTACTCCGCAACCGTGGACACCGCCGCCCGCATCGATCTCACCAAGGTGCTCGAGGCTGCTTCTTCTGAGGGTCTCATCACTTTTGTCGACGGCGATACATTCTCTTTGCCTGATGTTGCGGGCGACGAGGATAAGAGGCAATGGCTGGAATTCAAGGAAACGTTCGCCACTCAGCTCAAGCAGCAATTGGCGAATGCTTTGGGCCCAGCTGCTCAGCATATGGCAGAGCTCAAGTCCCAGTACGAGGCACTGGCGACGAGGCTCGGCAAGAAGCGCAAGACGGTGGACGCGAACGGGGTCCAGGGCGCTGCTGCTGGCGGCCAGCCTCCTGGCCTGGACGCCGAGCGCCGGCCTCCGGCTCCAGGCGCAGCTGGCAGTGACGCCCCTGCCGCCGCCGCCAGCGCGGCGCCCGCCCCTGCTGCTGGCGCACCCGCGGCAGGAGGAGCGCATGCCCGTCCCACGCGGGTGGCCGAGCTCCTCCAGAAGGCTGGCGCGGGGCCACGAGGTCCGGAGCCCCTTTAGCAAGACTCGGGCTGGCCGAGGAGCTGGCCAGGCCACCGCTGGCGAGCGCACGATCAAATTCTACGTCCGTAACGTGACAGCATGGGGCTCAGACTCCATGAAGCAGCTTCGCGACGGCATGCAGGGCGCCGACATCTGCGGAGTCGCCGAGACACAGTTCGTTGAGTCGAGCGCCATCATCAATGACGCCGACAAGCATGGTTGGAAGGCGGTGGTGTGCCCACCACGGCCTTGGAAGGAGGTTCAGAGAGCTGGAGGAGTCTTTTGCGCCGCCCGCAGACATCTCCAGTGCCAGTCTTTCAGAGAGTTGGGTGCAGAGCCTGAGCAACAGGAAGGCATCTGTCGTCTAGAGGGGATTCTGCGTGGTGGGGGTCCAATCGACTTCTGGGACTTTGCGCCCATGGCTCTCGAGCTCACGGGGGGCTTGGACATCATCTTCGTGGCCCTCTACCTCACCCCTGGCTAGTACCTGGGGGGCGCCAACGCCGAGAAGCTCACTTCCCTCGGCGCGCTCCTCAGGATGACACAGATGCCGTGGATCATTGCTGCCGACTGGAACGTCCCGCCTCATGTTCTGGCGGACTCTCGTTGGCCAGGTCTCCTTGGAGGCCTTGGAGGCACCGTTGTAAAACCGACCAACACGACAAGGACCTGCAATAGAGCGCCATTTAATATGCTCGATTATGGGTTGGTCTCCGAGGACCTGGCACCTCACGTGAAGGCATGCACGGCGGACGAGGCGGCAGGAGACCACAAGGGGATATGGTTCACCTTGCAGCTTGACACCAAGGCCGCGGAGATAAGGACACTCAGACTGCCCCGACGCTTTCTGCATCCACCGAGGCCGAAGCAGGGACCAGACCCCAACAGTAAGCGTTCGCAGAGGCGGGCCAAGCAAAAGAGTGCAGGGGCCTCGAGACGCTTGGAGGCCACCCAGGATCATGATGAGGTTGCAGACGTTCACACTCGAGCTACACCTGAGGGTCGAGGTCTTCCACCCCCGAACGCCGACGAGGTTTGCACCATCATGGGGCTGGAGCCAGCACGTGTCGTCAGCCTCACGGACCCACTCCCTGGACCTTCGGAGCCGAGCTACTCCTCGACGGCGGCCCCCAGGACATCGATTGCACCAGCCCCGGCGGGCCTCGACATAGACGAGCCCGAGGTCGACTTCGACGAGATTCTTCACGCGAACGAGGAGACCGAGTGCGACCTCGGCCAAGATGACGAGTTATACGAGGGCCAGCCCGAGGCAGACGGGAGCTGAAGCACCTGACGCCCGCGCGACGGAGCGCACCGGTGCCGACGACGGGGCTGCCATGGGCCCCGACCTCGCGGCAGGCCACCCTGCTGGTCTTGCTCAGGTCATGGAAACTCGCCTTCAGGAAAACCCCCCCCCTAAGGATCCTTAAGGGGGGGTTTTGGGAACACGACCCGGCCCTGGAACATCGCGAATGGGGAGGCCTGCCGCTCGCGCCCGAGGAAGCTGAGAAAGCAGTACGGGCAGTGTCCCTCACGGAGGCGGAGAAGAGCATGATCTGGACGCAGCTCGACAGCCCGATGCACGACACCAGTCCGCCACGCTACGTGGCCGACTCCTGGGCGCTCGCCTGCGGCCCTGCCTCTCTCGCCCTAGGCCGGGCTTTTTCGAGCTGGGTCAGCAAGCTCGAATTCTTTTTTCTGTCGCGTGTACGACATCCCAGAGAAACAGCGCCACCAGTTTTGTGGCAGAGGGAAACCAGCGGTCCCCATCGTTCACCTGATGCAGAGGAAAGACCAGCCGGCTAGGTTCGTAGATCCCGTGGCCCGATGGTGGTCTGAGGTGGCAGCCTTGGCAACTGTGGGCTACGGTGCAGCAGTCAAAGCTGACGGGGGGCGGCCTATGATGGCCCAGGGTCTCGAAGCCCAAGCGAAACTGGCGGATCGTGCGGCCTCGGTGCCGCAGGGGCCCTCGCTGGCCCTGGCGGCTGAGTCTGTGGCGTCTTGGCGGCTTTGGCTTCGGGACACCCCCAATTTGAAGCTCCTGGAATGGAAAACCTTAGCTGAGACAGCGCGAGCTAATGCTAAGCTTTCGAAGCAAGCGGCAGCGAGGGCCTCATACGGCCAGTTTAAACTGTGGGTTTCTGAGGCGCTTTCAGACCAGGTTGGTAAGCTGCACCAATTTTCTAAGCCAGCCCAGAAAGTCCAGAGCGAGCTCTTAACGGATGGCGGCGTGGCCGGAAGCCCTCGCCAGATCATGGACATTCGCCGCCAGCGTTGGGCCGAGAAGTGGTCAGCGTCTGATGCTTCCCGGGCCTGGGAAAGAATTCAATCGGCTTTCGCTCGCGGCAGGCAGCTCGCCGCGGTGGAAACCCTGGCCCCCCGTTCCGTGGAAAAGCTCCGAGCGGGGCTTAGGCAGATTCCTGTCCAGACGGGGAGGGGGATCGATAACCTCGGTCCCAGGGACATCGAGGAGCTCGCCCCAGAAGGACAGGAAGAGCTTTTAAACCTTTTCGCCAGCGCTGAAAAAGAATCAGCATGGCCATGGCAGTTCCTCCCAGCGATCATAGGATTGCTCCCTAAGGACTCAAGGGGACAGCGCGCAATAGCCTTGCTCTGCTGGTTGACCCGCCTCTGGAGCCTCTTGAGAAAGGATTCGTCTCGGGAGTGGTTGGACGGGCAGGCGGGTTTCTGGGATGAGGCTGTCAGGGGTAGCAGCGCTTTGAGAGCAGCGCTAGCCAGGCATTTCATGGATGAAGCTTGCGACGCCTTGAGCATAGCCCACGGCAGCATCTTATTTGACGTAAAGGAGTTTTATGACACGTTGTGCATAGGGCTGCTCATGCATCGTTGCCTCGATCTAGAGTTTTCGCCTACTGTGTTGCTGCTGTCCGCTCAGATTTATCTCGGGCACAGGATTCTGAGAGACAGATCTTCCTGTAGCGACACGATCTTGCCGACTCTCAGGATAACAGCCGGGTGCAGAAATGCAAAAAATGGTGCCGTGGCTTTCCTTTATCCGATTTTGGATTCGATCCATCGTGCTTATTTCCCGAAAGGGTTGCTTGTTAAGTCTTGGGTCGACGATGACAACTTTCGCACGGAGGGCTCGAGGAAGCAGATAGTAGACAGCCTCATTGATGCCGCCGTCAGTTTTTCGGAGATGATTTCCAGGGATGGCCTCCGCCTTTCGGAGAAATCCTCGGTTCTGGCCTCGGACCGCGCCCTAGCGGCCGAAATCACTTGCTCCCTCAGGGCCGCGGGTCTCCAGGTCAAAAACCATGGGGCCGCGGCCGATTTAGGCATCGAACGGGGCCCTAACATATTGCACAGAGCTGAGCGACACCGAAGCCGCAAGAAGTTGGCCAAGTGGCAAGCTTCGAGGCTGGCCCGGCTGGCGGGCAGCACGGCCGGCGCGCGCGCGGCGCGCCGTGTTGTCACCACAGGGTTGATCCCTCGCATCGCGTACCGCACTCGGGTCATCCCCCTCGCTCCGAACCCCCTCACTCGCCTCCGGCGGGCCCTGGGGAAATTCACCACCTCCCGAGCACGGGGGCGTTGCCTGAGTACTGCCTTACGCCTCGACTACGGGGACCAGGACCCTGCTATCTCGCTGCCGTCCGCCACCGTCGCCCTCTGGTTTGAGCTCATGTCTTCTTCCGCTTCAATGCGCCGACGAGCGACTCGCGCATGGCCGAGGGTGCTCAAGGCAATACGCGAAGCCAAGCCTCAGCAGCGGTGGCGGAAGATAAATGGCGTGTTGGCGGGAACGATTTACGTGCTTCTGGCCGCGGGATGGGACCCCCAGGGTCCCTGGGATTGGACCCACCCCTGTGGAGACAGGTACGCGGTGTCAGAAGCTGCTTTTGAAGGCGATCTCGATTGGGAAGAATTTTTAGAAGTGATTCGAGAAACTTTGCGCCTCTCTGCTTGGACTGCAGCTGCGCGGCACTATAATGGAGGCGGCCTGGAACAGGGCGCCGAGACAACGGACATCTGCCGCGCAATGAGGAGCCTCGCACGGCGCGGGGCGAACAAATGGAGAGGAGAGCTTAGTACAGTTTTGTGTGCAGGCTATTGGCCGAGAGAGCGGCTGCAACAGGCAGGGGTGAAGGTCGAAACCAACGTGTGTCCGAGGTGCGGCCTGGAGCCCGAAACGGACCTTCACCGCTGCTGGGGCTGCGAGGCCAATAGTCAGATCCCAGGGTGCGAGGCCTCTCAGGGGTTGGCTAGCCAGGCCATCGAAGGGGCCGCGCGGCACCCTTGTTCTTGGCTCCGAGGCATCATCCCCATGGAGTGGGCGAAGCTGCCAGAGCCACCAGACACTCTCACTATCAAGCTGGACCCCACGGTACAGGAGGGCCAGGAACTTGGAGCCTGCACGATGCACGACACTCTCGGTCCTCTTCGATCCGAGGGCAGACTCTGGCTCGCAGGCGACGCATCCGGAGGGCCCTTTTCTGGCCACGCTCGCCTCCGTCGAATCTCCTGGGCGGTGGTCTCCACGGGCCAGGGCCAGGACCCCAGGGAGCTGGATGCTGTCCGGGCATCGGGGGCCTTCGGGGGCTCGTTGCCAGGAAAGCGCCAGGGTATAAACCGAGGCGAGCTTTTCGCTTTTAAAGAAGCTCTGCAAGCCACTCCAGGACGCGACCTGTCCTATGTAACTGATAGCGCCTATGTCGTGCGTGGGCTGTTTAACTTGAGAGCGAAGGCCCACTGGCGGCCTAAGAAAAACCGTGATTTGTGGAACCTCGTGCGGGAGCTGGCTGGGAGCCGAGACATCCAAGCTGTAAAGGTCCGAAGTCATGTCTCGGATGAGGAGCTGGAGCGGTCCAGCCCCGAGCAGCGAGCTCTCTTTGCTTTTAACGACTTGGCAGACAAGTCAACCGAGAGATTCTCCCCCGAAGCTCAGGTGCCTCCAGGAACTGCCGACTCTCTTAAGGAGCTCGAGGCAGAAGCGAGGGCCATTCGGAAGAGACTCACATCTATATTATCCTGCATGCCCGCCACGGTTGGAGCCGAGGAGAAGGCAGCGGCGCAGGGAACGGCCAGACAGAAGCTAGATCTGCCAATGGCCTTGCGGGACACAGTGCACCTGCTGAGCGTGAAGGAGTCGAGTGGTCGTCGCCGTCGCCAGTGGCGCTGTCGCACTTGTGGTTCGGAACCAGCCAGCAGGTGCAAGTCCACCGTGATTAAATGGCTCCGCTCGCCCTGCCTTGGCCCCAGGATCGTCGCGCCCGCTGCCAGTGCCCCGCGGGAGGTGGGGCATTGTAGGCGGCGTGTCACGGCGCATCCCTCTCATGCTATGCGGTGGTGGGAGGTGGGGGTGGGCTCTTGGAAGGAGCTGATTTTCGCCTGCTCGAGGTGCGATGGCCTAGGCACGGACCACTTCCGCTCGACTGGCAAGCTTGCCAAAGAGTGCGAGCCTCCCACACGTACGGGGCTCCAATACTTGAAGGCACTCGAGAAGGGACGAGCTCCAGGCCACACGAAGCTGGCCAAGGAGGTCAACGTCCTGCGGTGATCGTGGAGGGAGCGCGCAGCGCAGAGGCTAATCTAAATCTCCTTCTCCTCCTCCTCCTCCTCCTCCTCCTCCTCCTCCTCCTCCTCCTCTTCCCCCTCCTCGTCCTCCTCCTCGTCCTCCTCCTCCTCCTCCTCATCATCATCATTATCCTCATCCTCCCCCGCCTCCCCGCGCCCAATCAGCTCCCGTGGCCCATGTGAGGCGCAGGTGCAATGCCCCTCGTCGCACGAACGCCAGGCTGCACGGGAGCCTGCCCCGCCCGCTCTTGTCACCGGCGAGGAAACAGCCCTGCCGCGCTGCTGGAGGGGGGGCACGGTCAGGGCGTCGTAGAGGAACAAAGATCAGAACCATAACGAGCGGGACGACTTGATATTCTCAAGGTACACAGTCACAACGAGCAGAACGACTTAAGAGTCTCAAGGTCTGCCAGAAATACGAAGCATTGCCAAAGGTCACACGTGCACTCGTGCCCACGCAAGCACGGATCGATCGATGCTACGGTCAGGGCGTCGTGGAGGCACAAAAACAGCACAACCGTAAACTCTCGGAGCTCCGCGCGGACTTCTCGGATCGGCACTGGGCCCCTCCTGGCGGCGCGGGGTCCAGCGCCGAAGGGAGCACGGTCAGGGCTGTACGGCAACTCCTGGGGAGGTCTTCGCGGGAAAGAATGAAGGCTGTCAGGCCAGCTTGAAGGGCCATGAAGCCAGATTGGCCCAGATCGAGCCCAGGCCGAAGCCCAGATGAAGCGAGATGACGCGGGACTACCCATCGGTCGGAAGAAGTAGGTAGAAACATGAAATAGGAAGGCGTTGACAGTAGATTGGGTGTCCGCCCGCCCCCTGAAGAGGACGGAAAAAGGTGAGGCCAAAGTAGATTGAAATCTGGGATTCCAAAAATACCTACTTGCAACGACCCATGAGTAACCAGGATTGAGCCCAAGGACACACACACATAAATACATACAAATAAAATGATTCCCCATATGTTCCCATAGTTTCTGGGTTTGTGTCTTCCCGCCAAATTCCCATAGTTTCCCATATTTTCTTAGGGGATCGACGATTAATTGTGCCTGTGTCTTTTCCCCCTCCTGAATTGTGCTGGATGGAATTCATCTTCGGCCGCGGACACAGCAGCGCCGATGATGAGCGAGGCCTCTCAGGAGTTGCCTCCTACTGTGATGGTGTCGAGGGGGGCCCGCCGAGCTCGGAGGCACGCCGCACGTGGCCAGGGCCGTCGTCCTCGTCGCCGTCCTCGTCCTCG